>OY735206.1:11209470-11249470 GCA_963457665.1 Thysanoteuthis rhombus | reverse complement strand
AACCATAACCTTATCCCCAACCCTAACCCTAACCCTGACCCTAACCCTAAACCCTAACCCTAATCCTAGCACTAACCCTAACCCTAACCCTAACCCTGACCTTTACCCTAACCCTAACCCTAGCACTAACCCTAACCTTGACCTTAACCCTAACCCTAGCACTAACCCTAACCTTGACCCTAACCGTAACCTTTACCCTAACTCTAAACCTAACCCTAACCTTAACCCTAACCATAACTCTAACCTTAACCCTAACACTAACCCTAACCCTAACCCTAACCCTAACGTGAACCTTAACCCTAACCCTAACCTTATCCCTAACCCTAACCTTAACCCTAACCCTAACCCTAACCCTAACCCTAACCCTAACCTTATCCCTAACCCCAACCTTAACCCTAACCCTAACCCTAACCCTAACCTTTACTTTATCCCTAACCTTAACCCCACCCGTAAACCTAACCCTAACCTAAACCTAACCCTAACTCTAACCTTAACCCTAACCATAACTCTAACCTTAACCCTAACACTAACCCCTTACCCTAACCCTAATCCTAACCCTAACCCAAACCCAAACCCTAACCCTAACCCTAACCCTAACCCTAACCCTAACCCTAACCCTAACCTTAGCCCTAACCCTAGCCCTAACCATAACTTTAACCCTAACCCTAACCCTAATCCTAACCATAACCCGAACCCTAACTCCAACCCTAACCCTGACCCTAACCCTAACCGTAACTGTAAACCCTAACCGTAACCTTATCCCTAACCTAAACCTCAACCCTAAACCTAACCCTAACCTTAACCCTAAGTTTAACCTTATCTCCAACTCTAATCCTAACCCTAACCCTAACACTAACCTTATCCCTGACCCTAACCCTAAGCCTAACCCCAAACCTTAACTCTAACCCCAACCTTAACCCTAACCCTAACCCTAACCCTAACCCTAACCCTAAGCCTAACCTTAACCCTAACCCTAACCCTATCCTTAAGCCTTAAGCCTAGCCCATAACCCTAACCCGAACCCTAACTCCAAACCTAACCCTAACCTAAACCTAACCCTAACTCTAACCCTAACCCTAACCCTAACCCTAGCACTAACCCTAACCTTGACCTTAACCCTAACCTTAGCACTAACCCTAACCTTGACCCTAACCCTAACCTTTACCCTAACTCTAAACCTAACCCTAACCTTATCCCTAACCCTAACCCTAACCCTAACCTTAACCCTAACCATAACTCTAACCTTAACCCTAACACTAAGCCTAATCCTAACCCTAACCCTAACCCTAACCTTAACCTTAACCCTAACCCTAACCTTATCCCTAACCCTAACCTTAACCCTAACCCTAACCCTAACCCTAACCCTAACCCTAACCTTATCCCTAACCCCAACCCTAACCCTAACCCTAACCCTAACCCTAACCTTTACATTATCCCTAACCTTAACCCTACCCGTAAACCTAACCCTAACCTAAACCTAACCCTAACTATAACCTTAACCCTAACCATAACTCTAACCTTAACCCTAACACTAACCCCTTACCCTAACCCTAATCCTAACCCTAACCCAAACCCAAACCCTAACCCTAACCCTAATCCTAACCCTAACCCTAACCCTAACCTTAGCCCTAACCCTAGCCCTAACAATAACTTTAACCCTAACCCTAACCCTAATCCTAACCATAACCCAAACCCTAACTCCAACCCTAACCCTGACCCTAACCCTAACCGTAACTGTAAACCCTAACCGTAACCTTATCCCTAACCTAAACCTCAACCCTAAACCTAACCCTAACCTTAACCCTAAGTTTAACCTTATCTCCAACTCTAATCCTAACCCTAACCCTAACACTAACCTTATCCCTGACCTTAACCCTAAGCCTAACCCTAAACCTTAACTCTAACCCCAACCTTAACCCTAACCCTAACCCTAACCCTAACCCTAACCCTAACCCTAAGCCTAACCTTAACCCTAACCCTAACCCTATCCTTAAGCCTTAAGCCTAGCCCATAACCCTAACCCGAACCCTAACTCCAAACCTAACCCTAACCTAAACCTAACCCTAACTCTAACCCTAACCCTAGCCTTAACCCTAACACTAACCCTAAACCTTAACCTTAACCCTAACCCTAACCCTTACCCTACTCTAGCCCTAGCCCTAACCCTAACCCCCAACCCTAACCCTAACCCTAAACCCTAACCGTAACCCTTATCCTAACCCTAACCCTAACCCTAACCCTAACCTTATCTCCAACCCTAACCCTAGCCCCTAAACCTAACCCTAACCTAAACTTTAACCTTAACCCTAACCCTAGCTCTATCCCTAACCCTAACCCTAACCATAACCCTGACCCTAACCCTAATCCTAATCCAAACCCTAGCCCCAACCATAACCTTTACCTCAACCTTAACCATAACCCTATCCCTTTATCAAGCCCTTAACCTTAGCCTTAACCCTGACCCTAACCCTGACGCTAACCATAACCATAACCTTATCCCTAACCCTAACCCTAATCCTAAACCTAACCCTATCCTGAAGCAGAACCCTAACCCTAAACCTAATCCTAACCCTGAACCCTAACCCTAACCCTAGCCCTAACCCAAACCCTAACCTTAACCTTTACCCTAACCCTAACCCTAACCCTAACCCTAACCTTATCCCCAACCCTAACCCTACCCTAGACCTAACCCTAACCTAAACCTAACCCCAACCCTAACCTTAACTCTAACCCTAACCTAACTTTAACCCTTAACCTAACCCTAACCTAAACCTAACCTTAACCCTAACCTTAACCCTAACCATAACCTTAACACTAACCCTAACCCTAACCCTAATCCTAATTGTAACCCTAACCCTAAACCTAACCCTAACCCTAACCCTAACCCTAACCCTAACCCTAACCCTGACCCTAACCCTGATGCTAACCCTAACCGTAACCTTAACCCTAACCCAAACCCTAACCCGAACCCTAACCCAAACCGTAACTGTAACACCAACCCTAATTTTGACCGAAAACGTAACCCTGGCATTAACCCAGACCATAACTCTAACCTTAAAACCCAACCCAACCTCAATCCTAACCATAACCCTAACCTTAACCCTAACATTGACTCTAACCCTTACCCTAACCTCAACCCTAACCGTAGCCAAAGCGCTTGCCCTAACCTTTACCCTAACCCTAACCCTAACACTAACCCTAATTTTTAACCCGAACTGTAAACCTGGCCTTAACCCAAACCAAAACCCCAACCCTAAAACGTACTCCAACCTTAACCCTAACCCTAACCAAAAACCTTAAACCTTACCCTAATCCAAACCCTAACCATAACCCTAACCCTTAACTCAATCCTAACCCTAACCATAGCCCGAGCCCTAAGTCTTAACCCTAACATTAACCCAAACCCTATCCCTAAGCTTAACCCTAACCCTTACCCTAATCCAAACCCTGACCCTAACACCAACCTTAATCTTGACCCTGACTGTAACCCTGGCCTTAACCCAAACCATAACCCTAACCCTAAAACCAACCACAACCTTAACCCTAACAATAACCTTAACCCATACCCTAACCCTATTATCAACCCAAATCTCAACCCTAACTCAACCCTGGCGTTAACCCAAACCCTAACCCTAACCCTAAAACCAACCCCAACCTTGACCGTAACCCTAACCCTAACCTTAACCGTAACCGTAACCCTAACCCTAACCCTTACCCTAACCCTAACCTTCACCCTAACCTGAACCCTAACCCTAGCCCGAGCCCTTGCCCTAGTCTTAACCCTAACCTTAACCCTAACCCTAAGCCAAACCGTAACCCTAACCCTACCTCCAACCCTGACACTAACCTCAACCCTAACCCTAACACCAACCCTAATCTTAGCCCGTAACCCTGGCCTTAACCCAAACAATAACCCTAACTCTAAAACCAACCCAAACTATAACCCTAATCCTAACCCTAACCTTAACCCGAACCGTAACCGTAACCCTAACCCTAACCCTAACCCTGGCTCTAACCCTAACCCAAGCTCCATTCCTAGCCTAGCCCTGGCCATAGCCAAAACCCCAACAGTAACCCTAACCGTAGCACTAACCCTATCCTAAGCCCTAGCCCTAACCCTAACCCAACCCTAACTTTGACTGTAACCATTACCCTAACCCTAAACCAAACCCTATCCCCAACAGAAAACCCCGACCCCAACCATGACCATAACCCTTACCCTAACCCTAACTCTAACCCTAACCCCAGCCCCATTCCTAGCCTAGCCCTAGCCATAGCCAAAACCCCAACTGTGACCCTAACACTACCACTAACTCTAGCCCTAGCCCCAGCCCTAGCCTTAACCCTAACTCAACCATAACCTTGACTGTAACCATTACCCTAACCCTAAACCTAACCCTAACCTTAACAGAAAAACCTCAACCCTAACCCTAACCCTTAACCTAACCCTAACCCTAACCCTAGCCCGAGCCCTTGCCATAGCCTTAACCCTAACCCTAACTCTAATCCCGAACCTAACCCTAAGCATAACCTTATTTCTAATCCTAACACTAACCCTGACTCTGATATTAACCTAAACCCTAACCCTAACCCTAACCCTAGCAATAACCCGAACCCTAACCCTAACATCAACCTTAACTTTAACCAAACAGTAACCCTAGCCTAAACCCAAACCATAACCCTAACTCTAAAACCACCCAAACCTTACCATTACCCTAACCCTAACCTTAACCTTAACCCTAACCCAAACCTTAACCCTCACCCTAACCCTAACCTAAACCCTAACCCTAACCCTAACACCAACGTTAATTTTAACCGTAACCGTAACCGAGGCCTTAACCCATACCATAACCCTATCTTTAAAACCAACCCTAACCTTAACCCTAACCCTAACCCTAACCTAAACCCTAACCCTAACCCTTAACCTAACATTAATTCTAACCTTAGCCTGAGACCTTGCCCTAGCCTTAACCCTAACCCCAATCCTAACACCAACTCTAACCCTAGCCCCATTCCTATTCCTAACCTAGACCTAGCCTTAACCCCTAAATCTAACCCTAACCCTAAGTTTAGTCCAAGCCTTAGCGCTAACCATAACCGTAACCCTAACCATAATCTTAACCATAACCCCAACCATAACCCTAACCCTAACCCGAACCCTAACCTTAACCCTAACCTTAACCCTAGCCATAGCCCAAGCCCTAGCCATAGCCCTAGCCCTAGCCCTAACATTAACCCTAACCTTGACCGTAATTTCAACCCCAACCCTAATCTTAACCCAAAAACTTCACCCTAACCCTAACCCGAACTATAGCCCTTACCCTAGCCGTAGCCCTGGTTCAAACCTTAGCCCTAGCCCTAACCCTAACCCCGACCCTGACCCTAACCCTAACTTTGATCCTAACCATAACCCTAACCTTAACTCTAACCCTGACCTTAACTTTAACTTTAACTTTAACCTTAACCTCAACCATAACTCTAACCCTAACCCTAACCCTAACCCTATCCCTACTACGAACCCTAACACTAACCCTCACCCTAACCCTAACCCTAACCTTAACCCTGAATCTGAAACATAACCCTACGCCTAACTCTAAATCTAACTGTAACCATAACCATAACCCTAACCCTAACACAATCTTCAATCTTAAACTTAACTGTGAATTAAAACCTAACCCTAACCCTAACCCCAACTTTAACCCTGAACCGAACTTCAGCCATAACCTTGACTTAAAACATTAACTTTAACTTTAACGTTAACACAAACCCAAACCCTGACCCTAAACTTAGTGCTTACCGTAACCATCTAACCTAACCTAAACCATAAGCATAACCTTGTCCATAACTATAACCATAACCTTAAATATCCCTAAGCCCAACCCCAACTCTGACCCTAACACTAACCCTAACAAAACCCGAACCTGAACCCTAACCCTAATCTTTAAAATAACCTTAACTTACCCCTAACCCTGACCGTAACCTTAACCCTAACCATAAATCTAACCCTCACGTTAACATAACATTAACCCTGATTCTCACCCTAACCTTACCTTAAACCTTACCCCGACCCTAATGTTGACCGTAAACGTCATGCTAACAGTCATACTAGCAGAACCTTAACCTTTATCATAATCTTTCCCCAACCCTTAACGTTTACTTAACCCTGACCCTAACCCTTACCCAAACCATCCTCATCATCATCATCATCATCATCGGACATTTTTCTGTCCACTCTTAATTCCTTCCATACCGTCTGTGTTTACTTGAGTTATGCCTGACTGGCAACTTTTTTTTTTTTTTGTAGTCTTCTATCAGGTCATTCATTGCAATTGCAATCCTTTGGACACCATCTGTTATCCTGCATTCATGCTATGTGTCCTGCCCACATCTGCTTTTGCTGCCTATGATATTTTTAATCTTAGTCTGCTCTTGGACCAATGTTGAGTTCATCTTCAGAGCATTGCTTGTGATAGCGGGGTTCAGGGCGAAATATGTGCAAAAGATTAGGAGTTATCCCCCTTGCAATATTGTTTTACAATTAACTATTGAAATAAATAATTTGGTGTAAAATTGTGTATCAAATCATTGTTTTTTAATTATTTTGTATGAAAATGAATCATTAGTTTCTATAATTAGAGAAAAATAAACTATTGCATGTTTTGGATGTTTTTTCCGTGTATGCCCATACGCCAAAACTATACAAAAATCTCTCAAGGGGAATAACTCTTAGTCTTTAGCGCATCTTACGCTTTGGACCCACTATTCTATCTTCATTAGTTCGAGGATTGTAATGATATGAATTTAGATACGTCAAAGTTCTGTGGAAACAAATACCCAGAGTGTATCATGAATAGGAATAAAGGAATTAGATATTGCAGGTAAAGTAATAAAATTTTGCATAAAACATCCACATGATAATGGAGCAAACGTGATTATACTCGGTCTCTATGACGAATATATGAGCAAGAAACAGTGCTTTGGTGTGTTTCTGTGTGCTCGTCATTTCATATGCAGCCAGCTGCTTATATGGCTTGAAACAGTGTCCGGGCGTTTCGTCGACGAACGTTCAGTCAATGCGAATGGACGTTTTTTTTTTCGTCGAAAATCTTTTTGTCAAATGCTAAAAACAAACATTATTTTTAAAATTATTAATTAGCGTTAGACACTATATCGAATAATAACCATGTTTTACACGTGCATCTGTAAAATATTCATTTTCAATACTTCAAGAATTCTTTTTGTTTAAAACCAACTGAATGATCCACCCGCAGGATGGATATCAGCTAATAGTCTAAATGAATTAATGTACAAAGAATTCATAAAAATATTCAGGGTAGACTCTCCTTTTGGGAAAAAGGAAATCTTTATTTTTTCTTCGAATATACATTGTGGTACTTTCAGAGAAAATGGATCTGCTCATCTACGAAAAGGGTTATCTCCCTTGCAAAAGTCATTTAAAAGAAAAATGATATGGATCTTAGCAAAACTTGAGACGGAGTTGTATTATTCATTTGGGAACGGAGAGTTGTTTACCGAATAGATTTAGTCATGTTTTCACAAAATTCAGGAGAGAAATATAAAAATGTTAAACCGTTAACATTACGTTCCTTCGGGTTTTAATCTTTAATGAATCCAGCTCTCATCTCTTCTCCTTATCAATCACTTTCTCATTCTCTTTGAACATTTCTTTTGAACTTTTCTCTCAGTTTTTCTGAAGATATTTTTCTATTTCTTTCTCACCTGTTTACCGTCTTCTTCCACGTTAGTGTTTTATCGCCCCTTCTCACCCTACCGTTTCGTTTACATCATTTATTTCTCTTAAATTCCTTTCTCCATTTTCTTTCTCTCCGACTTTATAAATGCTTCAACTAAGAAGTCGAGGGAAGAAAATCTACTTTTTCATACAGTGATTATCTTGTTTCTCAAACTTTCGTGAAATAGCCATTGTTAAGACAGAACAATCAAATTTTGTGGGATTTGATTATATTTATTGTTCTTTTAAATGAATTTCGCAAGGGAGATAATTATCTCCATGGATATTACTGACCCATTTCTCTGTAAGTGCCATTATGTTGTTCATATGAACATCACCTATGTTTAACGACCCTTCGTGGTAGTGCCAGGTTTGGACCTTAGGGGCCCAGGGCAGTTCAGGTTCGGTGGGCCCCCTTATACACAAAAATCACAAAATTCCGTTTATTGCACGTAATTTGAACCGACAAGTTTTACATTCATAGGAAGGTTAAATGAGTTAAATATCCGAAGCAAATTCATATATACGTCACACTGAATCCGTGAAATAGCCTGACTGGCGAAATTTAGGTTTTGTGAAAAAAAAGGTTTGATTCCTCTTTGATAACTTAAACTTTTAATCTTAAAAAATAGATTGTTTTATATGCTTGTTATGATTAAATGAACTTTTGATCAAATTTAAACAACTTATTAATTGTTTATTCACTTTTTGTTGGGAAAAGTTTAAACTATGTATTTGCTTATCTTTTTTTTAATAAAAAGGTTTAATTCTGGAAACTTTTGATTGAAAGAAAAATGTTTTAAATCGATGAAAGTTGATCCAATCAGAACTTCTTATCTACTTTTTATAAAAAAAAGTTAATGTGTCGGCAATTAGGAAATTTCACCAATTTGGTGCAACATATAAGTGTAAATACATTCCAGCGAAAATTCAAGTAGATTATTAACCAAGGCAGATTACAATGAATATAGTTATGCTGCTATTTCGAGCAGTAATTATCCATTTATTTCTTATTAAAGAAACTAATGTTTAAATAATTATATTCTTGTACTCGGGCAAACTTTTGCTCCCTAATAAATCTGGCCCTTCTTAGTGGTGCAGTTTCCTGCCTTGGCTTCCATTCTGACGTCATAAAGTGAAACGTTGTCTGATTGAACAAGTGCAAATGATAACCAATGGCAACCAATGTCAACATGAGTGAAGACACGAGACTGACATGTTAATTTATCTTAACTTTTTATGGACAATTTTCTTGGAAAAGAAAAAGGGATGACAATGAAATAACAATGAAAAGAGTTGGTGGAGTTTTATCTCTTTAATCCAAGAACCATGGGACCTGGCCATTGTTGATTCACAAAAAATGCTGGAAAACAGCAAATATTTTTCCAGACTGTTACGCAATACATTTTAGCAGTTTATCGATTTTGAACGAATTTTTCTAGTCATGTGGAATATAAAATGATATATTTTCAATGTAATACATAATACAAATCGACACATAGTAATCAGCAATGATGAGTATAGTATCTCTACTTGATTTTACCTTAAGATCAGTTTAATATTCAGGAAATATTGAACAAGTATTAATTGATCACTGCTGTCATTTTTTGACGGCAAAGGGCAAACATATAATAAGCATATATGTTATTTTATTCTCTGTTTGTTTGCGCTCGCACATCTCGTTGGTTAATTCACCTTCCCATTATGACATAACAAATGGCAATGAATATTACGTCATAGAACTCCTCGATATTTTACGTCATATCTCACATTAAAACTACTTGAGTTGAGTTAAGACTTTGAAATGACTTAAAATTAGGATACTTGAATTAATAGCAATAAATTATCTAATAAAATAGCTTTAGAATCATTAATGTCGATCCTCACATAAAAAAAACAACGTTATTTGTGTCAGGTACGTTTTTGCTGTATCATAATAAATTAAAAACAAATATTTGTGATTGCTTATGCTTTGTTGTATTATGATGAATTATAAGATTCAGAAAAAAAATCAACAAAGCTAGTATCATTTCATAACGTTTGAGAAAATCAAACCTCTCAAGACTAACCTATTGGAGAGCTTCGTATCTGAAAATTTGAGAGGGTATCGAAAGCCGAGAACGTGGTGATTTTAGAATATTTCAATCAAAACTGTTAACATTTACAAAGTCTGCGTAAGCTCTCAAAATGAGTCTGACTGGGTGTCTGGCTATATATGTTTCGCAGGTATAGGACACACGAGTGGAGCTAGAAGGCTGAACATTGGAACATTTAGTCTTTGTTATGTCGAAAAAAAACTATTCTTTTGTTTTTTTTAATTCCCTCAAAACATTCATTTTAGTGTGTGTGGGA
Source organism: Thysanoteuthis rhombus (assembly GCA_963457665.1). Taxonomy (NCBI): domain Eukaryota; kingdom Metazoa; phylum Mollusca; class Cephalopoda; order Oegopsida; family Thysanoteuthidae; genus Thysanoteuthis; species Thysanoteuthis major. The sequence goes on along the minus strand of OY735206.1, from coordinate 11,239,365 downwards.
GGGTCAATTTACAATGTAAATTTGTGCTAAATTGCTTAATTTCTCTGTGTCCGGTAGTGTTTACAGTTTGTTTTTTTTTCAGAAATTCCTTTTAGTGATCACCGCTCACAAGAAGAGAAAAGTAACTTAATCCTTGATCACCCCCAACACAGCATGCTACAAAAAAAAAGTTGATCAAGCAACAGTATGTATTGAATGAATAACCAGACCAGTTTATTCAACGATCAAAGAGGGCATTTTTTAATCAAATGAAAAAAAAAATCCATTTGTAGAAGAATTAAATTATAATGGGATTCAATTGTCCCATTAGACAATTAGATCTCCTGGATCCCTTAGAAAAAAGCCTCCCCCCATAAGTCCTCTCATTCAAAAGCCTCTCCCTTGAAATGTTTTTCTCCGGTATGTCAATTAGTCAGTGTTTTATAGGGACTAAATGCATCAATATTCATATTATGATGATTGGAAATTTTCATCAACTTAATTTTTTGTGATAAATACATCTCAGTAGTCTTCTAAATAAGACACTCACACACACACACACACACACACACACACACACACACACATATATATATATATATATATATATATATATATATATATATATATAAATAGTAGAATGTGGATTAGCTACACAAACTGGCTCATGTTTCTGCCCTCTTCGGGCATATATATATATATATATATATATATATATATATATATATATATATATATATATATATATATATATATATGCCCAGCTGCATGGGCAGACTTTTCCGAGGGATGGGAGTGGGTCAAAAAGGGAGTGCTTGAGCCGCGACTCGTCCTAAGCTGTCAGTGTTTATTGTAACACCTTCATCCCCAGTCTCTGTAAGGTTTCAACTTTCAAACCCCTTAGCCCTCAGTGAGAAAGTTGGATCTATAATGGGGGAGGAGGGGGACAATGCCCTGTTTGCCCTACCTGCAACGGACGCCTATGCCAAGCAGTCATAGAAACCCCAGAATTCATACGTCCCAGTAGACTTGAATATGTTGAAATCATAATTAATTTAGAACATATTAACTGAAATATAAGTCTGGTAGCCACTAGCTGGACAAAAGAAGTTTTCTCGTTACGGCAGCAAAATATCCAGTTGTGTGACATCAACTCGGAAACAAAGGGGAAAAAAGATGGTGACGTCACCTCGGATCCATTTTTAGCTGGTGTTGAAATGAAGTTGGAAAAAAAAGTACTGATCCGGTTGATTTCTCATCTATTTTTTCCCTCAGGGGTTCGTTCCTATCATCAAGATAAGTTAGTATCAATGACACTGAATCGACAACAGTATGGGCGTCCCCTATGACTTTTCCATGTGGAAGGGGGCAAAAAGATATAACAGGATGTCGATTGTTAAGTAACAGACTAGGGTGTGCTTAAGCAGTGACTCACCCTAAGCTGTCATGGTTCATAATGAACCTTTGACTCTCAGCTTCTTTAAGGTCGCAACTTTCAAACCTCCTCGAATTGGTGATAAGGCTGGATCCAGCAGGAAGGAAATGGTTTATTTTCCCTCCCCCAGTGGAAACCCATCATCATCATCAGCAGCAGCAGCAGCAGCAGCAGCAACAGCAGCAGCAGCAGCATCATCATTCTTTTAACGTCTGCTGTTGGACACAGACCTTCCCCAGGATCCGCCACAATTCTCTATCATGGTTGCAACAGAGCCAGTATTTTCTAAATTTGTCTAGTTCATCTCTCTATCTTGTGTTCTATCGGCCACGGTTTCGCATGTGATCTCTGGGGATCCACGTTGTGAGTCCATCGGTTGTCTGCCATTCTTGCAACATGGCCAGCCCATTGCCATTTAAGTTTTCTAATAGATTCTATGATGTTTCGGACTCCTGTTTTCTTCCTGATATACTATGTATGCAGTCTTGTGATCTCTCCATGTGAGGTTGAGCATGATTCTCTCATGTGTGCGTTGGACGACAGTAGATTCGCTGTGAATACTACCTCAGCCGTTTAACTCTCTGTTCACATAACCAGTACCTTTATGAAAAGACCCCGTTCAAAACCTGCGACGTTGTTTACACAATTTCTGATAGCATTGGGCAACTTTTAGCCTTGCTACATTTTTGTTTGTATCCAAAAAATGCGTATTTATTCGTGTTCCCTGTGAATTATTGAACACAACTCTACGCTTCCGATATGAGATGTTAAACAACGTTTTAGCTACTTGAATTACGAACGTTTTTTTTACGTCACTTTTTCATTTCGAGTATTGATTTAAGAAAAAAATTGTATGACGTAGTGTGACGTGAAAAAGGAAGAATCCCCTCACTTCGTCCACTATCACTATCTGTCCTTTCTCCCAAACGCAATTAACCTATTCATTTTTTTTTGCATTCATAGAACTGTTATCGTGGTTAAAAATAATATTTCTATTGTCACTAATTTCAATTGAATAAATACTTCCAAGAAGGGGATGGGTATCTAGATACAATCTGGCAGCTAATTGACGATCCATTGGGTGGATGTCGAGATCAAAGCAATTAATGTTTTTGATGCGTGGGACAAAGAATCTTATATCATCTAAACAGGATGTATGATAAATCATTTCTTTTTGAACTTGAAAGCACCCAGATATTGCATACCTCTGCCAACGTTATTGTAACTAAAAACTGAATGAAAATCAGTGATGATGCAGGGGAGGTAAAATTTAAGCATTTCTTAAGCCATGGCCCATACTTCCACGAAATGCATTTATCTATCTATCTATCTATCTATCTATCTATCTATCTATCTATGATTATGCTCCTCTCCCTGTTACTATTACCATGGGCGGTGAATGTATTGTTGAGCTTATGGTTGTTGTTTCCTAATCAGAGTCTACGGTCAAGACTTCAGGCCTTTCGGACGATAGTCCTTAGCTCTAAGAAATGCAGCATTCAAACTTATTAGTTCTACACTCTCATATTATCACGTACTTATTGGCCTATATTTTACTTTAAAACCTTCCCCTGGGTCTGTTGAGTATGCTGGCGAAATTTGGTTTCGCAAATCAGATATTTAGAATTATTGTAAAAAATAAATAGGAATCAGATCATTATCACCAAGGAAAAAGCGAACGCAGACCCCACTTTTTCTTGAGAGAGGGCAAACCATATGTGAATTCTGTACTCACATATTGCAAATGTTGGGCCTATTGGGACCGTTTTAGGTACTGGATGTCAAAAGTTCAAAAGAGAAGTGATTCAACCGAAAATAGACCATTGTAAAAAAAAATTAATGGATGTTTCTTTCTGCAGCGCATACAGGATATCTTAAATAAATAGAAAACAAATGCCCAGGATCAACTTTCAACTATTTGTTGTTTTATAAATCAACACAGTGTGTGTCATAGTCAAGATTTCATCCAACATTAAATGCTTGCTCACTCGGAGGATGTTCCGGTTTTAGCGTTGAGCTCAAATTACATTTCCGTTTCTCTTGCGTATATGCATACTTCAGTTCGCCTTGACATTTTTCTGATGGACTCGAATTCGAATCCATCTCTTTGATCCTCACTGATTGGCTATCCAGTGTTTTTTTTTGTTGTTGCTGTCTCTTTCTTCCTGATTCTAGTTCTCTTTCTCTCTCTCTCTCTCTCTCTCTCTCTCTCTCTCTCTCGCTCCTTTCAACAGCAAAACTGTCATCTAAACAGTCAACATATCGGTTTTTAATTTATTCTGGCTGACTGGCGATTATTTATTCAATTGATCACCCCAACACGAAAAATGTTATCAAAAGACGCTAGTACATATTAAGTGACTAACCAGACAAGTCCTTTAAATTTTTCTTCCTTTTTGTTGGAGAACCGAGCGATTAACAGCTCAGAGAATGGACTCAGTATGATGTTGAAATAGTGACTAAGACTTTTTGTGTTCTGTTGGCCCTAATGTACTTGAGAAAGGCATGAATACATCCCCCTTCAGTTATGGCAAACATAGCACAGGTTTAAGTAGGTGAACTCACTTCAGGGGATTATCGTTTAAAGTTTATTTTAAATATCGCAAACCAGGATCGTGTAAACCAGAGTTTCTCAACCTCTGTGATATTGCCAACCGGTGGGCGATTACAACTCATCGGTGGGCGGTGAGCAACTGCGCAGAAAATAGTGGGCGTTTTGAAATTTTGAGTATTAAACTGACATAAAAATGAGTCAACATTTGAGTGCAACATTTTCTATAATTAATTCACTAAACAGCCCTGTGATGTCACTCAATATGTAAACCCGTGTCTGCACTAGTTACGTCTCATCAGACAAAGGGAGTTCATGAAAGATATCCACAAACAATAACGTACGTGCCAAACATTAGATATTACTACATTACATTACTTTCATTTAAGACACAGCGAAAGCTGTTCATTTTTTCATTGTTTTTTCGGGAGTTAAAATGTTTTGGTATCCTTTTTGAATATTTACTCTACAGATGGGAGCTGGAAACGTTTTCATTTTGCATTTGCGTCATGAACAACTAGGTGCCGATCAAATGCATTCCAGTCATGGGCGCCCGTTATTTTTACGTCCTACTTTTCTCACGAGATGTGTCGGCAATAGGCGTACTTTTTATGTTTAGGCTTACAAATTAAATTTTTCGATCGATAAAATACATGCAAGGGAAAAAAAAAAACTTTGCTGATAACGAAATAGAAACTTTTTGTTACAAAAATAACTAAAAAGGTATTTACATAACCAAAAGTTTATTTAATCAAAACTGTTTTCCGAAAAATGAATAACTTAGTCGATAACGAGATAAAATCTATTTCCGTTCATTTTGTACGAAAATAAATTAAAAAGTTACTTATGATTTAATCAAGAAATATAAAGAAATGTTGAAAAGAAGTTTTGGTGAAGTCAAAAGATTAATTGCTTTGATTGAATTATATAAACTTTCAAGCAAATTACAATTACTTTTTTATCTATTTTTGTAACAAAAACGAAAATAAAAAGTTTCCATTTCGTAACTACCTTTTTATTTATTTTTAGTAACAAAACAATGAAAATAAAGTTTTCATTTCGGTATCTACGAAGATATTGTTTTTAAAAAGTTTTCATGTAGTTAACGGGGTAGCATCCATTTTATCAATCAAAGAATTTAATCTGTACGTCTAAACTTGAAAAGTATGTCTGTTTTCAGCACCCCATTGTAGGAAAAGTAAGACGCAAATAACTGGGACGTAGATGTCCAGGACGCAATCGACTGTCACCCATTATGACATGGCATAAATGGAGATTGTCAGCAATCATTTAAAATATATGATGTCGTCTAAGCCTCAACAAAAATGGAATGAATCAGTGCTGTGTAGTGAAATGGTAGCTACTTCCCGGAGCTGATGATTTATCTCTAGGTGTCGATATATATCAGTACATAATACTTATTGTCTATGTTTACGTGTTTATTTTCATAGACACGGTACATTAACCAAAGTATACAGTTAGTTCGGAAGCTGTATAATGCTGTCTCTTATCATTATTTACTTCGAAAATTTAACATTACAATTCTTTTTATTTCTAAAAACATTTGAAAAAGAGCACTATAGCAAATCAGCACTAAGCGAGATATTACTGTAGTAACCAGGTATTCAATTATATGATTGCTTAAGCATCGCTTTATAACAAACAGAGACAATTCTATTTCGTTTGGTGTTTTCCTTAAACAAGAACGTTCTGGCACGAGAGTGATGACCAAGCTTATTCGCCTTGCTCTGCCTTAGTCGTTTGCGATGGCTCAGTCATGTCAACTGCATGCATGGTGGACAAATATCCTAGCTCTTGTTGTACGGTGAGCTTTCCGCTGGTTCCAGACTCTGGGGGAAGGCCTATGTTTCGTTATAAAGACGTCTGTAAACAAGACCTGATGACAGGCAACAAAATATCTGCTGAGAGGCTGTGACCGCACGCATCAGTCGATGAAGGCTCACCGTCCGAAGAGGATAGGGAACCGGTGAGAAGAGTTGGGAGAACGAAGACGGCAGAGGGCAGGGAGAGCCGGGTGCAAACTACATCTGAAATAGTTGCAACAGAATTAGTCAATCGAAAATCTGTCAGTCACAGCATAGAATAATCCTTAGGGGCATGCCCCATTGTCTTCCGATACAGAGAGTGACCGACAACGATTTAAGACCAATGGAAAAGTTTGTAAACATCTCAAAATCTCATATCTCTGGATTGTTCTGCTTCAATTTTTGAACGCAGGTCTCGCCGAAAAACTTGAACATTGATAGCAGCATACCACTGTTAAAGGGTGCCAGCATAAGAGTTAGAAAGCTAGCTCTACAGACTTTTGTTGATATAGTCAGTTCGATCCCCACAAGGTGCTTTACAGCTGTTGTCAAAGACAGAGTAGGCTTTGCTTTGAAACTACGTATCGCTCCTAACAGCTTTCATTAACGGAGCCCCGTGGGAATTTTTGAGATGATTAATGAAACCGACTGGACATGCTGAAGGTATCTTCGGTGAGTAGACGTTTCAGATCAGTTTCAAAAATATTTTAGCACCATTTTCCATAATGACGGATTTTCGCTGCGGTGCCCTAGTCACAAAAGAAAAAAAAAACTGAATAGAACATATGGTATATCGTTGGAAAGGAAATTTCATGCTGAGTACAGTTTACTAAATTCCTCGGAGTAAGTCATTTTAATCCTGTCTTCTATATTTTTAAAACTGCTTGATATACATGTTAGGTGAAAGGAAACACTCTTTGGAAATTGTAGTTGACTTTAGAAGGTGGCAGATGACTCATCAGCACTGAAGACTGTGTACAAATGGCCGAAATAGGATTTTAAAAGTATGTACAAAAATATAGTGAAGATATCATGAAAAGCGCTCACAGCAAAGGTGGCAAACGAGGTAATTAAAATAAGGAAAGAAAAATAGGAATAAAAAAAGTACACGGATAATTCGAAAGTCAGATAGAAAATGTCGCAGATAAAAAAGATAATGGACATGGCTGCGCAAAGGACACGTAAAGAGAGAATCAGAATCACCCATAATGGCAGCCTTAAAACAAATTAATCAGGACAAACTATATCCAGAAAAACAGCAATGCTGTCTCTGTAGAGACAGGGACAAGATGACGTATAACATAATCATCAAATGTAGCTAACTAGTCCAGAAAGTGAACAAGAACAGACGATATAGGGTAGTCAAACTACCTTAACTTAGTGACATACAATTGTAAAGTCCACTCCAAGGACCAAAATAGAATTTATTTTACGAAAATAGAGCAATATCTACAAAGGTTACATCTAATTTCTTTTCGTAATCTTTTTATAGTCGTGAAAAGTTCTGGAATTTTAGTTAAAAGTCATGGTTAATAGACAACCCCATGGAGTCTTCAAATAATATATTTTCGATAATTCTTTTCAGTACTGTTCAAGACAAAGATAGACAATATGTTTTTTCAGAATTTTTAGGATTATAGTTACGTTTTTGTCCCACATAAGAATTAATTTCGGATCGTGGAATCCATCTGGGTGTTGTGCAAGGTCTTTTGTGATGACTGCAAGTCCTGATAAACGATTCACAGCTGGTTGCTAATTCACTTCCTTTGTTCCATTATATATTACATGATGGAAACCACGCTCAACACGTATATGAGAGAGAGGGGGAGGGGAGAGCTGGGAGAGAGGGAAGAAGAGAGAGAAGGATGGAATGGTAGAGAGAGAGAGGGAGGGTATAGAGAGACAAAAGGAGGGACGGAGAGAGAGAGAGAGGTGGAAAGGGGAGAGGAAAGAGAGAAAAGAAAAAAAATAGAGAGAGGTGAGTGAGGGGGGGAGAGCGAGAGAGCAAGCTAGAGAGAGAGAGAGAGAGAGAGAGAGAGAGAGAGAGAGAGAGAGAACTGCAGGGATAGCCTCATAGCCTGACCGACTTGTCCTTGTACGCGATCGTCTCTCAACTGCCCATCCTTTCTCGATCTTTCTCGAGTTTCGCTTTACATTCAGGCCAACAACAACAACAACAACAACAACAACAACAACAACAACAACAACAAACCAATGTATGCATAAAATAAAAAAATAAATTAAATTCGGAAAAAGAAGAAACTGAAAAATGTCGCTGGAATTCTATGAATTTTGAAACTGGTCCGACTGTTAACTCTGACATTTTCCGCCTGATGCTCTTTCCAAAAACTCTGCTGCACCAGGAAATTAATACAAGTAGGAAGCATAAGAGGAATAGAAACAATACAAGACAGCGTAATTAGAGATCATCTGATGACGTCTCTCCTTTAGTTGTTGATAATAATAATAATAATAATAATAATAATAATAATAATAATAATAATAATAATAATAATAATAATAATTGCAACAAAAGTTGCAAAAAATGTAATTGACCACATTATATCTGGATATTATGTTGTAGCCCTCGATGAATACACGATAGAGCGGGTCAGTACATTCAGTCTATGTAGTGTGTAAGTATTATGACACACCTCACACTGTATATCGATATGAACACCACCCCAGAACCTGCAACTGAAACACAAGGTGTGGCAATATTATGAGATTTTCTGATACACACGGAAGGAACCATCATAGCTAACCAGCCAGATATAATAATTAAGGACGGGAAGAAAAAGGTTTGCCAATTAATTGACACAGCCATTCAATTAGACAAAAACAGATCTGTAAAAGAGTTTGAGAAATTGTCTAAGTACAACGACCTGGAAATTGAGATCACAAAAATGCGGCAACTTGAGACAAAATACCTGTCAAGAGCCCTAAGGATCTTTAAAAAGAGTGTTGTCAAAAGTCTAGATAGAATACCAGGAAACCCAAACATCTATGAAATACAGAAAATTGATCTCACAGGCACCGCCCATATTCTTCGAAAAGCACTGTCCATGTAAATGAATTATACAAGTATGTACTGTTTCTTATGTAGCCTCTTGTATTGACGCCATTTGTTAGAAAAACCTGTCAGTACCTACCGAGTCATAACATTGTTGGCTAAAGATGATGACAAAACTAAAGACTGTCCTGGAATGTATATTACTCAAGGACTTCGATTTCCAAACTGATCACCCCATCTGAGCAAGGAGACTAGATCTGGTAGTTATGGACAAATAAAAGAGAACCTGCTAAATCATAGACGTGGTTGTGCTTGCATACTATGGAGTGAAACAAAAGAGAGTGAAGTACCACTTCTTGGACCAAGATAAAGGCGTTGAACATGGAGATCAGGGTAGTGGAAATAAGTGACTAACGGCCTCGATTGCGACCGAACAGCTAGAAAGAACATGACATAAGTTATGGAAAATAGGAGAGGTTGGAACAGCACAATCCACAGCTCTGCTGTGATATGTAAGGATGCTGAGTCCACTCCTTCTGGATTAGTTTTCTACATTCACTGGTTATGGAGTTTATCGTCTTGTCACTTTCTATATCAAGGCGGCATTTGCTGTTTTTCTGGGTTCTGTCGATCTTTGCCCTGACATTGATTGTCCTGATGCATTTGCGTTGGACTTTCATGATGAGGGATTATGTCTTCTTCTTCTTCTTCTTCTTCTTCTTCTTCTTCTTCTTCTTCTTCTTCTTCTTCTTCTTATTATTATTATTATTATTATTATTATTATTATTATCATTATTATTATTATTATTATTATTATTATTATTATTATGCAATCTCACACCAGTTGCCTGGTGGTTACCGCTGGAGGTTGAGTGACAACATGTCTCCTCAGTCTCCAGCCCTCCCCTCCCCATTCTCAGTGACCACAGTAACACTGTGGTTTACAGTTTCTCACCGGTTGCCCGGTCGTCAATGCTGAAGGCTGAGTGACATTAAGTCTCCTCAGGTCTCCAGTTCCTCCTCTCATCGTCCTCACATATCACAGCAGCACTGTGGTATGTACCATCTCAACCTTTTCCAGCTTTACTTACACATGTTAAGCCATTGCTGACGACTGTTCAATACTATCCTCAATATTCGTGCAGACTTCAGTGATGCTTCAGTCTGCATCGTCTCAGCCTATCCTCTTATTTCCATCTCTTCCAATATTGTTTCCAATGCCTTAGAACGGTTTTGAATGTGTTTATTATCATTGCTACTAATCTGAGCTTCACGTTTCACACTTTTTTCAGCTGCCTTGCGAAGTCTTGATATTTTGCCAGCTTTTCACTCTATTTCCTTTCCATTCGGTGATCCACAGATTTGGTCACACCTATCATTTGGCAGGTTTTCTTCCCCTTGTTCTCGCTTGGATGGGATGGTCGGTTTGGACGGGGTGGTTGGCTTGGTAGTCCCAGGGTAATTTGTGGCTTCTATTTTCCGGGACAGTCTCCAGTTTGTCCTGATACCATTTGTCCGCATGGTCAAACCCCAGTTGTTTGCTTAGATCCCTGTGTATAACTGTCGCTAACCAATCGTGTTTGTTCTTCAATCCTTCCAGGCCACTTTGCTGCATTCACTAATGTGGTTTACAGTAACATTCTGTACTCTACACAGACGGCTGTTTGGTTGAGTTATGTTGATCTTCGCCCTGACATAATTTTTCCTGAGGTATTTCCTTTTAGCTACGATGATTTCTGACCCTCTCTTCAAGTTTCCTTTGCGTAGCCATGTCTATGATCTCTCGTCTGCAATATTCTGTTTCTGTCTTTTGAATTCCATGTGTAGTTTTTTTTTCTGATCCTATTTTCCTTTCCTTGCCTGCTTAGCTCTCTTATCATTGCACTGATTTGGGAGTTTTGCACAATATCTTCACTGCTTGCTTGCATATTCTTCTCTAATCCCATTTCGGTCTTTTACATCAATCTTCTATGCGAAGAACAAGAAGAACAAGAAGAAGAAACGTGGGAAATAGTGTGAAAATCAGGCATTTGAAAGAAGACAATGAAAATCATACCAAGAATATTGAGGAATCTCTTCCATTTTATCGAAGTTAGTGTTAGTAAGTTTTCCACAATACTTAGTAGATATTTTGTATCAGACTAAATACGTGGGTAAATAAATAATACGACCACAGTTTGCTTTTAAGCGAACAAACGAAAGGTATTTTGAGTTGTTCAGTCTGTGAAGAATAGAATCTTTTGTGCCAGGAAGCTTCGAATTTGTTTGATAATTGAAGGTCTGCTCAGTCACCTAATAGAAACCGTCACGTGACCAACGTCTTTTGGTAGCATGCTGTGTTAGGGGTGATCAATTGAGAAAAGGTTAAAAAAAGTTGAATGGATGAGTTACTTCTCTAGCGTTTTGAAAGCTGTCGGACACAAATTAAGAGACCAATGCAGCATAAACTTACATAGCAAATTGAAGCCCCCTTTAAAAATTAAAAAAATGAAATTTTCTTCTAGACATAATGAGGAGTAAATGTTTAAATTTTCAGTCCTCTAGCTCCATTGGCGCTGTCAGTACGCTTGATATAGCCAGCCAGCCAGACCAACTTGAAAACAGAAGGAGCCTATGTTGACAGTTTTGATTGACAGTTTCTTATGTCTTTTGTGCGAGGAAGAATCGAATTCGTAAGATAATTAAATAAAGGAATCTTCAGGTGGTGGGCTTATTCAAGGTAACGTAAACGAAAAGAAAGGAAAACACCTACTGAACTGGAATAAAAGAAATTGAATCAGGTCTGGTTAGTCATTCATTTGAAACCGTCAAGCAACCAATGTCTTTTGTCAGCATGCTGTGTTGGAGGCGATCAGATAGGGAAGAAAAAGATGAACGAATTGAGTTGAGTTGAATAATGGGTAAAAAAATTTGAATTTTCAAGGAAAGCCGTCGGGCACAAACTAAGGACCAATTTAGCTCAAACGCCCCTCTAAAAAAATTCTTTAGGGGGGATTTAGAATTGAAACGAAATCGTTTTTTCAAGACAGAATAAGGAGTGAATGAAAGAAGAAAACGGGTGTTTGTGACATCACAGAAACTATTAAAAAACTCAAATGGCAATGGGCAGGCCATGTTGGAAGAATGACAGACAACCGATGGACATCACGTCTCACAACATGGATCCCCAGAGATCACATGCGAAACTGAGGCCGACAGAACACAAGATGGAGAGATGAACTTGACAAATTCAGGAAATACTGGCTCCGTGATGCCCATGATAGGGAATTGTGGCGAATCCTGGGGAAGGTCTATGTCCAACGACGGACGTTAAAAGACTGCTGCTGCTGCTGCTGCTGCTGCTGCTGCTGATGATGATGATGATTTTCGGCATTTCAACTCCATCGGTCCAGCCTACAAGCGTGATATATAGCAGAAACTGCGGCACAGTAGATCAGGAAAATTTGATTTTCAGTAAAAGCTAATTTTATTAGGTTGGGCACGTTTCGGCATGGCCGACTCGATGTAAAACAAAGCGACGACATGACCGTAAATAAAAAGTACGAACCTCGCGAAATATTGATAGTATCGCAAATATATATTTGTTTTTGAAAATTTGCCTCTCACAAAAACCAATAGCCGTTGTTTATGCGTAAATGTTATTTTGTAGAGTCAAGAAAAATCTCAAATGGTTATATATCCGGTTCTATTGTTCGCCTCTCCAATGGCATAAAAAACTTCAATATATATTGAAAGTATTGTACATTTATTTACGAACATGCCGACCTGCTTTCTGGCATAAGTTAATCCAAAGTTAGGCTAAAGGTTAAAGTAAGGGCCCCTCTTGAATATTTACGAGGAATAGCTTATGATTATAGTTCATTATCAAAGTAATGTCTACTCATAATTCTTTTATTGAAAATGGACCTTTTATGTTATTTAATGAATGTGTAATGAAAGTTAAATCGAGTTTCCTGACCCGGTGTCGGGTCGCATCGAGTCGGCTGCAACGAATTGTTCTCTCCCCAATTATATCAATATATTTCGGCAAAAGAAAAACAAATATCAACTCTGTTATCTGTAAGATAGATTATATGACGATAAGAAAGTAACTTCTCTTGTGTTTTTTTTCCAATTATTTGCGATCCACTGTGCCCCAGCCCTTTATACAGTGAATAGTCCCACGGTGAACAGTGAATCAACATAAGATTGAATGATTCAAAGAAGTCCCAGAGTGGAACCAACGACACATTTCATCAAAGTATTCTTGAATTGTAGATTACGTTACAAAAAGTGATCATAAAATCTCGCAAACATTCATTGGCAAAAGTAAGACGCACTAAAGGAAACATTTAACATAAAATCACATTCGCACAGCTTTAAAAGCGATTTAAGAAAAGAAAAAGATAATGATGCAAAGGTAAAATTAAAATGCTATTTTAGCTTCCTAGTAAACTATATGCAATGAATTGACAGGGTCAATTTCATTAAAAGAATTGAAGTGACATAGTCCAAAGGTTGTGCTCCACAAATACTATTGAGGAAGATAACTTGAGACCTCAAAGCAAAAAGAGTGATTGCAGGTTGGACGATAAATTATTCTAACACGATCCTGATTTCACCTCATACAGCACAATTAGAACATTTTGTATAGTTGTGGCTCTATAATGAAAGAAAAAGCCTACCTCTCATCATCATTTTGATTTAGATTTTGGTCCCTTAGCTTACACGCTGTACAACAATGCTCAAGCGGACAAGTCATTCCCTGTTACTCTCTGCCACTCTCTGTCACGTGTTGATGAAATATCTCGATGCAGAGAAACTATCCATGTCACTCCTTAATACTTCTAGTTCTTGAATGTTGATAAAACATGTGGCAGTAGATGGCGGGGAGTTTGTTTATGTTTGAGAACTAGTAGCATCAGAGAGCGAGAGGGAATGACAGAGGATGGTTAGGAGTGGCAGGTATAAACAGTATCATCTCAATTAGGAAGTCGTTCAGTGGCAGAGATATTTCAAGAATCTAATTTATAAACATTGTGTACGTGAGTATCCCTTTTTTTTTTATTTAACCCATGCAGGAATGGAATGGAGAGTAATAGTTATTGATTGCAAGATAAAAGCCTTTGTCCATTGCAAGATAATCCATTGCAAGTTGTACATTCCAAGATGAGATCTCTGATTCACAGCTAAATTTGAGTTGTCATCGATCCCCCATAATATAGAAATTTCATTGAGTTACCTGTGGAAGCGCAATAACAGAAATTACCGTCATCTGCAGTTAATGAATTAATGAACACTGAACACCGGAGAACAAGAGGTAAAAACAAGAGAAAGATAAGTAGGGAAAAAGAAAAGGAGGGAGGAAGGGAAGAAATAAAGAAAGGAAGAAAGGGAAGAAAGAAAAGGAAGAAAGAAAAGGAAGAAAGAAAAGGAAGGAAGAAAGAAGATAAAAACGACAGGAAGAAATGAATTAATAGATAAAGATAGAAAGGAGGAATAAAAGAAAGAACGAAATGAAAAACGAACGAACGAAAGAAAGAAAAAAAGAAAGAAAGATATGATGGTCAGTTTGCGAAGAGTCTACGTTATCTTACGCTCCTGGAGACCATTTTTCAAAGCTAAAATAATGTTGAACAATGTTGCCAACTCTTTTTTAACTGTTTTAAATTTTTTTTTCTCAAGACAAAACTCATGATGAACAGACAAATTCTTTGTAGGTTATATAGGGAGCCCGTGAGGACATTAAAAGCAATTATCATTGAACAACTCTCATTTTAATGTTGCAAATAGTAAGCCTAACCAAGCAGTTTCGAGCTTTTCAAACATGAAATTATCATGAACATTGTTCCTGACAAGCCAGTTTAGATTCATTAGCCTCAATTTGTCAAGAATCAGGGCCGGCTCCAAACCAATTTGACCAATTGCTCCCAATTGGAACCCGTACCCAAACGCTAGGGTAATCAAATCTAGTTTTGTCAAATACTCAAAAGATCTCATTGCAACATGAACATAACACCGTGTTGCAGGTTTCACACTGAATAGCAATGATCTTCATTTTCTTGTAAATTCTTTAAAAGTCAATAATGTTTGTCTGTTAGATACCGTCAACGAAAACAGCCAGTAAAACAGTCAAATTAGGTTTCTTCAGTTTTCAAGTTGGTCAGGCTGGCTGTCTATGCATATGTGTATCTCAAGTATAGGCTGCACCATTCGAGCTAGAGGACTGAAAATTCAAACATTTACTCTTTATTATGTCTACCAAAAACTTTTTTTCAACGAGAGTTCGGTTCGTAATTCAAATTTATGCAGAATTGATTCTTTTTTTGTGGCCACTCATACTTTTTTTAGTGATCACTGCCAAACAAAAGGCGAGCAAAGTAACTTATCATGGATCACCTCCTTTTTCTAATTCTCTTAACTGATCACCCCAAGTTTTTACTGCCAAAAGATGTTATACACATGACGGTTTCTATTGAGTGACTCACCAGACCTGTATTATATATGTTCTGAATTCTTTCTTCACTGTTCTCGAATTGAATGGTAAATAATTACAGAGCAGCGGTGTGAAATTCTTTTTTTCTGTCCGTTTCATAGCATTCTATCATAGATATATAAAGGCTATAATAAACTATGTATATCTCCAAGATTCTACAGACTTTGGCTGTGAACCTGGGGTCCCACAAAAAATGGTTCCAATCGGGTCTCACTATTCCTACGACCGACCCTTTGAAGAATGATAATAGTAATAGCAACAATTTTACTGTTCCTGTCGTACCAGAAAAAAATCAGAGAGAATAGAATGTCACAGTAGTCACTCACCAACTCTTTTCACTGTCACTCATAAATAACCCCAAGATAATTGGCACAGGGAAAGTTGGAGTCATGACTCACCCGAAGGCATTCGGATGAAAGTGATTTGAACAGTCTCTAACCTGAATTCGAACACGCTTTGTCGGTTCCCATTTTCCGAACTGAAAACCGTCATCTTACCTTGAATTCCGAGAGCCAATGAGAGTGGGGACGGGGCAACCGATGCTTCACACCGGGATTCAGATAGCCTAGGATATGTAGAATAAGAGATTCTTGGGTTGAGCTACTGTTGCAGATAAAAACAGGGTGACTGAAGGACGAGAATATTGGAACAATATGTGTGCGTGTGTTCGAGCAAAACTGTGTAATTTTCAGCGCGAATCAAGACCCTTTTACCCCTTAGCTAAAGAGTTCCTATACGTCCAAGCATATAAGAAGCCTGGTCATACCACAGGATCAAGAGAGGTGAATGTTCCTTGGTAGGAAAACGAGGGAAACTTTAAACAATCACTTACCGTTTTTTTCCCTTGTCGACATTTTCCTGTTGGCGTGGTTAAGGTCACTATGACATTTGGTCGTTATGTCATTTATTTTTCCAGCATGACAATTTGTCACTTTGACAAACGGTCAGATCTATTCTTAATGTTTCCTTCTCGGGTTTACCAGCTCCGATATTCGACGTTGTTATGCTCAACAAAATAAAAAAATAGGTTTTCGTTGCATTTTTATCGCTTGTCCCAAACTTGATCGAAATATATTGTAATGTTAATTCAGAGCTTCTCAAAGTAGATGTCTTTTAACTTTCGAGTGGTCACGTAAAGAATTTTGATCTCGCATAAAAATAATGAGATAACCGGACTTTTTTCCCACACAAAACGTATAATCTATGATGGTTATATATTGTGAAATGTCTCGTCGCCATTCACTATATCACTTTTTTTTAACTTGGTCATATTTATGATTTATTTTCAAAAGTACTTTTTCCCTAAAAAAGACCATGAAACCTGAAGATTACAGTGGTTCACATTCAGTGGCGTAACTATTGTGGGACAGGTAAGGCACGCCCCTGGGTCCCACTTGAAGGAGTCACTACTATGGACTCTCAATCGAAGTGGGACAAGCTATTTTCGGATAGTAAAAAATATCAATATTTTCTAAAACCATTTTTTAATACTACCATTAATATTTTTTGTGTGACAATTTCATATTTTAACACTTGGGGTGCATGCCTTACCCCACCCAGTTTCCCCAGTACAATTTTTTAGGCCATAATTACCGAATTAAAACCTAACAATGAAACCAAACATTACATGAAAACAGAAAGCAAAAAAAGACCAAACATTTGATACTCATGTTACAAGATGTATCGCTGTGTTGCATAGTGTCATTGATGACAGCGAAGGGTGATAAATAACATAAAAAGAGGGTTGAACGAAAGTGGGAAACAGAGATGAAGAAAATGATTGCAGGAGTCAAATGATTTGTTATTTATGACTAAAGCTGACTTTTCAAATGGCTAAAATCGGCTAGATTTTTTCTTTTAGCTAAAAATGTTATGACAAAAATGTTTGAACAAGCCCCAGTTCAGTGTTTATCATGGCCACTATTCTCTGTAGGTACGCCCCGGCCTACGTGTGTTTTTTTCTGTTATCGGCTGTTTTTCAACTGATTTGGCCACGCTGAATTTTTAAAAAATCAGGTCGGGTTTCAACCTAGCGCCTATTTTTAGTAAAACTTTGTTTTGTGGTTAACATTCTCAATTTTGAAGGATTAAGTAGTTTAATTTAGAGTAAACATAGGAAAATTGTTTCAGCCAATATTGAAACTCAACAGACACGTACATTAGTGTGGAAGAAAAATTGTAAGCTGAAAAAACTAACTTAATCATAAAAAGCCGATCGCACATTTGAATTCAGTATGTTCATTAGAACTATACATAGTTAAAAATCTTGACAACAAAATGACTCAGGCCTGTGTTAAAAATAATCTACAATTTTTAACACATGTTTTTTGCCTGCATTTGTTTTTATGTTTGGTAACTGTTTGATTACGACTGAATAGTAATTACATTATAGCCTTAGTCATCGACGAATGGGAACACATTGGTTAAAGGGTGAAAGGGCTTGATTTGAACGAGAATTTACAACGAACTGCCTGTTTTTTCCCAAAGTCACTTGTGCAGTTGCTCCAATGCCCACCTCACTTATACGCCCATGGTCGTAATCTCTTATATAACTGAGAGGGGATCATGAAAAATTCGGTCGGATCAAATGGAGGCACGTATGAAGAAAAAAAAAAGGCTGAATACCGCGCTGGTTAGTCGAACAGACCATTGCAATTGGGTAGTAAGTTCGATTCTCCCAGTTGCTCATTTGATCTTAACAATTAACAATTACTAGCTGAAGTACTCATCTACACCGGGTGAGAGGCCAAGGCGTGGATTGTAGCTGGTTATAGATGCAGTAAAACAATTCCTTAGTACTAATGGTGAGATAGTAAGTGCTGTTAACGTCAATACATAAATTTAAATTTGGCTCTCATAATCTAGGAATACAAACATAGGAGTCCGTTGGATCAGGCCTTCTCACCCTAAGTAAAGGGGTTTGAAAGTTGGAACTTGGAATCAATGAAGAACAATTGTTTTATGTTACCTCAGCTCAATGTACCCGTATAAAAAGATTGTATTATTCTCAACTGGATACAGGATTGTCGTTAAGATATGTTCCGAACGTATCCTTTTTCCCACCCCGGAAAAGTGGCAGAGGACACCCATGAATATAAAGCACTAACAATGCTCCTTTCTGTTTGCTTTAGCGTGACAGAAACCAACCAAACAGCCAACCAACAAACGAATAAAATGACGATGGTCCTTATGTTATGAAAGATCGTGTAGAACAGTTTGGTTGACGCCAATTATTTGAAATATTAGACATAAACATCAGAATCAAAGACACTCAGGAGCGAGGATAGCGACTTAATTGTAAACAAAATTACTTTTCTTGTCTGAATTTTGTTAGGAAAGGGTGTATACACAATTAATGGTTCTAGAATGTGGAATCAATTCCTAGAACGCATGCTCGAACCAAGGGCAGCCGATGAAAGGTACTCGGCTGTGAATAAATGAACATATAAACGAGGAAAATATTCCGACTGTATCATAAACAACTCTTCATATTTCTTGTTTGTTTTCAAGAAAAAAATTGAAAGAATAAGGTCGCAGAATTAAGTAAAAGATAAATTTCTTTTTTATGATGTGAAAAACGTCAGTTTTATTCGTGAAGAAGAGATGCCTGTTTTAGTTTTCTGTCTCAACCCTACGAACATCATCATTATCAACAATAGTAGTAGTCATGAAGACACAAACACACAGACACAGGGCTAGCGTTTGCGAATACATCCGACCATTACTTTACTCCCCCCTTTTCTTCCTACTCTTGCATGACAGAAATAAACCAAGAACAAATAAACAAACAAAATTACAGTGTTTCTTTTTTCCATATAATGAGATATCGAAAAATTCCAGTTGGTTATTCAGATATTTTTCTCGTGAAAATTCCTTTTATTCATTGATGATTTAAAATATACCATTAATGAGTACGTAGCGTTAACAACATTTTCCTTCTTTTATTCATTCAGTGCGGGTGCAGTCGTTGATTGGATGTACGATTGTAAAATAAGACTTCTGCAACTTGAGACAAAAAGCCAGTATACGTCGGTTGCCGTGACATCGATTCATGCCGGCCGACATCTTTTTTCCTTGGTCAATCCGTGTCGGATTCGTCGTCAGGAACTGACTTGTCAACAGGGGCGTAGCTAGGTTATAAAGTTGAGGGTGTGAGAAAAAATAGAAAAGACTCCAGGATTCTAACGAAATGATTTTGAATCCATTTAAACTTTTATCTTATTGTGAAATCAGAAAACACGGAAGTCACACTTTTTAAGGAAGTACATAACAATGAATCACCCAAGGTTGGTAGGCTTTCGGCATAGCCTGCGCAACATTCAAGATCAAAAAGACCCCATTAGTTTTGAAAAGAAGTGGTTACGACCAATGCATCTTCCCAATGGTCACCTATGGAGCGGAAACATGGAACCAAACCAAAAGGCTGGCTCACAAACTAAGAACCATGCAGTGTTTTCTTTCAATTATGGCCACAAAGGAGTTTTAGATTTTTTTGTCTTTTTTTGATTCAAGAGGATGAATAATACGCTTTGTTTATCAAAGACAAGAGCTTGTTTATCTTTTAGATTTTAATGAAGCAAGGGAGTTTGAACCTAAACCAGTCAAGCCCGTTTTGTATCTAAAATAAAAACAACCAGAAGATGGAGTTTTAATGAAAGTACATAATTGTATTGTTATTTTGTATTTAAAATCAGAGCATAGCAAATACGGTTTCACTAGTGCAATAGGTTCACAAAGCTATATTGTAATTGAAATCGAAACATGGGATGTCGTTTAACTATGTAATCCTTAACATAAGATAAAAACAGAATAGAAATACGAAATATGCGTGAGCAACTCCCACGGACTTTTTTGTTTGAATATACAGATGAAAAATAATGGAATTTTCTATCACAGTAAATAATTGAACAACCGTAGCGTTGAAATTTCAAGTCATGTAAAAATATTCTACCGAAGATAATTACGACAAGAAAAAAAAATCTCTTTATGAAATTATTGTCACTTTTCACTGGAAAACATCTGATATAGAGTAAAGAAACAACTAGAAGCTCTGGAGAATGTAGACATTATTGATAAACATATCAAAAGTCTCCCAAAAGGTGGCTACGTTCGTTCAATTCGATGCTTATCGTACGAGGAAATCAGTTTTAAAAAGATTGTTGAAAAAGCGCCGCGCTTAAAGCATGTGCTCGCAAGGGTTTCGCCTCTTTGTCAATAAATGAAATGGTAGCCAGGTCGATCGGCCCCTGCTTAGGAAACCCTTCCCCGCTTTGTTGCCAGGGAGATGTGGCGTTCTGTGTTCCAAAGCAAATAACTAAGACAGACACACGAGTGTGAATAAGGCAACAGTGGGAAAAGGTTGGATTAGGATTCCGTAAGTATTACGCTCTCCGGACAGTGTGGGTTGCGAACGAAACGCCGTCAAGAGCAACAAGTTTGTCATTTGGTGAACACCTTGCTACTTAATCACTTAGATGGCTAATTGATAAAAATGAAAGAAAAAGGAAAAGAAATGTAATACGTATTTGATATTAATCTAATTTTTTAAGTGCCCCGCCCACAGTTATATCATCAATAACACCATCAGCCGTTTTAAGTCTACTGCTAGACCCGTCTCCTTCCATAACGAGCGTGATTGCCCTATATATATATATATATATATATATAGATAGATAGATAGATACATGCACACACACACACACACACACACGCATGCACAGACACACACACACATACACACATATACATATATATATATATATATATATATATATATATATATATATATATATATATATATATAATCTAGAAAGCTTTACAGCTTTAAATACTAAACATATATGTAGAAACTCTTCTCGAGAAATGTTTTACACAGAATTTGATATTATAGCACTATGTGTGAATTTTTTTGTGGAAGATCATCGGCTGTTTACTAGGTAGCCGTTTAGGCTCTTCAGCAGCGTTGATCACTATATATATATATATATATATATATATATATATATATATATATATATATATATATATATATATATATATATATATACTGTGTAGCCGAAAGAGTTCGATCGGTTCATTAACTAAAAATAAAGGACACATTTTCATGTCCGACGTTAACTTTATTGAACAACATATTAATCTAAATCACTAAAATGTCCGGTTATTTGTTTGCTTGGCCCACGGTTAGATATTGGACAAATTACTTCTTTGGGAATGTTGACGTCAAATCAGTTCAAACACATTTAACTCAAACAACTTCCAGGACAGAACAGCAAAACTCTATGGATCACAATTTTTATTTTGTTCGGCTTATTAGGCAAAAATACAAGACATTTTTAAAAAATGTTGTTCCAATCATGCTAAACAAAAGAGGAAGAAGAAGGGTGCAATGTGCGATCTATTTACAGCTATTCCCTCCCCCTCTTGTTGTTACTACTTCCACAATTGATACATATCAATTTTGAACCATCAAACCATCTCATCTTCCTTTCCCTCTTCCCCATCTCTCTCTTTCGGCTATAACTACCATAACTAGTATTGCTAGATATCAATTTTTTCAACCATTACATGTTGGGTTGATAGGAAACTTGGTCCTGACCTTCTGCTGAACTATCCTCATTTTCCTATTTCTCCTTCTCTTAATAGTGTGTGACATTTCGTCTATGTTAGATGACCGTTGGGACAATGGTGGGGGGGGGGATTTTCACCAGAATCCTTTCCTGCGGGGACCAGCCACCATGTCCCCGAGCGTCAGCGTGGTTTCTTCGATGTGTGCACATTATACTTGTACTGACACCATTGATGAAATCTTCCAGAAAGCCCGTTGTGTTCGGATCCGGTCACTGGGACGCATGATGGATCTGCCAAAAGAAAAACGCTGCCTCTGAGGAGAACGAAGAGTCTGATTATGGAAATAATCCATGTTTGTTTCATCGTGTCTCTCCTTTGATGGTGTAATCAGATGAAACGGCATTGAATGATCCTTGCATCTGAAATGCTACATTTTTCATATTGCATTTTTCCCTAATGATATGCGAAATTCGTAATGCTAGCCCCTTTTCTGAAATACTCAAACACTCCTGCTGGCCACTAAAGCCAGAGGCTAATTGCTATCCACTCCAACTTAGTTCTCTAGAATCTGTCCCCTTCTCACTCTAAACGCCTACTGTCCCTATGTCCATCTTTCTCTAAATTCTCGAGTTGATTTATACACATGTATGGTCCTACATATATCTATCAGTGTGTCACTTATAAAATATGCATACACGTACGCATTTCATACATTTTCCGTGGTCTTTTATCACCCCTGTCAGTCTTAAACTCCGAATCGTCCCTTTGCCGGTCTGCTATCTCAGGGAAGAAGTCAGCTACTCTTGACCCCTGGCTCCATTCATATTCTCCTGGGAAGAGAAGGGAACTGAACAACACACACACGTACCCATTTTATCATAGGCGCACACACACATATTTTCGATGTATGATATCACTTTCAAATTGCTGACCTTGTGCCCCACATGCACCTATCACGTAACATGAAAACTTCCCTGCCAAGCGCCAACAATTAAACTAATTACGGATATTTTTTGTCCATTGCTTCCTTGGTCCAACTTGGAGCAATACTTGTTCGAAATAATCGTTTAATATCCAGGAGAAGCTCGTAGTAGAAGATTTCTTTCCAGCTCTGCTATACATGTATATCGTCTGTAAAGCTTACAGCTCCAAGAACTAACGCTGTATCTATTGAAAAATAAAATCCACTTATCCCCATATGGCCACCCAATACTCAACCTCTTCTCCCCTTTCCCTTCCAAATAAAATTTCTTGGTTGAAGTCTTATCAGTTCGACCATATATATATATATATATATAGAGAGAGAGAGAGAGAGAGAGAGAGAAAGAAAGAAAGAAAGAAAGAAAGAAAGAAAGAAAGAAAGAAAGGAAGAGAAAGATACACACCTTATTCTTAAAACACGAAACGGTGAAATTGATTTGTTTCGGATGGATGTCTCTCTGTCACCGTTCGTCTCCTTTTTTCCTATGAGCTGGTCTCTCCGAATAGTTAGCACTCTTCTTTTCTTTGTCTTGTCAGTCTCAATTCTGTCTTGTCGGTCTTGATTTTGTCTTCCCACGTATCAGAGGCTACTTCACGTCCAACGCCACACCATATCTTGTTTTAAAAATTAATATGATTGATAGCATTGATTTCATAAAACTGACAAGGCAAAACAATACCGAAAGCAATAATGATAATCTACTCATATAATATAATAACTGTAAGTCTATATTTTTTTCTCAAACATTTCTCAAGGGAGACAACTATTTTTTTAGTAATTTCAGAAAAGTCTCCCTTACTTATTTCTTTTCAAATGCGTAAAAAATAGGAGATTATTTTGGTTGAATATGAACAAGAAAATGTAGAACAACATAATCTTTTTGATATTTATAAGTACAATACAAGTTGAAAATTACTTATATGCTGCTGTCACGGATGAAATTGATTAAACAAACATTTCAGTGGCTTAACGAAATATTTATTTCACACATACTAGTGGTTCCAAAACTTTTACAAATATCAGCCACTGGACGTGTAACGATTTTTTTCATAGCGCTCGAAGTCAGAAAATACTGAAGATTGCATTGATGCTCATGAGCCTCTGTTTTTTGTTGTATCACCATTTCCACAATGATCACTAATAATCATCAAAAACTTTTCCGTATGTACGAAGAAGACTGAAAGTTAGAAAAAAAGCAAATTTAATTTATGTAAACTTACTAATATAATACATATTTTTTAGTATTGTGTGGTGTCCCTGGATGCTAATTGCAGCTCCCGGGGCGCCGCAGAGCACACTTTGAGAATCATTTTTGACGGTACGGTTGCACTGGTTTCAAAATAGCGCTTACTCAAGTATGCGTAAAATCCACGGGATACTAATGTCTGCTACTGACATAGGGCACAACCAAGCTCTGCGACTTCAAATGGATTTTATAGGTCTCTCTAAAATTTTAATAATTGCTCACATAATTGCCTTCTTCAAAGATTTCCTTGAAAAACGATCCCAACGTCCTCATAGCGAATAATTACAGGTTCAACTGATAATGTAATGATATCAAAATCAGTTAATGTCGGCCATAATGTTTCACTTTCAATGGGGAAAAATATCCTGCACGAATAGGTAAAAGTACTCTTCACCTCTGATTTCACTTTCAGGGAAACTGAAATTCTAGATCATAAAATGGAGATATGAGTGGCATAACGGTTACCATCACGGAGAATAAAATCAACGAACAGATGAACTCTGGTTGGGACTCTGGCTGGGACGGTTTGTGTCAACTTTACACTGATGCCCTCTGGAAATGCATGGATCCATCCTCAAAACCACAGTTAGATAACAGGACCAACTGGACCCTCTAATCGTTGTTGGCAACCAGTCTAGGAGACTGACAACTCTAAATTCCAAATCTAGAAAGTTTAACCCCTTGTCCAAACCAAGGGGTGGAGTCTTCTTCAGGTGACTGGGTGCAAATTTTGACTCATTTCTGGCAGCTGCCACAGCCAAGCTGAGGTCAAAACGTATCGCTCCGCTTTCCTCTGGACTACATCAGCAGTCTTGGGGCTCGCTACAACGACTGCTGAATCAAACCATGGAATGGACGCCATTACTCTGAGGTTGGCCCAAAATGATCTGGCAATAGACTGCGGAGAGGTACTTCCAACTGGTCAATAAAAACTAAAACGACACTGACCGACTGACTTGCCAAAAAACATATACAGTGAAACGCCTTGACAGACTCATGTGTCGTACGACGCTGGAGAATCATTAAAATTCGATATTTCATTGCTATAAAATATTGAACATTGGTTAAATTTTTATTTGATTAATAACTAGTAATGCTATAGAGAAAGGCATGAATCCATCTATTCTCTTCCCAGCGATGCGTTAAATAGCAGGATCGACTGGGCTTTCTAGCCTCGGGAAGGCAATCAGTCTCAGAAAAGGCCAGCTCTGATTCCACACCAAGGAGTGGAGCCCTTTCAAGATGGTAACCATTTTGACGTCATTCCGGTAGTTCCTGGGGTTAAACTAATGCCAGGCGTATCCCTCTCTGCTCTCCCCTAGACTGCATCAGCGAGGCCAAGAGGGGTAGTCTGAAGATTGGGCATACCGGGACCTTCGTACACTTCGAAAGACAGAAAGGCCATTAAACCTAAAATCAAAGGTAATATATATATATATATATATATATATATATATATATATATATATATATATATACACATATAAAGAGAGAGAGAGAGAGAGAGAGAGAAAGAGAGAGACAGAGACAAGTCGTTTATTATAATCAAAGATAATTTTATCAAACTGTTAGCATTATCACAATCAGTCCGTCCCAAACACATCATTTAATGTGTGCGTATGAGCATGCGTGCATATGCCTGTGCGTGTGCATGCATGCGAGAGAGAGAGAGAGAGAGAGAGAGAGAGAGAGAGAGAGAGAGAGAGAGAGAGAGAGAGAGAGAGAGAGAGAGATTGCAAGACATATGGGGAAAAAGATGTATTAATAGAGTTTGGGTGATCGCTAATCTGTTATTCCCATCGCTTTAATAACAGAAATGTCAGAATCAGTTATGATATTTACACAAAACAAACCCAAGGACCGAGTTACTCCGGATTTCGGTTACAATCAGGAAACGGAGAGCTAAAACCGTGGAAAATGTGTTTAGGGAGCTAGGTATACGGTAAAACGGTGTTTTAGGAACTAGGTATACGGCGAGACGGTGTTCTGGGATCTAGGTATACGTCATGACTGAGTGTTGGGAAACTAGGTATGCGGCAAGACTGAGTTTTGGGAACTAGGTATACTATAAGACTGGGCTCGTGGGTCTAGGTATACTGTAAGACTAGATTTTGGGAACTAGGTATACGGTAATGTCTACATTAATAGACATTGAACATTCAACAAATCTGGAAATAGATAAGTACCTACTTATCTATTATACGCCATACCGCCACGTACTTTCACATTCAGTGGGTAACACAGTAACAGGGTTTCAATTCTAAGAAACGAGAAATGTCCCTGGAATAAAAATATAAAAAACATCGGTAAAAAAAGGTCTGAACTAAAAAGCACTCATAGAGTGCTTACCTCTGTCACCGAATGAATGAAAATCAGTTCTTATATAGTTACGACGAGGAAGAGATAGTAAAAAAAATTCCCGGGGTCCCCCCCAAAATTTAATCGATTCTTCCCTAGCTTATTGGCAAGGCTTTCACCAAATTAATTGAAAACTTTTGGAGATATTTTGCAGACAAACATGAATAGATACCTCAATGTATGGAGAAAAAATGAAAAGAATATCTCTCAATGAAAAATGAAAATCTTAGATCTGCCTCGAACTTTATCCAATACTTCTTTACTCTCTGGCCAAATCTCCCAGGAAATTTAATTGAAATTCATTGAAGAATTTTGAAGATATCGTTTAGGCAAATAGCCACGATCCAGGGAGGTAACAGTGAAAAACAGTGCATCCACTCCAAATCTCAATCAATACTTCTTTTTTTGGGAACTTTTGGAGATATTGTGTTGACAGAGAAATAGTGAATACATACCTTACCCAACTTTGTTGCAGAAGTAAAAACTAGTTAGAAATTAATAATGAAAATAACTTTGTTCTAAAAAAGTCTGGGTCAGGGAGAGAACTTTAAAGGTACAAATATCAGGTTACCTCCCTGAAATATAAAGCTGATATTTTATTAGCTGTTCGTTTTTTGGATCGTTCACTGAAGAATAATAGAAATATATCTTGATCGAAATTAAATTCCTAGATCTGATCCCTAATCTAATCAACTTTTCAATAGCCTTTCGACAAAATTCCCATGAAATTCACCAAGAACCTTTGAAGATATTGAGTGGACAGACAGACAGACAGACAGACAGACAGAGGCAGACAGACAGGCAGACAGACAGACAGAGGCAGACAGACAGGCAGACTAACAGGTAGTGTTAAGAATGAATACATTCATTTCTTCCAACTCCTAATTCGATCCATGATCAGCCTTTATTCGCTAGACAGGAGATTTGATGTTTGAAATTTGGTTATAGACAATTCGATCTTGGAAACCCAATCTTAGAAAATTCGGTCATCGAAAATTCTGTCTTCGAATTTCGATCATAGTAAATAATGGTCAGGTCGAATTTTCTTATTTCTAGTCTTAATGTTTTAGGCAAAACTTCATTTCATAATAGTCTTCCATTCATTCTTACTTTTTTGATGTCAATTTTTTATCGTTATTATTTCCGAAATAGTTTTCTACAAATTTGTTTCCTTTATATTTCTTTAAAAATATATTTCCATAATATTTTTAGACCAAATTTTTCATGGCCGTATTTTCAGAGACTAAATTTTCATTGCATCCTTCATTGAAGCTGATAAGAACCAACGATTCCCTTGAGTCTGTGCTATCAAAATGTCACACATCTCTTTGCTCTAGGTGTGCATGCACGCAGGTCGATGGACTGAAGTCCAACCTTATACACATGATCGTTTCTTTCTGCATTTTGCACCATCGGAGAAAGTGGCCGATACAAGAGAATCACTTTCCTCGCAGATTCATGTATTACGCCTGAAGAAAGCTGAACCAGTCGAAACATCGTGTGAAAAACATCGGTATGAAAAAGAGATTAAATTGTACGGGCAAAAGATGGTAAATTAATGTCTCAAAGTTAAAGACGAAGAAGATAAAGATATCCACATGAAATAACTGACCTAATCACGATTTCAACATCAGGAAAGGAGACACAAATATTGGTACATGGGGACTCTTCCATCAGAGAGCTTGATTTGTCCGAAACTTCACACGATTTCGTCTGAATTATACCGATTCGCCCAAACATTGTTTGGCTCGAATATCGTGATGGGAGTCCCCCCCAGCCCGCCCCTTTGATTCGTACGCCTAATGACACAAGTACATAATTTCTCTGTAGAAAGTATCGTTATTTCTAAAATATGACATCATGTCTAACAATCACCTTCTCAGGGAATTAGGTGATGTGTGTGAGAAATCGTGATAAAAGCGGAAAAAAAAATCGGTAGTCCTGCTCCAGACTTTTTTGACATTTGTCTTCATTGTCTACCATTACTTTACGTACTTAGTAGGTTATCTCCGTTGTATTTATGTGCAGAAGAAAAGCAGAAGGAATGGAGATTGAATAATAAACAGGTCTGGTTAGTCACTCAGTAGACACTGTCACGTTACCGCCATGTTTTAGCAGCATGCTGTGTTGGAGTGATCAACTAAAATTTGTCTAAAAAAAAAAATCTGAATTAGAAAAATAAGAACAAAAACAAGCAGAACGCATCCGGACACAAACTAGGGTCTAAAATAGCATAAGCTTACATTATAAATTGAACTCTCCAGTAAAACAAATCATTTAGAGGAGGAAAGACCAAAAGATCGCAAGGAGTAAATGTTCTAATGTTCAGCCCTCTAGCTCCACTGGTGCGAAATTTAGAGACGTGTGATTCGAACATACACAGTCAGCCGGTCAGATAGACAGAGCAGCTTAAACATAGAATTAACCTATAATAACGTTTTTGATGACAGTTTTGGTTGACGGTTTCTGATTGGTCCCCCGAGACTCTTTTCGTATCTGGGCGGTGGCTGCGTAAGAATACAGATTAAGAAGTTGTCGTCAGTTGGTCTTATCAACTATGATACTTCCGGCGTTTTGGTATTCGTCGACTCCGGATGATTGTTGATTCTTAAGAACGAAATGTCGTTTTTAATCTCATTTCCAAGCAGAAAAGAGAAAGACAAAAGATAGAGATACAAAAAAATAAAAAAGAAAGACAATAAGCCTGGCCGCTGCAGGGATAATCCCACCCAACCTCTATTCCGACTGACAATGATCAATGCAACTTTTTATTGTATACATAATGAATAAACAAAAACCATAAGTTCAGCCGTACGTTCACAGTCCTTACACCCATATCTGTGATTTTAGATTTAAAAGTGATTCTAAACAGAGTAATTTCTACATTACTAATTGTGGTAATAGTAGAAGGAAGAAGAAGAGACGAAAGATGGATCAACATTAAAAACATTTTAGTTTGAATTAAAATTAAGACTACATTTTTATTTAATAATCTATTCTTCTGTCTTAATTTACGGTTATTTTATTTGATAAGTTGGCTTTAAATGAGTAAACAGAATATTCTGAGCAGTAAAGTTAGCCAGAAATTCATAAGTTTAGCCAATTCTAGCCATCTTTTTTGACAGTTTTCAATGTTAATAACAAACAATACATGGCAAACTGCTACAAAAAAACGCTTGATACGTCATTTATTGATTAGAAAAGATGTTCTTTTGATGACATCACACACACACTCTCTCTCTCTCTTCCTCTTACTTTTGTTCACATAAATGGAACCGACCAACCGAAATATGAATTAAGTACAATTTCAACATGAGACATAATGCTGCTCAAGCTGTTAATAACGTCAGCATAACATTTGGAGTGAACGGTACAGCAGGGCGAACTGTTCAGCGTTGGTTCACTCGGTTGAAATCTGAAAATATGGGCACCCATAATAAACTTCGAGGGAGGTCGTAAT
>OY735206.1:11174470-11204470 GCA_963457665.1 Thysanoteuthis rhombus | reverse complement strand
ATTTTTTCATCTTAATTCGAAACCATAAAACAAAACTGCCATCAAAACTGTCAACATAGGTTTCTTTAGTTTTTAGGTGGCTCTTGCTTGCTATCTATGCATGTATGGAGCTCGATTTTGTCCGGAAAAACTCTCTCTCAACCCCCCCCCCCCGTCAGTTTTTAATGGGGGGGGGGTTCACTCTGTGCGCTTATGCTGGATTGAACCCTTAGCTTTTGTCAGTGAGCATTCATGATTGTTCTATTTTTTTAAAAATCCTACTGTTTTAGTAATCGCTGCCCAACAAAAGGCGATAAAGTATCCATTGATTATTCCTTTTCCAATTTTAAAATTGATTACAGTAAACACAGCATGCTGCCAAAAGACATTGATCACGTGATAGTTCCTCTTGGGTGACTAACCAGATCTGCTTGTTTATATTCTGAAGCCTGAAGTAGTATTTTCCAAAATCTTAAGAAAATAGTATAGTTCAATCAAAACAAATTGTTTTTTGAAAAATATGTTTTCGTAAAAAATTAGTCAAAAGTTAGTTTATCTAATTCGATGTGTAATATTCCATAGATTTATTTCATCATATTTTTACTCAATATGATTTTTAAATTATCAATCATGTATTTCTTTATTCATTAATATATTTATCATGGTCACAGCATATAATCGTAATTCTGATTTTCTTGTATAAATAATCTCTTTTCTTTTTATTTGTACACCGTTTTCAACATCGAGTGAACGATGGAATGAAACTTTACATTAATACGCTTGTTCAACGTAAACAATTCAAACAGACTTTTGATTTATGATTTGAATGGACTATCTTTCCCTAAGGCAAATCCTTATCCTTCACCGGTTCGTGATTGTCAAACTTCTGTCTAATTTCTTATCCTTCGTCTCATTATTAACTGAAGATTAATTGATAGAATTGAATTTTTTTCGACACTTGTTGAAATTCATTTTTTCTTTAAGTCGACGTAATGAATTATTCATTTTTATTATGGCCACACAGCAGATATTCGTAATGAAAATAGAAAAAAATAAGAAACATATGGAATTATAAAAGTGAGTATTGTGCTGTTTGTGAAGCATTCACTTTGTACCTCCACTACCACTAAAAGTATTAATCAAAAATTTAATGATTATTTTTTTATTGTTTCTTTCGTGAAATTAAATATGTTCTATTTTCTCTGTTCAAATGTCTGTGGTGTTGTTGTTTGTTTTGTTTTTTTCCAAAAATCAAACACGTTCAAAATCAATGTTTACAGTCTACAGTCGCCATATTTGATTATCAAATGAATTTTCCTCTTAACAAAATGTTGGGATCCTGTTTTTTTATGTATATAACATCCTTTGGAATATGTTTCGATTTCATGAATATTTTGTAATTTCTAGATCTGTGTATAAGCCACGCATCGATTTGTAACGGAAACCTTTGTTTCACTCACTCGCTTAGATAAATTTTTACAATCTTTAAAATATGTACATGTTGCAAACTGTACAATATTAGGGACGCCTATAACAGTATAATAATTGCGTCTTTGATGTCGCAATATATGTACGGATAGTATTTTTATAGTATCAATTCGAAGTCAGGTAAAGAAAACAAACTTCCTAAAGAGAAAATTTCTGATTAGATCAGATTCTTTTGTATTCTTCGAATTTTTAGACATCACAATTCTCTGAATGATATGATTTCAAGTGGCCATGAAGTCAGGGTGTAGTTCCTAATCGTAGTTGTACATTTAATTGAAACCTCTTTCCAAGATATGACATAACAGAAACTATCCGACTTAGTTTTAGAATTAATATTGAAGATTCAGGGCTAAAAGGATTTTTCCTATTATTCATTCTTATGAACATATTAAGGACGAACTGAACGACAGACCCATACATCCTATTATATAGATACATATGGAGGCGTCGAAAAATGATACTTTTTTTAAACCTCTGTATGACTTTTGGAGTCTCTGTATTCTAGTTTAACTATGCCATATGTACGTCAAACCAAAGATAACAAATGAAAATATCTCACCTAACGAGTTGGACTCTATGTAATTAGTTTACCTTAGTCTGGCACGGGGCAATAGTAGTGGGGAGCCTTGTGAGGATCGAACATTATATTAGCAAATGGTTTAAGACGAGCCTGTTAGGAATTTGGTTACGATAGGCTCCCGAAAATTTGCTCACTTGACAGTGACAATGCATGTTCTGTCTGGAGGGCGTCTAGCCATTTGGTATCAATCAAGAATGGCCTATCGAGGGCAAAAGGACTTTAGTGGTCTCCAAAACCCTTTAGCGCCTTACGAACTGATTTCAGTGTCCTCTCGACATTGTCACAATAGTCTACAAAATCCTCTCTCGGAAGCCCGATCGCATTCTCCTTGATCTTATCCATGGTCTGAAATCTATTTGGAAAGATCTAGGAGTGGTTGGGAGTCTTGCACGAAATAATAAGAATAGGTGAATAAGGTTGGCCATTGAGAATGCAAGCGTCACACAGGTCACAAACTCACTCAATGGCATCTATCTGCCGTTTGAGTAACTCCGAAGAGGAGTTTCTGTTCATGCATGTGCAGCAGGGCCCCCTATGATTGGTTGCCAAGTTGCATCAAAGCTGCACATCTGGTTCTTGAACTATCAAATATGACTCTCCGTGCAGACCTGGTATAAAAACTTGTTTTCGATTTTGGGAGAGAGTTCATGTTGCTTTACACACATATTTGGTTTATTGATAAATGATCTGCTCATTTCTTGAATGTAATTCAATCTACTTATATAATACACCACCTGTATGTCTACATTTTTATCTGTATCATTTGTCAAGGGAGATAACTGGTAATTGTTAATCATGGAGTAGTCTCAATTCACGTAACTCATATTTTTGGGGCCTAGAAGATTAACCTCTAATCAAATGGACCGTATTTTGCGACGTATAAGATGCGCTTTACTCTGAAAATTCGACCCTCAAAATCATCCTGCATCCTCTACGGTGAAGGGCAAGCTTGAGTTCAATATATATATATATATATATATATATATAGTATCTAACTTTAATTGAAGAAACCAGTGTTTGGGTCATTCGAAAGCTATATTAGTCAGTACACAGGACATTCCAGTGTCGTGCTTGAAGCTTTTTGAATCTGTGGTTCTTGAGAAATCCAATAATAATGAATGAATCATCTAGAATTATCTAAATCTAGGTATATAACATCTAAATTGGCAAGTCTGAATTATCTAAATTTAGACAAAAAACATCTAAATTGGTAACACTGAAGAGGAGTAAGCGAAATACTTCGTAGCCGAACTTTCGCACAATGAAAGGAACTTTATTTTACATGACAATTATGGTACATTGCTTCACACCTAAAAATCTGACAATGTTTGATAAGCCTGGACACCCAGATCAATTCGAGAGATTCCGAAGCGTATTACTCTGAGCAATGAGATTTAAACCGTTTAGTTTTGATCCGGATTCATATTACCGGACTTAATTGACATTTTTACCCTTAAAATCATGTAAAGACTTGTCTTCGTCATAGAATAAAGACAGTGGAAAATTGGCTCTTGTCCAGCAGATAGTCGGCTGCAACCTTTCAAAACCAAATGACTTCATTAAGAGACGCCAACCCGAGGCCAACGACAGAGGTCATTTTGGGTAGATTATTTCATTGGGAAAAGGCGATAGGCCTAAATCAGAGATAAGGAACCCATTTTCTTCTGCGTGGTTTGCTGCAATCATTTCTGTTCATCATCATCATCATGGCATGAGTTTTTGATACATTTTAGGGAGACAGTTTGTGTGTTTCTGTGTATTTATACGCACACATTTGCTTTATTAATAACTGATCTGTTCATATTCTTAAATTTAATTTAATCTTCTTATATAATACACCACGTGTATGTCTATATGTTTGTCGGTAACATTTGTCAAGGAAGATAACTAGTTAAGGCTGAATATAGAGTAATTTCCATTCTCGCAACTTCTATTTCAGTTCATCATCATCATCATCATCATCATCATCATCATCGTCGTCATCATCATCATCATCCTTTTAGCGTCCGTTGGTGGACATAGACCTTCCACAGGATTAACAAGGCCTCTCAGTAATGAGCGCTGTTGAGCCAACACTTTCAGAACTTATCGAGTTTGTCACGCCATCTCAGTCTTTGTGGGTCACAATTTCGCGTATTATCTCTGAGGATCTGCGTTGTGAGTCGTGATGTTCAGCAGCTGTCTGATATTCTTGCAACATGACAAGTTTGAGTTCTCTAATGGATTCTATGATGACTCTGATTCCTGTTTTTTCCTCTAATATACTGTGATATATTTATGATCTCACCATATAATGTTGAGCGTGATCCTCTCCTGTGCAAGTCAGTACGTTTCTGTGGGAGTGCCGGTCGCCAAGCGGTTAGCAACACTCAAAATGAAAACGATGAATCGAGTGAGATCTGCGTTCAGCGTACACTACTGCCCTTGGCGAAGGCAACTCAGGCACTGGTCGCCTCTAAGTACATTTCGCATATCGTAAGCCGAGACAAGTGAAACGTGGTTTTCTTGACATGGGTGGTTGAAGTCGTTGCCAACATAAGGGAACTACAGCAGTTGTTATCCTATCAATTTTAAGCGTTTTAAGTGTTTCAGTAGCAGAATAACAGACGCTGATGATAAATTTCTAACCCAAGAACCCAACCCTAAGCCAAAGACAGTGACACTAACCCCAAACCCCTCACACTGAAAATACTAACCCTAACACCAACGGCGAACATTTTGAAACAGAAAAGATAAAGATTGACGGGACTACTTTTTGTCGTTTCGTTTCTTGTCTCAATGGGATTTACTTTGAAGGTTCTAGACTGAAAAGCCACGAAGGATAATTCTGATCGCAGGTGATCCAAGGCAGCTTACAAAGACATAGCCTGGCAAAGCCAGTGTCATCTCTGGTGACCGTGAGACTTATAAAGACGAATTTACTACTCGAATCCTTTTTGCAAAAACCAATCCAACAATAATCATAACATCCCTCCTCGTTCGGAAAGTCTGGTTAATCACCGCTACCCACAACAGACTATCTGGACTTCATCCAACCCTAACTGTTCATAGTAGGATCTTGAAATTTTAAACACATAAAACCCCATCCGACGAGTGGAGAAATTGCTTATTTCGTTTTTTGAAAATTCCCCCACTAAAAGGCGGTGGGTCCAATTTGCAGGTGGGTTCGATTCGCAATTCAAATTTTTGCTAAATCAATCCCATAGTTTGCGTCCATCAGTATTCACGCTTGTTTATTTGAAAATTCGGCACTTTACAGTGATCACTACCGAACGATATGTGGGTATTCGTTGATCACCACTTTTTCAATTTTTTTATTGATCCCCCCATTACAAAATGCTGCGTCAAGAAATTAGTCTCGGTTTCTATTCCAGGGGTATTTTCTTTTTTTTTTTTTTTTAAATTTCAATCATGAATTCATAGTTCATACTGGTAGCATTTGCCTCAAGGTAATCTAATTTTACCTTCACTACTGCCTAATTTGCGAGGTAAAAAGCAGCACATATTGATGGCAGTGATTCATAAATTTCTCTTGGTTTTTCTTAGCTTCTGACCGGAGAACGATGATAACAATGGTAGCTGCTAGATTACTGTTGGGGGTGTGGAGTGGCCAAGTCGTTAATGTTACAAAGAATGGCATTGGCGAGCCAAGATGAAATGGTACTTACTTCGGCTGAAACATTGTGTTCACTTCGCACTGATTCACTTGGGAAAGACATGTATCCATCTCTTTCCTATTTTCCATTACTTCCCGGGTAAGCGTGGCAGGGTAAGGCCCATAACTCTGCCATTATGTCTCAAACTGACTTTGGAATGTCGATGTTAAACCACGGACCTTAACAAGACCTGTAGTGCATTCCTCTTCAAGGCACACGCTCTCTCTATAAAGCGAAGCCAGTCGCAATATTCACTAAGTAGACAGAGGAGCATATGGGAGAGTGTATTCCAGTAGGTGCATAGATGAGTCCGTAGCCCAATGATGAAGAAAGCATTTATTTTACACAACAAATATTGATTTTTCAACATGATCCCCTCCCTTTCCAATGCACTTGATCCAACTTTTCTTCTTAATTACATAGATCAAACATTAAATTTCGAAAATTTCAAATAAAGATTTAGCTAATGTTTCAGGTCACAGATTTATCGATCCTCTCTCGTAGATGTGTAAGTAGTGTGCCAATACCACTGAGTGTATATCAATCAAAACTAGAAAAATTCTGACTGTATATTAATTTCCTATCTATCTAAGATGCTATCTAAAAGTTTGGAAAAGGGCCATGGAAACATTCTCATTCTAACACCTAATTTGCACCGTCTCTGTTTGTTTGCACATTGGTTCACAAGGGTTACTGCTCACAAAAGTTACGGCTCAGAATGGGTAGCAGCGAAAGTCCGTACTACATTCGGTTTGCGCGTGCCATTTACATTCCCTTTTTTGGTAGCCCTTGAATATATATATATATATATATATATATATATATATATATATATATATATATATATATATATGTATATATATTAGAAAAAAACTTAACACTGTGTTTCGCAAGACGCCTCGGATGACGTCTCTCGCGAAACATCGTGCTAAGCCCCTTAGATTTTTCTAATATTATTATATTGCTCTATCTACATGTTATTTATATACTAAATTATATGAGTTCAACATTACTGCCTTAAGAGCTTATATTTTCTTAAAGCTGGAAAGTATGTATGTATATATATATTGTTATCATTTATAGAGGGTTGAGTTATTTAGGAATGAAGAGTGCATAGAGCATTTGTAAATAGGTGTACATAGAAAATTCATGCATTTGCATAAAACTTGGAGTCACTGTGAAGCCCTGCTTTTTTATGTACACCTGTATATACGCATGCATGTGTGTGTGTGTATGTGTGTGTATGCATGCATGCGTGTATATGTTCCTTCATCTTTACGAGAGTAACCCGTGGAAACTCTGCGTCTATATAATTGTGTAATTGTTTCGGCAATTTAGTTGACATCATTTGCACAATGTACTCACGCGCCTAGGATAATTGAACACCTTCGCCTCATCGACTGATTTTAATTGAAATAAGAAGATAATGATGAGAATCAAAAAAGCTGAAACTAGAAAAAATGCACTTCTTCCTTCGAATGACGATTCACTCTTTGTCTACGCCTTCTGTACTCTTCGGAGCCGTCGACATTGTGTATCAAATAATAGAAACAGTTTGATTAATGAGGAAATACGGATCTGGTTAATCACTCAATAGTGACTGTCACGTGACCAACACCCCGCGGCATGCCATGTCGGGGTGATCAATTGAAAATTGGCCAAAGGCGTGATCAACGAATAGGTTTCACCTCTCGCATTCTATTCGGCAGTGATCACTAAAACAGACTAACTTGTTTAAGAACAAGTGTTGATATTGCCAGACACAATTTAGCATAAACTTACATTGTGTGTGTGTGTGTTCGTGTGCATGTGGGGGGGGATCAAACCCAATGTTTTTCTAGCTATAATAAGGATTTTTTTTCAGACAGTTTTAGTCGACAGTTTCTAAAATGGTTTCTAACATGAGTTGCACTCAAAGTGTGACATCGTCATCATCATGTTAAAAATCCGTTATTGGACAAAGACCTTCCCCTAATTTGTCAGGTCTCTCGTTTCCGAGCCAGGCGTTGGCAATATCGTCTGAACTTCAGTAAATATTCGCGCTATTTTATTTTTTGCTGGTCATAATTTTGCATATGATCTCGGGGGATCCACGTTGTGAATTGTGATATCCATCGGTTGTCTGACATCTTTGCAATATGGCCTTCTCGTTGCCATTTGAACTCTCTCGTACTCTTTCAGATATCTCAGACACTAATCTGTTTTGATATATTGTGCTGTCTTGTGATTCCTCCATGTGGTGCATAGTATGATCTTCTCTTGAGTGCATTGCATGGTTATTAGTTTGAGAAACAATATTTTGATTAAATTTCATGTATAAGTTTGGTAGGGGCTATCTTTTCAAGACCAATGGCTGACCTGCTCTACCCAAAGCTTGCTAATCTAGATGATCATTTCTTCTTCTTTTGAAGATTCCATGGAGATTTTTTATCCTTGCTGAATACAGTGAT
This sequence comes from Thysanoteuthis rhombus, assembly GCA_963457665.1. Lineage (NCBI taxonomy): Eukaryota > Metazoa > Mollusca > Cephalopoda > Oegopsida > Thysanoteuthidae > Thysanoteuthis > Thysanoteuthis major. Next base: position 11,196,317 of record OY735206.1, on the reverse strand, counting down.
CTACTTAATTTAGCTATGTAGTTTAATTTCTGTTCATTGTGTCTTTATCCTCGACGTATTTACTTTACACGACATTGGTTGAAACCAAAATAGCAAAATGTTATTCAACAAATTCAAGTTATTTTAATGCTACAATGGAGAAAATTCGCTAACAGAAGAATATCGTAGATTATCATATGTATCATTATTTGAATATTGAATAGTACACTGAATGTTATCATATTGTCTCCACCACAAAATATACAATGAAAACGTAACATACATATTTAGGGACGAAGGGGGGAAGGAAAGTAAGAGAGAAGGGACGAGAAGATAGACTTGCATTATTCTCCCTTTTAGCTTTTCTTTGTGGGACTACTTTCCATTCAGTGGTTACACGGTCTTATCTTTTCAAGACACATCCATATCCTTTTGCGTTATTTCCATTCTATCTCATCAAAGCAATTACAGTTCCATTTTGAGGATTTGGTGGATTTCTTCTGGCCTTTGATGGAAGAGTTGATCTTGTTAGGGATAATCCGATCTCTTTTGATACATCCTACCTTTCCTGTTACCATGTGCAGTCTCATGTGAGTACCTCGGGATTATCTTGCCTATATTATGGCCAAATCGCATTGGACATATAGGTTCTCGTACGATCACCGAAGTTGAGCAATGTCAAGCCTGGTAAATACGGAAGTTTATCCTAAATTGGTTTCCCAATGTCCAGCAGCATTCACACTCGTAGGATCAGACTTTTTAGCTGTCACTGCCCAACAAAAGGCAGGAGAAGTAACTCATTCATTGATCACCCCTTTTTACAATGTATTTGATTGATCAACCGAAAACACGGCAAACTGGCAGATGGCATTAGTTACATGACGGTTTCTATTGAATGACTAACCAGACATGTTCGGGGTTTTTTTTAATGATAGAATTCTCCAACATTTACTTTACTCATCCTTTTTGATCTTATGATTCTTAATCTCGTGGATTCTCGCGTCTTCTCGGGTCTTAGAAATTTAGATAGCAGCTGTTCATCTCGTGACTTGGTTGTTCAAGAAAATCTGAGACAGAAAAATAGAATTTTGGCGTTTTTTTTTCAAACAATTTTCTTCGTTTTGATGGGGCGTTTCCTGTCCTTGAAGCTAACTTACCACCACTGATATTCGTATTTTTTTAAAAAAAAGTGATAGGATTGACACGCAAAGCTACATGAATAGTGCGTTCGATTTTTAGTGCGTGTATGAGTATTTAGTGCGTGTGTGAGTCTATGTATACAGGTGACTGAGGTCACCCGCCAGTAGTTCACGCTCGTCAGTACATAGTTCCAAGGGCCTCCCTGGAACGACTTCGCTTTGCGTACGGTCCTCGTAGAGCCAGGTAGCCTAGAGACTATCAGGCTCTACAAAGACTGTACGCAGAAGTAACTTGCGCGATAGAGGGTTTGTACTTATTAAGTACACCAACACACCAGCACATCGATTTTTTGTGCCTAAAAAATAGAAATAAAATGACGAATAGAATTATCAAAATACCGAAAAAGTGTCTCTCAAATTTCAATTTTCATATTTCAGTTCTATACGGTTGACCAAAAACATACAGGCGTGCTGGCGGACTGACAGTCTGGCGTACTTAACAAATTTGGGTTCGACATCATCACCATCATCTTCATCATCATCGTCTTCTTCATCATCTTCATCATCATCTTCTTCATTATCTTCATCATCATCGTCATTATTATCAACCTTTAAACCTTCGTCGTTGGACATATACCTACTCCAAGTGGGTGTCGCGGCGCCAATATCTCCGTAACCTCCGTAAGTCGTCATGCCACCTTATTTTCTGCTTGTCACAATTTCACGAATGATATATGATACACGTTTCGGGTCATGATGCCCAGCAGTTGTTTGACATTCTTGTTGTCATTTGAGTTTTTCAATGTTTTATATGATATCTCTAATCCCCGTGCGTTTTCCAGTATAATGTGCTTCCTTGTGATCTCTTTATATAATGTTAAGCATGATTCTCTCCTATACACGCTGCATACTTCCCAGTTTGAGGGTAAATCTTTTGGTTATGTTTCATGTTTCAGCTCCATGGGTGACTATCGAGAGGTTGCATCGATTGTAGACCATTCTTTCGGGAAATAATGGGATTTCTTGTTTTGAAAGGAACTGCAGAATCACCAGAACAAAAATGCGTTTGCTTATCCGTTCATCCAATAAGCATCGGAAGCAATGATCCTGCGAATAAGTAACATCATTGCACAGATCTTTACACTCAATTAGTTTAGGTGTTAACAGAAGAGTATATTTCTGTGACATACAAAGGATCGTTATCATTTCGGAGCTAAAGTAGGCATCCGCAACCAAAAGAACGGACTCAGATAAGAATTCAAGATCTCAGTTTAACCGGAGTTGATTTCAAAACAATTGAATCTACCGGAGACAAGAAATTTCCGTTAAATCCTGAAAAGGAGAAGAATTCGAAGGAAGAAATGCTCTAGGTTGGCAAGATTTCGGGGGAGTAAGCTTAAGTTATAGGAACAAGAAGATCCCATTAGTTCTCAGAAGAAATGTACGCACCCAATGCATCATTCCGATCGACGCCAATGGAGCTCATACATGGAACGTAACGAAAAGATTGAAACTACAAACCAGAGAAGCATGCAACGAGCACAGGAGAGAACCATGCTTAGAATCACATTGAGAGATCACAAGACAGCAAAATGTATTAGAGAAAGAACAGGAGTCAGAGATATCATAACATCCATTACAAAACTCAAGTGGCAATGAACAGGCCATGTAACAAGAATGCCATTCGGTCACCGGACACCACGACTCACAATGTGGATGAGATCATATACGAAACTGTGGCCGGCAAAAAATAAGATAGTGTGATGATCCAGATAAGTTAAGAAAACATTAGCGCCACAACACTGATGGCTGGGTAGGGTTTATATCAAGGGGCTACTGGTGCTGCTGCTGATGATAGTGATTCCAAGAATAGTCTTAGCGTGTCCCACGTAAATCATTCTAAATGATTCGAAGTTTCGAATGAAAAATATTACATTTCCTTTTAACAATCAGACATTTTTTTGAAAAACATAACTCGAGAAAATTATGAATTACAAATTAGATTTACTAAAAAATGTTTGGATTATGAAGATTTTGAATCAAACAACAAGAACAGGTAAAAAGGAGATAAGCAACTGTTTTATTGTTTACTTTATTATTATCATTATTACTATTATCATTATCATTATTATCATTATTATTATTATCATTATTATTATTGTTATCATTATTGTGGTTGTTGTTGTTATCATTTTGCCATTCTCAATAACCTATAAACATTTACTTATGGTGAAGTTTCTTTTTACTCTCAATCGTTCACGAAAATACTCTTTATGCTTTGTGACTTGGATCTTTATTGTGTGACCCATCTATTCTCTATAGATATATAGATTGAAGACAAATAACAAAAAGCGTATTTCTCATTTTGATAACTATTCGATTGAAGTCCCATACATTTGCATTGAAGCGTACACAGTGAAACGTGTATTGGGGAATACAAATACAGTTGAGCTTCTCAAACTTGGCAATCCGTCGGACTGAGGGTGTTTTTAGTTTCTGAAATCCCTGAGTTTTTGGTGTAGTATGGGCTAGGCCCATTTCAAGGTACTACAGGACCGGATCATAAACACCACGAGGTCACGTGAATAGAATTTGAGAAAAAATCCAATTAATTAACCAAATTCATGCTAGGTACATGCTTCTGAAACATTATTATTAAGAAAAAACGTTATTTTACTTATGGATAAATAAATATTTTTTTTTTACAAAAATTTGATGATTATTTAATTCTTAAAAATAGCCGGGTTTCTGGTGTTACCGAATTTCTTAAGTTCAACTGTACTCACCTGAAGATATCACTATTGATAACATCAATGGATACATCATGATGATGATATCACCATTGATATCAACAGGAATACATTTATCTACATGGTGATATCCAAATTGAAGACATGAATGCGAATGTTTACATGTTATCACTGGTGGCACAAATAGTTACAATTATCTACCTGAGTATCTATATGTGTCACTCGTATAGTCGCAAACGTTTATAGAAGAAACTTTATGCACACACATTTCCCTCAATGGTTAAGGAAAACATTTCGGGTGAGCGGGGGGGATTCAGGCTAGTGGCTGAAATAGTTACAGTTTTCTATCTATTTATGCATCAAGCGTCTGGGTCCCACCAATGGAATCAGAATGAAGCCTGACCCTGAAGTATTCAGTCTTGTCTTGGTCATTTTTAATAAGTTAAGAGGCAACGGAATTTACAAGAACGGTACGAATTCGTTGGAGGGGGAGTTGAGCACGATCATGAGAAGATTTGAAGAGTAAAAGATACCAAAGGGAATGTGTGGGAGCTGGTTCAAACCTGGGTCGATCTGTCGCTATCGCATCTTTTCCTTTTACTGTAAAGTGGGTGTGGCTTGCCGGAATTTATTTGGTTCCTTTCCTATTGAGCTGGTAGTTTCGATTGGAGCAGTGGGCTGCAGGCCTTATCGCAAATTAATGGGTCGATGGTGAACTAAATAATTGTTATAAAAAGCTTGAAATATGGAATTATCCATTGAAATACATCTAGTTATATTTGGTCACTAATCAATGAATAACACATGCGAGAAAATCATCTGTGTTTAATCAAGGGTCCCAATTAGTAATAAAAAATTTGGTTTACTCGCAGTTTATTTCAATCAAGGAATCTTTTGGATCTATCAAAAAAACGCACCGGTCAAAATCCCTTCGCAGGCCAGTCAAAATTGCTTGCCGGGCTGTATCCGTCCCAGCAAGTCATAGGTTGCCTACCCTTGGATTAAAGGGATAAACAACATTTTTGACCAACAGAGAATTATTACCGTTCAGACGCTCTTTTTTTCAGTCATTCCACTTGACCTTCCGGCCAATCACCAGGTAGCTCAAATTTCACTAAGAGCATTTGGGGCACATGCACATGCGCAAAACAGCTCGTCATATTTGTTGTATATCATGTGTAACGACTAAAGAGATCTGTTAAAGGGAAGAGCAACCAAGTGTTTTCCTTGAACCCTGTGACCTGAGATCAACGGATTTAGACCAACATAGTAATCAGTATTCATACAAGCGTTAAGTAATATCATGCGAACACACTCACCCAAGGTTAAACCATTAATCCTAGGGTCCCATTTGACAGCCTAACATTGAATATTACACGGTGCATCGCACTGTAAGTTTCACAGCCACCTGCCTTATACACAGAGAATTCGGCTTTCTCTATTTTTGCACGTTTCTTCCAAGAATACATCAGTTTACCGTAGCCATCAAAAACGGCTGCTATTTTCAAGTCATTTTGTAATTGCAAGTAAGTAAGAGTTCAGAATTTTAAGAGATGTGAAGCTAATTCAAACATTTTTTGTGTACAATCATCTTATCTCATGAATGACAAAATAACGAAACAGTTTTCCCGGGAAAGTAACTCTTGCGTGAAAATTTCAAAGTTATTTTCCTTGGGATGTTACAGACATAAACATAGAAATACACTTGTCGTATTATACAAGCAGTGTCTTTAGACGTTAACTTAAGCAATGCTTCCAAAATATTTTGAAATTTTTTATAAGTAGATACCAATAAGAACAAATTATGGCGGCTTTCAAACCAAATTTTGTCCATAAAACTGGAAATTTCGAAGTTTTTTTTCGAGATGTTTTTTCTTGAAATTGAATTCAAGAGGTCTGGAGTGTGGTTACCTGGCAACTACATCGAAAAACATCAGCAAGTTTTTTTGATTTTTAAGAAGGAAACATTTTTAAAAAAATAAAAGAACCCCAATGATTCAAAAATGATATCCCTAAGAAGAATAAATTGCAAAATGAGTATTTTTCAATTCTTTAAATGGATTCATTTTTCTTTAATATCAAACCATTGATCGAAAATCACAGAATCCTCCAAAATTTAATTGTTTGTCTATCACGTCAGGTTAAACGAAAACTGAATATAAAATGAACATTTCCCTACCTACAAATTCTTCGATTACTCATTGGTACCCTTGGTTGAACACAGATGATTTTCTTGCATTTGTTATCGATTCGAGACAAAATATAACAAGATGTATTTAAATGGATAATTCCCATATTTCAAGCTATTTATAGCATTTATTGGAAGGCGGCACTTTTACAAGTGAGCTAAACTAACAAGCCTTACATATGTAACAATGGGTTTATCAATTATCTATTATTATATACAAAACATAAGTTGCAGTAATCATCCTCAGTCGGAGTAGAAATGGAGTTTGACCCTGCAGCAGACAGGCTTTCTTTTGATTCGTAAAAAGTTACGAAGTAAAAAAATATCACGACATTTAATCCAAATTCATAAAATCGCAAAGATGAAAATCTTTTTTACGATAATTTTTTCTTGAAATTAAATTCAAGAAATCAGACCAGGAGTCTGGTTACCCGTCAGACACATTACAAATGCAATTTGCTTCATCAAAAAGCTTTTCGTTTTTTAAATTAAAAAAAAGACCTCTGCTGATTCTGAAACTGAATCGTAAAAAAGAATTGGTGATCATTTTTTTAAATCATTTTTTTCAAATAGATCCATTTTTCTCTCATATCAAAGATGCAGAGACGTTGCTGAGGGAGGGTCATATTTGCATTCACCATCAGGACCCCAATGGAGGGCCATCAAAAGCTTTATAAATAGTAGTTCACCGACAGAATTTCTACTGACATTATACCATGAAAAGGATGTATTTGTACACGTGTGAATTGCATAAATGATAATTCAGCCTTTGGGGTTGTTTTTCACCGATTAAGTTATAGTGCATGTCTATTGCAAATGTTCCCTCTTTCAACAAATCTCACTGAATGTTGGACCCCCAAATCCCTTGCTATATCTAGTTACGTCATTGTAAACATGCACGAAACTTCCGCATTGTATCTGTCTGTTCCGTTTCAAAACAAATGAGTTCGTAACATAATACGCTTCCTCAATCGATGGAGACAATAAATAAATCTTGTGCCCACACAGTGTCTCTAAGAAAAAACAACAACAAAACAAAACAACAGGTCTGGTTAGTCACTCAATAGAAACTGTCACGTGACTAACATCTTTTGACAGCATGCCTTGTTAGGGGTGATCAAATAAAAATTGGGAAAAACGTTGATCAATCAATAAGTTATCCTTATGGCCTTTTGTTAGGCAGTGATCTCAAAAAAGTCCAGCTTTTCACAAAACAAGCGTGAATGCTGTCAGATGTAAACTAACAGATCAATTTAGCATAAACTTATATTGCAACCTTTAGTCGGTGAGGGGGGGGGAGAAACGAAAAGTTTTTACCTAGACAAAATAAGGTGTAAATGTTTGAATTTTAAGCCTTTTAGCTCTGTTGTTGCTGACTGATACATACATACATACACACATACATACATAGCCAGCCAGTCAGACCAACTTGAAAACTGAAGAAACGTTTTTTGGCAGTTTTGGTTGACGGTTTCTAACATTTGGAAGCATCTCTCTCTCTCTCTCTCTCTCCCTCTCTCTCCTTCTCCCTCTCTCTCCTTCTCCCTCTCTCTCCTTCTCCCTCTCTCTCCCTCTCTCCCCCTCTCTCTCTCTTACACTGTCAGAGATTTTTTCTAAATTTTCTTCCATTGATTTATAACTTTCGAATAATTACAATAAGATTTTTTTCTAAGAAAATATTTTTTCATTGTCAGATGGAGTGTTGCAACCCATTGAATCCATTTCATCTACTATTTACCTTCGTCTCAATCATGTATCAAAAGGCCCCGCATTTCCAAGGGCCCTGCGCTAGATGCTTGCAGGCTATCAATTCAGATTTAGTAAATCTGAATTCGCTCTATTACTGTAGCACTATACAGGCTTTAACTTTCGAAAACGACTGGGTGTTCAAGGTTATCGATTTTAGCTAATTATAGCCTTTAATTGTGGTTATGACTTAAACACAGTCATTGACGAGAGTGTGGTATCTATGTGATACATATACAATGCATATAAGTATACCCTCGGATATTTGAAACCGAAGTCATAACCATTGCACAAAGATCAAAATGAAAACGAAGTAACACTCGCCATCACAGACAATAATTGAACTACCATAGCATCAAAAAAGGAATAATAATAAAAAAAATTCAACCAATAATGAATATGGTCATAATGAATTTTATCTATGACATCACTGGCGTTTCTTTCCACTGGAAAACACCTAAAGTAGAGTGAAAAAAAAACATTTTAAAACAACTAAATTCTGGAGAATCCAGATATTATGAATAGACTCGTCAAAATACGGCTCCCCAAGATTCAATTTCAAAATATCTTTTAGAAGGGTGCTGTAGAGTACTAATGCCAAATTACAAGTCTGTTGACAAAACGGCATGACTGGGCGCGCTGGAACAGGTAAATGAATTAATAAACCCGTCAAAATAAGGTCCACAAAAGGTAAAATAAAGCTCCAACCTAATAAAAACTGTTTATAGAATGGGTCTAGTAAAATATGCACATAGGAAAAAGAATTGAACCCTTCGTCTCTTTTGTTGGCTAATGTTGTCCAAATAATTTCAATAAGATTTTTCTATTGACAAACTCTATTGAAGTTAGTTTTATTTTCCCAAGAAATAGGAACAATTGTTCAGGAGAGTGAACTCTTGATTGTTAATCTGTTTCGCCGTGTTGAACCAAACCGACATATACCAATTAACAATTCCATACTACGATTTGAAATCACAGTCAAGTGTGCGTTGGGTGACGAAAATGAATGTTACAAATACGAAAGGACTTATTTTATTCTAATAAATAAATAGATAAATTAATGAATACATTTATACTAAAATATATATATACTCTTACGATTAAAAAAAAAATATATACAATACAAAAAGTTGTAGAAATCAGATTCAGTCAGAATAGAAGTAAGAGTGGAGTTTGACCTTGCAGCAGCCTGTCTTGTTTCATCTAAATTTGCATTCGTCTGTCTTTCACAACTGGAAACATAATCCTTTATTATTGTTTATTCATCTTCTCTGACCTCTCATTTCATTTTTCTCCCCCCTCTCCCTCTCTCTCCTTTCCTATGCCTTCTTCTGTCTTTTCCCTTTTTCACTTGTATCATCATCATCATCATCATCATCATCATCATCACCACCACCACCATCACCACCATCTTGTTCGCACACTTTTCTTTGTTCTTTTGTATTTTTTCTTGTCGTCTTCTTTGTCTACTCTTCTCTCCCCACCTTCTTCTTCTTCTTCTCCTTCTCCTTCTCCTTCTTCTCCTTCTCCTTCTCCTTCTTCTCCTTCTCCTTCTCCTTCTCCTTCTTCTTCTTCTTCTTCTTCTTCTTCTTTAAAGTTAACAAAGGTTCTTACTGCTTCCCTCCACCTTCATCAAATCTCCACCTTTCACTTAATGAACCCGTAATTGAGTTCAGATAATTCCTGCGAAAATCTATCACAATTGGAAAAAAACTTCCCACGCGTCAATTCGAAACTCCAGAGGAAAATTAAAATTCAATTCTATTTATCGCATTATTCAAAAAGGTTTTGTTTTAAAGAGTTTACCGAACAGCTGACCGGTTTTAATGAAACAAATCTCTTTGAAACAGTGGAGGCCCATCGGGACAGTATTCATATTCAGCGGAGAGGGGAAGGTTGCAAGCGAACCGACACCTTTTTCTTTCTGACCACGCCCTTTTGATTACGGGAAAACGCCCCTATTGTAAAACTGCAATATTTTATTGATTGGTATATGATGATATCCCGATATCTAATTGACGCAGATGACAATGAGCAAGAGGTTGATTAGGGAAATTCCGAAAATAGAGCTTCAAAATCTGTTTGAAATCAATTTCATTTTTTCATCATATTCACTAAAAAATCATAACTGTTCGATTTAGAAATCGGAAAGGAATAGACTTGAGCGTAAAACGATTATATTGCTTTCTACTTTATATTGTTCTTCCGAAGCCTATGCTTGTCCGCCTTTATGTGCAAGATTCATTTTCTTACTCAAATCTCGGTTCGTGAATCGTCCAAAAATCTGCTTTCTACTGTCTACTCTTCCAACAAATTCATGTGAAACGTTAATCAGTCTTTTCAACTCTTTCTTTCTGTAAACGAGGCATCATTAGGGAAGGATCACTGATATCATTGGCTGCTGGCAATGTAAGGAGAATCTTACAGATAGTGAATAAGGTCATTCCAAATTTAAAACCTCTTTGGTTGGAAACGAAGGAGGCAACATCACGGTTCATGGTTGCTTTCTGGAACATCTCCCCTAGAAAGGTGTATTTTGGGAAATATGGCTGGTCAAAACTCGGATCCTTGCTTTTATTTCAGTATCACAGAGATTTCATTAGCTCAGCGTGATCCACCTATTCGGGAAAAGAGCATCGATCCTTTTAGTATAATTTTTTGTATACTTTCTCATTTCATCCAGCTTCATATTTCGTCTCGGAGATTTCTTAATTAGTTCGTATATCCCGTGCACCACTTCAAGGGATCCCTCTAAACATTTTAATCGTTGCCGTAGGATTACTGTCCGATTCCAAGCTGTGATAAAAGAAAATCTACTGAAAATTAGGATGAAGGTAAAAACTAGTCGAAATTAATAATAATGTTGTCATACTTCATCCAAGAATAATATTTGAAAGATCAACAATTTGATCTGATTGCAAAAGATACAAGTCTATGGAAATCTTCGTGAACAACAAGATCATCATCAATTCAGCAGATCCTTGTTTGCAACGTCAGCACTTTCATCGGCCATCATTGTATAAATCAGCACATTTTGGATATTTTCCGCAAATCCCCAAAGTACACTTTTAGCCTTTATCTGGCCTTCTCTTCGGGATGAAAGTGTAGTACCTGTTCTATGGCATTGCCCGAGGAGTCGGTACTGACACTTGCCCGTTGAATGGGCCGGAGATTGTGTGGAAGTTGACATTAAAGACCGAGTGCGCCGGTGCAACGTTGACCAATGAGGTTATACTGAGGCTGCGTTTGCTAAGCGCATCGGGAGGCCTTTGGACTCGTCCTTAGGCTCTCCCATTATTACTCGGCCCAGCTGCGGGGTCTTTCCCCGTCGGCTGGAGCCATTTTTGGAAGGTATGCTCCTATTTTTTTCCCACGTTAAGCTTGACCCTGTGTCACATATTGCTGCGGTGGGACAGTAATTAAATAGTATATAGTATATTACTCGGCCCAGCTTTCGCGGGTGACGCTGAGCTTCTCAACGGTAACTGCGTCGGCTGGAGCCATTTTTTGGAAGTGACTACTATTTCTTCCCACGTCAAGCCCGACCTTGTGTCACATATTGCTGTGGTGGGACAGTGATTAAATAGAAAGTACTCATAAGGCTTGAGTATTTCATTTTGTATATTAGCTGATGTGAATATATATATATATATATATGTATATATATATATATATATATATATATATATATATATATATATATATATATATATATATATATATATATATATTGGATATATATTTTTTACAACCATTCTACGATTGTAACGTCTCAGTTTCAACAACTGATAGAAATTAATCCATCTAACTTTTCTCGGTCGCTTTCCACTCCACGCAGAGGAGGAGCTTACCTTGCTAGATGCCACACATTTCCCAGTATTTCGAGTAGAATTCTGCAACAATTGTATTCCTCTAGTGCATGCTGGGCAGAAAGCATCTCACCAAACATCTGCTTTCATAGTTAAGAATACCTGGCGCCATCTTGCTACAGCCTCTTTGTGACACGTTGACGATTCATACTTGTGGAGTCCTTTATCTTTTGGCAATGCCTTCTTTCCGATTCTGGAAACCTGTCTCAGTGAAAGCAACTTCACCTTTCGTCAACGAAATCATGTTGTGTTGAAGTGCTTTAATACAGAGAAAGTAGAATGTTAAATCGGAACCTGCATCATAGAGCAACCACTTGAAATTGTCAAACTCTCATGATTGGTAGGACCTCTTGAAATTTTATTCTCCAAATGTCTGGGTTCGGAATTTAAAATTGCGCGGCTGGTTCGTATCTGTCAATAACTTGATATGGGTACTTGGATTTTCCGATACAACGCTCGTTGTTTGTTCAGAAGTTTATGCGGTAGGTACTTCTGTTTCTGTGCTCCTCTCGCTAACGAACCCTAGCTCATACGTTTCTTCAACTCTGCTTTCTGGAGGCAAACTATTTCGTTATCTTTGCCTCTGCTGAAATTGGTCGACTAGACGTTCTTTTAGACATTACAGTCATTGAATTGAAAATCCACAGAATACAGTATCAAACATCAAGTACCTCTATGACTGAACTCTTCAAGATTCTGTCGAATCCAAGCGCAAAAACAAATCGAGAGTGCAATATTTTACTTTACTATCGAGTGAACTTGAACACACTGAAGGAATGCTTTATATTTATGTGGATTAATTCTATAAAAGGTTCACTGTTTGATAACCAATTAACAAACAGAACTATCAATTATGAAAGGTTGTAAATTTTGATTTGTATGTAAAGGAAGTGAATAGGTACTCATCTTAATCATCTCTATTCACGCTGCTTAACATTTCCTGCTCCATTCAAGTACCCATTACAATTCGAATAAGACTCGGTTACGGAAATAGACATTTCCTGAATCAATTTGTGGAAATGAAACCCACGTTTCCGACGGGCCTTCAGTGTGAACATTCTACACTTCCGGACAAAAAAAGACGTGCCAAGCTCTTTTGGTAATTAATTTTTAATTTTAACAGTTATAGATGAAATATTCGACAATGTTATACAACAGTGCGTTCAGTTGTGCGCATGGAGTACGTTTTAGTACAGGGTTGCTTTTCTTTTGTTTTTCTCCAGGGCTCTGAGCAGTTTGGTCAAGCTGTCCGATTATTGTTTACAGCGTGGTGATCAATGTTCCATTCATCTCATACTGCTTCACGCAGTTGGTCAGTGTTCCCAACCTTTCTCCAGTTTGGTCTTAATATGCACCCATATGTTTACTATAATATGATGGAAAGTGCTTGGCTCATTTTCTGCCCAGGAGGTTATGTATCGTTGTCTTTTGCAATATTTCTGATGTTGAGTCACCGATCATTTCGAAAAATTTGTTCGATTTTAAAAAAGTTTTCACCAGTCTTTGGCATGCATAATCATCAGCCAATTAACGCCGTTGTTAGATCTATCAGGCCTCTCGATCGTGGGCGTTGCGGTGCCACTATACCGTGAACTTATCCAAATTGTCACGTTATCTCATTTTTCGCATATGATCTCTGAGGATTCACGTTGTTAGTCGTGATGTTCAGCGGTTGTCTTGCAACATGGCCTGCCCATTGCAAAATGAGTTTTCTAATGGATTTTATGAAATCTCTGACTCTTGTTTTTTTCTCTAATACACTGTGCTATCTTGTGGTTCCACTGTGTGATGATAAGTATGGCCCTTTTTGTGCAAATTGCATGGTCTTCGGTTGATTTCTTCTTCTTTCGAGAATTCCATGGACACTCTCTGTAGATGTAGTTGTCAACCTTTTAGCTCTGTGTTTTCAGTTTTGATCATTGAGTCTTTGTCCCCATCATAACGTTCATCTTTGGCAACCTTTAAATATGCACATGATATGTATTATTTCCCATAAAATTCAATCAGCATATGAAAAGATTCGGTGGCTGTTTTGTTCAATTTCAAATTGATGCGTTGCTCGATTTTCGAACTGACTTTTTTTTTACAACACGTCAGAATAATAAACGATGTATAAAAGCGGACTGAAGGCGTGAGCGAATTGAATCTTTAAGAGATTTCTATACTTGCCAATTGGTCAATGTATATTACGCGCTTCGATTCACATATGGTCAGTCCCGTTACTTGATTGCCACACTTCGTATATGAATATGCGTGTATGTAAGTAGAGTGTAGATACGTATTAATGATCAGTACAGCACATGGGCATATAAAAGATCTGTTCCAATCTTCTGAGTGTTAAAAGTTGATTGACTAACCTGAAAATCAGCATTTGACACTTGGAGTTTCATATGGGCTCGAACAGCCACCACTGGCTAGTGGGAAATATGCAATTAACGTTTATTCATTTCTCTCTCTCTCTCTCTCTCTCTCTCTCTCTCTCTCTATATATATATATATATATATATATATATATATATATATATATATATATATATAGTTTGACTTTTTGACACCCACTGACTCCTTAGCCTTCCTAGGCACCCGCATATACATAGATAATAACAGAAACCTCCAAACTACCCTCTACACTAAACTCACAGACACCCACAATTACCTCCGCTCTAAGTCAGCCCATTCCCAACACCTAAAAAGAAGCCTACCATTTTCACAAGCCCTTAGAATTAGAGGAATATGCTCTACGGAGAGTGAACTCAACAGTCACAGCCATAATCTAGTACAACATTTCACTCAACGAGGATATTCACTAGATGATACAAAAAGCCAAATAAAAAAAAAGCAACTATAATACCCAGGGATGAAACCCTTAAGCTCTCTATCAATAATAAACTTGACTGCATACCACTTATAACCACCTTCAACGACACACTCCCACCCTTAGCACACATTATCAATAGGAGATACAACATCCTCACCCTTAAAACAGATCTAAGGGAAATATTCACAGACCCATGTGTCATCGCTTACTGCAGACCTCAAAACATCAAAGACGTGATTAGCAGCAACAATATGATAAATAATGAAGTCTCACACAACAATATCCCTAGAGCCACTAAATTCTGTAAACAATACAACAGAAGAAATAGTCCATGTTGCAACCACCAGTACACCTGCACCTTCACAAGCACTACCATCAAAGAGAGTTACCACATATACCACAGCACTAACTTTCGTAGCAAAAACATTATATACCTTCTAGAGATGTAAGTTACAATACATAGGCAAGTCTGAGTGGCAATTTAACATTAGACTCAACAAATACAGACACAGAATTAAATCACAAGACAATCGCAGCCCACTTCCCGTAGAATTACACTTTTGCACAAACGGCCACAATTTTTCCACGGATGCTAGCTTTACTATCATTGGAAAAATAGAAAAAATACTACGATAGACATAAATAAAATTCTAGAGAGACATAAGGATATTTGGATCAACAAACTCAAAACTCTTTCCCCAAATGGAGTTAACGCCAAACTCAACAACCCTAATCACGCAGATCTCTAATTCATGAACCTCCTACTAACTATAACCTCACATTCACATCTAAAAACCCACCCACCCTCAGATATATCCAATACTGGAAGCTTTAAAGTCACTCAGACCCATAGCAAGCTCCACCTTAGTCAGTCATCTTACATGTACAAATCAGAGCCAACATATTTTTGATGATCTGTAAGGTTAAAACCTATGTAGTTCCCTAACCTCATCACCCTTCCAATTACACTATCCCTAACATACCCACACAATCTAACGCCACATCACTTCCCTCCTACCCTGACACCTTATGTCCTTTCCAAGACCCATTACTGCTGCTGAAACAATAGACTCCATCACTGGATGGACTATCTGTCACACAACAGAATGCCCCCAGCATGTGGGATACCATTTTTGCTTACAAAGCAAGGCTCCTGATGGTGGACTCATGTTCCACATCAAACCTTTAACCTCTAAAAGAATACACTCACATTGCACACTACTGAAGATGGCAATACCTCCTGAGACATGTTTAGACCATTAGTAAAAACATTTACAGATAAATAAACCTAACTTCCACACACTTTACTCCCGAGTTTGTCTCACTCTCTATAGTTCATAATATATATATATATATATATATATATATATATATATATATATATATATATATATATAGTCAATTTTTTATATCATAGATTTTACTTCTCACATCAGCCTCTGTCATACATTTTATAATTTTCAAGTGGTAGCTTTGTTTGGTGGCTGACTACTTACCTATATATAAATATATATGCACGAACGTGGGCGCACGTGTGGGTGTCCTTGTTTGGCTATCAGATAACTCATCAATTATTTACATTGGTGGAATAAGAAGAAATCTATCGCTTAAGTTGAAAATTAAGGATTATGTTCGCATCAAAAGAAAGTCGTAACAAAACAGCCTGCAAAAGACCGGTGAATAATTCAATAGATTCTGATATGTAATATCATCCGTGTCTTCCATTGGACTTTTAAAAAGAAAACTTTATAATTATAGCAACTACTGAGACGGCAGTGGTCTTCTGTGATCGGCATGATTTTACTAAACCTTGGGAAGGAAAAAAATAGAAACAAAAATGAAGATAGTACAAAAAATCATTCAATGTTAACAATAGCACCCTAAAATCTCACTGTCTCTCTTCCTTTTTGTCCTACCCCCTCAATCACTTAAAACGGGCAGGATTCAATATTTTATCTCAGTCTATGCAATACCTCCAAGAGTTTTCAATCAATGACATTTAGTGGAAGGATGGACCACAAGCTGAAAAATGATTGAATAAATTTCAGATTGGACCCAGGAATCATTTTTTGATAGAGAGATTTTATTTCATCTATTTATATATTCACCTATGTTTGTCGACACAATATCTCCATAAGTTTTCAATGAATTTCGATTAAATATAGTGGAGGGGAGGCATAGACTAAGAAAAAATCGATTAAATTTCATTGTAGATTCAGGAATTTGTTTTTGATTATCATAAAATATATTTTCATATATTAAGAAGAGTTAAATAATAGTACGAAACGTAGAAAATCGAAACTTTCGCTTATTTCCCCCTCATCGTAGTTATATATGATGACATTGGCACAGGTATGCGCTGTGTGGGTCCTTTGTAGTTGCTTACTCTATAACTTATCACTTTTACTCGAATGGTCTATTGAATAAAAATGTTCTAAAAATTTCCAGACTTTTGCCAAAAAAATATCTACGATAGAATCTCAAGCTTGCCAGTTTCCTTCTCATATTAGCTGTTACATTTAACTCTTCATCCGAAAATAATTTACATATCTCAACCATGTTTGGCATAAGGCTGTATTCGAGAGAAGCTCTAATCTATGTGAATCTACTAAGAATGTCATGAAATGTAGCATTTATGTATCAGAGACTAATTGGTAGACCGGCGTGTAGATGGGCCAGAAAGCACACTGAGAGCGCAGCCAGCACCGTACACTAGCTAAAAATTGAATAAGAATTAAACAAATTAAAAGAACAAGAGAGAGAACTTTGAGTGTGCAGGTATTGAGTCACTTCCCTTGAAATCTAAATCCACTATTTTTATCAACTCTTCGGCTTGAACCTCTTTTCATAATTCAATCAATTCTTCGGTAGCCAATTACCTTCCACAAAATTTCATTGAAATTCTTGAGGCAATTTCGGAGATACGGACAGATACGGATAAATGGACAGACAGACTAATGGATAGACCGACAAATGGACAGACGGACAGACACGTTGGTAGTGGCAAATGACTGATGCACAACCCCCACCATACCTTTATTTCATTAGAAAACAAACACACAGTTCAGAAATGTGAAGCTACCTGAGAGAAAATACCTGGCCCTCGTATAAAATATACTTTTTTGTTGATGCTGGATGACGAGTGTAACCATCCCGACACCTAGGATTGGGCACCAGTTTTTTTTTTTCTCTTTTCTTTGCTACTTGGACCAAACCAATCGATGTCTGTGTAAAATAGCGCTTCCCAAACTGTGTGCCTAAAATTGTGTATCGCAACTATTTCCCAAATATGCCTCTTTTTTTCAGGATATGCAAACATTGTATTTTGAGCCTCGGACGGGTATCATCCTGTCCCGCTTCCGCAATAGAGTTTCCAATCTAGTGCTTTTATCACTAAAGTTTATGTATAAAAAAATAAATCAGAAAATGTACCAAGTGAAGATAAATCCAACAGATGTAGGGATTGGCATTTCAGGTGTGAATATTTCAAACATTCTCGTACATTTGTGGTAAGCTGATTTCTTCTGATAGCTCGTCTTTTAATACCTTGATAGAAATAGTGTTTGCTGCTTTATCTGAAAGGGATCTTGATGTTATGAATCTGACTCTAATACCAGGGTGGTGGGGCGTTTGGTATTTATGACTCTGACCTTTATTGTTCTGTTTTTGTAGCATGGGTTTACTCTTTTTGCATATCTTACAGGGAATATCTGTGCCCATCTTTACCACTTGTCTTATTTTGTGAGATTTCAACCTTTTCAGCAACGGGAGAAGGGAGTGATGAATACGCATATCAGTATGCACATATAAAAATCATCGATCACTGACAGCTAAAATATTTTCGTCCAATTCATTCAAACTCTACACAATAAGGACTAAAAACACAGCCTTTCACTCCAAAATTTACAGCTATGTCAAAGTATGATACACATGGGTACACCAGCGCGATAGTCGAAGTTAAGCAACGCTTAGCTTGGCCAGTCCTTAAGATGGGTTAACGCTTGGAATACGAGGTATCGTTAACGAGAATGCTGGTGAGTGACGCTTCTTTTGTGCTTATTGCCTTCTAAGTTTATTTCACATATCGCTAACATAGACAAGGGAAATGTATTGTGGGAACCCCAGACAGAGTCAGCTGATGCCGTAGCCAGCGTGAGGGTACTCGCTAGCAATGTATTCGTGCTTTAATGGATAGTTGGTGTGCAGCATAAGTCAAATTCATTTTTTAGTTTGCCGTCATATTTTGAGGAAGATTGGTGTGAATGGTAAATCGATTTTCAATCAAAACTGCTCACTGGTTTCGTTTTTTCTCTTTTTTAATTACCGTTTTAGCGAAGTCAGTCAATTTTCCATTGAATGGGGTATCAATCTATTAATTGGGTATCAATAATATCCTGAGAAGTTGATCTCATTTCACATTGACTTTTTAAAATAGGTGCGAGGTTTTCGCAAATCAGAATTTTCTTCTTTTCAATTTATTAGTTTTATTTTCCAAATGAATCATTATTGACAGCCTGTAGTTCATTGAATCTCTCTCGGCATTCATATAACGGTGGAATTCATTTGCAAACGTTGACAGTTCACCATTGGTCCCTCCGCTGTCACACACACACACACACGCACACACACACACATACAAACACAGATGCAGACACAGAGACAGAGACAGATACAGACATGCACACACGCAAACAGACACAGATATACATATGTCGACGTAGACGCACACACACGCATACACATGCACGCACAGAGACATAGACATGTATACAGACACACATTTAGCAACACACACATACACACATAAACATAGACATACACAGAGACACATACACATACACGCAAACAGAAGCTGAGACACTGAGACACACGCGCACATACATACACTCACAGACACACACTCCAAACAGTTTGTGTCGTTTAAAATCATTATCAGACAATTTTGAATGGAATGATTTGATATTTAAGAGACGTGGGAGTAATTTACTTCTGCCAACGATGTTGGGTTTGCTATATTCATTTGCTGTGCTCAATTTAGTTCGACATGAAGCCAAATAGAACACATTTAACAAGCAGTGGTGTAGTGCCGAAAAGTGCTCTCAGGGTCGGGGGTTCAATCCTATCCATTTTCAGATACGTTTTGCAGCCATTTGAGATGAGTATTTGGACATATGTTGGCAATTTTTTTTATCATTAAATTTAAAAAAAAGAAAATTTCAGTAGTATATAGATAATGATCACTCATTTTTCTTTAGGTCACAGAAGATAAAAAAATCAGACATAGTATTATGTAGACTAGGACAGCGCATGTGGTGTGTTGTGCAGCCCGTCATAATGGTCGTGTAATTTTTCCGCCCGTTTTACGAAACTATGGCTTCGAAGTATCTCGGTATTTCGTTAAATGGCGAGGAAAAGTAGAGTATACAGGCACACAGACAGAGAAGTCTTTAATACTACTTGTGCATGCATAAATAGCGAGATATACGGTTGTAACTCTTTAACCTGGAAATGTTTGGACCTGGTCTCTCTCTCTCTCTTTCTCTCTCTCCCCCCTCTCTCTCTCCCTCTCTCTCTCTCTCTCTCTCTCTCTCTCTCTCTCGCTCTCTCTGGCTCCAAATGATGACGGCTTTAGTTTTGGTAGCTAACATGGCTTCCAGTCGAAAAAAAAACCAAACTCGTAATTGTGTAGTTGTGGCCATAATTGTCGTATCTTGAATGAAACTGATCCGCTTTTCTCGATCTAACATTTTTAGAAAAAGATACGGCAGTGAAAACTCGAAGAATAACGGAATACCGCTTTCGGTAAAGTCAAACTGAAAGAACCGACCCTCGTTTGATCACAGGAGTTAAACAACGTCAAACATGATCAGTCCTTGAATTAGCGATCATTTAAAAACACCAGGTATTGTAAGTAGCTCGTGGCTTATAGCCTAACTAAAAAGTTCATCATCATCATCATCATCATAATCATCATCAGTCTTTTAACATCCGTCATTGGACATAGACCTTCCCCAGGATTCGCCACACTTCCCTATCATCGGCGTTGCAGAGCCAGTACTTCCTGAATTTGTCTACCTCGTCTCTCCATCTAATATTCTGCTGGCCTTGGTTCCGCCTGTGATCTCAGGGGATCCATTTCGTGAGTTGTGATGTCCATCAGTTTTCTGCCACTCGTGCAGCATGGCCAGCCCACTGCCATTTGAGCGTTTTAATGGATTCTATGATGTCCCCAACTCTTATCTTTTCTCGGATGTACTGTGCTGTCTTGTGGTCTCTCCATGTGAGGCCCAGCATTATTCTTTCATGTGCACGTTGCATGGTTCTCAATTTATGGGTCTGTCTCTTGGTTAGGTTCCGTTTCAGCTCCATAAGTGACTATTGGGAGGATGCATTGGTTATACACCCTTCTCTTTAGGATCAATGGGATCTTATTATTTTTGAAGGTTGAGCTAGCACTCTCCATGATTTGAACACCAAATACTAAAAAGTTACCGAATTATAAAATGTGTGTGCGTGTGTGAGGAATATATAAAAGCATCTATTTTCGGTGACTTTGTGGTCATCAGTAAAGCATTAAAACAGAACCGTCGTACAAGACGCAAGTAAAGAAACAACATGAAATTGAGACGCAGGATTTTTTTTCAAAATAGTCTCAAGTATATTTTGATAGTTGTATAAACTAATGCCCCTTCCATAGGTGCATGTTTAGAAGGAGCAAGACTTTATGGTATGTGGAGAAGCCTGACATAATTGTATGTGAAATAAAGTTCCGACCATCGTACGAAACTTGGACTTCGATTTATTTCGGTCACTCCTTTAAAACTTGGACCTATTGCCAATTTAGATATTTCATATCTTAATCTAGACCTATAATTCTAGATAAAAGATCTATAATCTGTAATTCATTTATTTACTTTTATTAGTTTCTCGAGGAACGCTGATAAAAAACAGACTTCAGACTCGGTACCGTACTGCCTTGAATCCTCAACAGTGACCAGTTATCGAATAATGGCAGCGCATTAGATTTCTCCAGAAACGCTGATCCAAACGACTTCAAACTCGTCTCTGCCATACTTCGTGCGCTGATCAATATATCCGCCGAATATCAACTTCGCACAATGGCCAATTGTCGACTCATCCTGATGCACACATCACATATATAATTCTCAAATTATTGTGGGATGTCTACCAAATTGACATATCTTCCATACAACCTTTAAGCATTTTTCATGCGATCACCGAAGTTAAGCGTTGAGCCTGGACAGTACTTAGATGGGTGACTGCAAGAAATATGGGAAGGTCGATATCGTAGCCAGAGCGTAAGGGTACTAGTATGGGCTTAGCTGAAGACCCAGGGT
>OY735206.1:11111970-11169470 GCA_963457665.1 Thysanoteuthis rhombus | reverse complement strand
TGAAATATAACCCCGCTGCTTTACCACACTATATGATGAGATCACAAAAAAATCTTTTTTTTTTTTAATTGTGGTGTAAATCAATGCAAGTAAACGCTTCATGTATATAACCCGAAAGGGAAGTTTTAAAGTTGGAGATAAAAAAAACATTGATGTAACTTTATTCCTAGAAAATTGACAAAACTGTATTCGATAGACCTTATTTATCTTTATTTTTTAAAGCTGTTACATATTTTTCTTTTGAATGGATCATTTCGGTAGGGCAACGGTCCATAGCAACAGGCATTGAGTGAAAACAAACCTTCACAGCCTTTGTAAGTTGTTGCAGCCTCTGTACCAGAAGATTATATGCGAAGAGAAATTGTTCATAAATTGATTCATTTGATGAGATATGCCCGAACATTGTATAGTTGTTGGTTGCTCAAACCATAATATTATGGGGAAAATATGTCCTTCCATATCAAGATGAGGAGACAAAAGTGGAGAAGTAGAAACGTTTGGTACAGGCAATGACTGAACCATGATGAGAACAAGTGGACTCTGAATAGAAAATATGTTTACATTATTGTTTTTCTGTCTTGTTTTTTTTTCAAATTTCCATTCCAAATTTCTGGGAAAAGCTTACTTTTTTTTCTCATGTGATGAGACATCCATCCCACAAACACAATTTTCAATCATGTTTCAAAAATAGGGTATCGAAGATTTTTAGAAGTTTCGTGATGAGCCAACTTTTGTTAACAACTTTGAAAACAGATAGAAAGATTCTTATCGCTAATTCTTTGTCGGGACTGCTACGCGCAAGCACCCTTTGAAACCCTTGCTGAAATTTAGGAAGAGTAATCAACAGTTTACGTGAAAGCAAATGTCTGCTTTAAAGAGTCAATTCATTACAACAGACGGAAAGTGAGGGTCGGGTTACCACTGCAGTTACTTGTAGACTGAACCCAGCTTGTAAAATCTGAAAAATATTTTTTTTCTGCAAACCAACAAATTCGAGGAAGATCCTCACGTACAAATGCTGTGGTTTCGAAACTTTGAAACTCAAGGACCCTTTTTATAGAGGAAATATCGTGGCAGGCCTTTATTCTTAGTATTTAGTTTTTTCGGTTTTAATTATTGAACTACAATAACAAACAATTTTTGAACTCATGAAGAAGGCCATAAATGGATTGCATTTATTCGAATCCGACATTTCGTCTTAAAACTTCCACTTTCAAAGTTGAGGCATAAAAACTTGAAATTAGAATACTTAAATTGACCCTTACCTTAATTAATAAGTTACCAAGTAAATTTTCTTTTTGCTCCTTAGTGCCGATCGAAACATAAATAGCACCGTCATTTTTACGTGTATATGCTAGTAATAATAACTTTGCGTAAAATATTGATGAAAATATACCCAAACTCTGTAACAACAGCATCATGACTGTCTTATTTTCACCTAGTGCTATGGAAATATTCGCACATGATGTCATACCGAATCGGTCCATACAATTAAACGAACAAGATTGAGAGTAAAAGTATTTTATTTAAAAGAAAAATGAAATTCAAAATCAGAATAAAACTTTCAGGCTAAAAAATAATCGTTTAAAATCTTTTACTTTTGTCAGGGATAAAAAATTTAACAATTAGCAGGATAGCGCGGTTGGACATAACGCCACTATTGATATCATCGTCAGTCTTTCAACGTCCGTCGTTGGACATAGACCTTCCCCAGGATTCGCCACACTTCTCTATCCTCGGCGTTGCAGAGCCAATACTTTCTGAATTTGTCAAGCTCGTCTCTCCATCTAATATTCTGCTGGCCTTGGTTCCGCATGTGATCTCAGGGGATCCATTTCGTGAGTTGCGATGTCCATCAGTTGTCTGCCATTCGTGCAGCATGGCCAGCCCACTGCCATTTGAGCGTTTTAATGGATTCTATGATGTCTCTGACTCTTGTCTTTTCCCAGATGTACTGTACTATCTTGTGGTTTCTCCATGTGAGGAGCAGCATAATATTCTCATGTGGACGTTGCATAGTTCTCAATTGGCGGATCTGTCTCTTGGTTAGGTTCCATGTTTCAGCTCCATAAGTGACTATTGGGAGGATGCATTGGTTATACACCCTTCTTTTTAGGATTAATGGGATCTTCTTATTTTTGATGGTTGAGCTTGCTCTGCCAAAGGCTTGCCATCCTAGTGTGATTCTTCGCTTGATTTCTTTTTCTTTTGAGGATCTCATGGAGATTCGTTGTACTAGGTAGATATAGTGATCTACTTTTTCCGGTTCTGTGTTTTCGATTTTGATCTCAGTGTTTCGTTTTTTTTTTCTCCGATGTGGTTGTTGCACATGATCTTCATCTTGCTGAAGTTCATGTGTAGGCCGACTTTCTTGCTCTCTTCATTTAGTTCATCTATCTTTAGTTGGAGGTCGTGCAGGTTCTCTGCGAAAAGGGCAATGTCATCTGCAAATATGAGATTGCTCAAATACTCACCGTCTATTCTAATCCCTTTACTCTCCCAGTCTAGTCTTACGAGATAGTGAAAACAAATTCTAAAACAAACCCTAAGGGAATGAAATTAGCGCTTAGGGCCAGTCCAAGGATTCTTTGTGAACCGAGTCAGCTGAACTTGGTCGCCCTTTGCGACACAAGTTCCAACACAACCGGCAAGCCGAACCAAAACTATTTCAGTGAAGGAATCCTTTCAGTGTAAGTGATTAAAAACACTATTTTTTCACAATTTTTTTTCAACATTATCATTGTGTGATTGAAAACGTAAATGACAGAGGGTGTAATGTAGATCCTTCAATTGTCTTCCGCTCATGTGGCCAACGCTCAATTGTCTCACGCTCGATTGTCTCCGTTAAGTTGTCGACACTTAATAGTATCCCCACGTATTTCCATATACATGGCACATTAACCCAAGAGTACAGTATACGGTTATTCCAGACACTGTCCATGGTGGTGTATTCTATCATTATTCATTTCAGAAATTTAGCATTACTAAATTTATCACGGAAAATATCTCAAAAAGAGTATTATAGCAAATCAGCAGGGTAATGCCAAGCAAGGTATTAGCGTGTATACGAGTGTCCAATGTTTCTTCCCTTATCTTCACGCTGTGCATTACATTTCCCAAAATGTAGACAAAAGTTAGGTTGTCTTCCTTCCCGCTCCTCGGGCGCCATTTTGAATCCTTCCTTTAGCCTCAGGGATATGGATATATACAGACAATGGCGTTCAGCACAATGAACGCAAACACCGAACGATCAGTATCGACCTTGGATGACGCTTGTCGTGTCTCACGAGAGTTGTTCGGTAAAAAGATGTAGACGGAGAAAGAGAGGAAGATGGAGAAGGAAAGGAGGATGGGTAATAGAGAGGAAGAGGTGAAGAAAAAGGAGGAATGGGAGGAAGGGAGATAATAGTAGAAGGAGGGAATGGGAGGAAAGAGGGGGAAGAGGAGGATATGAATAAGGTGGAGAGAGAGAGGGAAGAAGATTAAGGAAGAGTGAAAGAAGAAGATTAAGGAGGGGGAGATAATAAGAAGAACAAGGAGGAAGGGGTAGAGAGAGGAGAGGAGAAAGAGAAAACTGAAATTGAAGCAGAAGGAAGGAGACAATACAATACCGACTTTTTCAAATCATTCCCACAATGGAAGTGATTTGATTTTTCGTAAGTTTCAATGTTTCTCTCTCTTCCGCCATTCCGTTTATCATTCTGTTCATCAACGTAATTTTTGTCTTTCCTTTTTGTTTCTTATTTTTTTCTCCTTTCTCTTCTTCTGTCTCCTTTTTCTAACTTCTTTCTCCTTTTCTTCCTCCTTTTTTCTGTCCCTTTCCCTCTCTCCTCTATCACTCTTGTACCTCTCTTTTTCTTTCACGTTTTTCTCTACCCCCCCTTTTCTCTCTCCATTTTTCTCCAGCCTTTTTCCTCTCTCCTTTCTTCTCTTTCTCTTCCTATTTCTTCTCTTTCACTCCCCTTTTCTATTTCCTTTTTGTCTCTCTTTTTTTCCATCTCTCCCTTTTCTCTCCTTTTTCCTCCCACCTTTCACCTCTTTTTTCTTTGTCCTTTTCTTTCTCTCCTTTTTCTCTTCATTTTCTCTTGCTTTTCCCTCCTCTTCTCTCTCCCTCTCCTATTCCTGACTCTTCCCTTTCTCTCTCTTTCTTTTCTATTCTTTTTCTTTCCCCTTTTTTCATCTCCTTTTTCTCTTCTTTCTTTCTCCCGATCCTATTTTCATTTTATTTTTTCATCGTTTCCTTTTCCTACAAATTTCTTCTTCATTCATCCATATTAAAATCTAAAATCTTTTTTCTTTTGCAACATCCTTTTCTCCCTTTCTCTTATTTGCCAATTCTTCTTTTCTTTCTTTCAGTCTCACATCTTCTTCTTTTCTTTCTTTCCTATCTACATCTTCTTCTTTTCTTTCTTTCCTATCTACATCTTCTTCTTTTCTTTCTTTCCTTGCAACATGACCAGCCCATTGCCATTTGAGTTTTCTAACGATTTCTGTGTTATATCTGACGTTAGAGGGCATCCAAAGTCCGCATACCTCAGCCAAAGCTAATGAAAACAAATCGCTGGATCCGCCCCAAAAGGTAATTACTCCTTTTTTTAGCCCATAGCCCGTATTACCGCAAAATTGAATCGAGTTTTTTTGAGATATCGTGTAAATAGACATGAGTAAATACATAGTTTATGAAAGAAATATCTCTCCACTAAAAACATTCCTGGATCTGCCCCCAAATATAATTCGTTCTTTCTCGGCCCATGGCCCATACCCCCACATTGAAATTCATCAATAATTTTCGGAGATATCATGTGAATAGAACAAGAGCATCTTCTTCTTTTCTTTCTTTCCTATCTACATCTTCTTCTTTTCTTTCTTTCCTATCTACATCTCCTTCCCTCTATTTCCCAATGCATCTCCTCATCTCATCGTTCTAACGGCATTATTGAATGATATGCTTGTTCTAACGGTGCGTTTGTTTTTATATTCTCGAAAAACTATCGACAAAGATTACGCTGCAGCAACGGTACACGAAAAGTATGTCTAAAACCCTTAAAATAATTATTGTCTGTTCTTTTTGGTTTCTCATTATTAATACACTTCGTGTTAAACCACCCATTATAACACCAATTTCGTTCTCAAGGCACTCTTAGATTCCCAAGGGCGTCGTTATAATGAAAATTTATTGTATATCGAATCAATTTCCAGTATCTATACACTTTTCTTGTCTTCTCATTGTTTTATGGCATTTCCCTTCCGAACAGAATCTATGCTGGGACTAATCTTATTGTTACAACTGAGCCGTTTATGTTGACTGACATCGTAGATTAATTCTGATGTTGGCTCAAGAAACAAATTATTATCGATCAAGCCTACCCTCCCCGCCAAAAGGCTTTTTTTTTCGTCAACAAATCATTTAAGCATAATCAGTTATAGTAAAAAAAGAAGATTAAAATGATGATCATCATCATCATCACGAACCTTTTAACGTCTGTCGTTAGACACAGACATTCCCCAAGATTTGTCAGAACTCTCGGTCATTGGCGTCGCAAAGCAAGTACTTTCTAAACTTGTCTGATACTTCAAGACATCTTGTTTCATGCCGGCCTAAGTTTCACCTATGATCTCTGCAGATCTGCCTTGTAAGTCATGGTGTCTAGCGATTGATTGACATCCTTGCAACATGACCAGCCCATTGCCATTTGAGCTTTCTAACGATTTCTATGTTACATCTGACGTTAGAAGGCATCCAGAGTCTGCATGCCTCTGCCAAAGCTAATGAAAACAAATCGCTGGATCCGCCCCAAAAGTAATTACTCCTTTTTCAGCCCATAGCCCGTGTTGCCGCAAAATTGAATTGAGTGCTTTTTTAGATATCATGTAAATAGACATGAGCAAATACATGGTTTATGAAAGAAATATCTCTCAGCTAAAAACAGATCTGCCCCCAAATATAATTTGTTCTTTTTCAGCTCATAGCCCATACCCCCATCATCAATAATTTTCAGAGATATCATGGGAATAGAACAAGAGCATTTTGAGATATTGTGTGTACTGGGCACATAACAACGATGTAGGAGAGGTAATTGTGCATAGATCCACCCTCAAATTGTTCACTTCTTCTGTAACCCGTTGCCCCAAAATTCCATGGAGAAATTTTAGAGATATGGTGTGGACAGAAAAACAAGGGGTTATATATATATATATATATATATATATATATATATATATATATATATATATATATATATATATATATATATATATATATATATATATATATATATATATATATATATATATATATATATATATAAAATTGTGTCAGCCACAGACAGCTGTTTCGATTTATTACAATTCTATAGCGTGGCTATAGACTATCCAATATCTCTTCCAGTACTGCAAAGTAGGATCGAAACCTATGCTTCAGACCCAGAGGCAGAGGCAGATGTTCCAACCCTCCCCTACGCAGAACTAGATGATCAGTAAGACCGAATTAAGCGATATGTTTACTTATGCTCAATTCTCCATCTACGAGAACTCTATTCCAGAGTTGGAAGAGCATCGCATAGAAGCTTATGATTGACGAGTTCCTTACCTAAGTGTGTTCAACCCTATATATATATATATATATATATATATATATATATATATATATATATATATATATATATATACATACATATGTGTGTGTGTGTACTCCGTTAACTTGGTTGGCAGGGCAAATCAAAATAAAAGCAAAAATATTCATACCTCACATGAATGAATTACCGTAACTAATTATCTAAAACCTAAATCTTTTACCTGAATTATCTAAAAAAATTACCAGCACAAGATTTGGGCATTATTGGTCAAAAATGTCCTCCCTGCAAAAAACCCAAAAGGCGTTTTTACATGATATCTAGTGGTTTACTCATGCAAACTTTCTAGGTTGTAGCCCCCAAAATGACGGCCTGGAGACACACACTAAGACGAGCAAAGAGAGAAGAATATGTAGCCTACTTGGCTGATTGGTTGGTTGGTGGGTGGGCCATTTGTGGGGCTACGGTGATTCGATACAAAACATTCCAGAATATTCAACTGTCATTAAAACTGTCAACATTAGTTTCTTGTTTTTTTTTAAGTTGGTCAGTCTGGCTGGCTATGTGTGTCTGTATGTCTATATCACGTGTATAATGCGCACCAATCATACCAGTGGACTGAAGATTTCAGCATCAATTCTTTATCATCAAGTCTTTTTTGCCCCTAGCAATAGGCTTTAGTGAGTGGTTCAGTTTGCTGGGTATGTTTTTGGCTAAATTGGTCCCTTAGTTTTCGTCCGGCAATATTTACGTGTGTTTCTTTAAACATCTGACTTTTTTAGTGATCACTGTGCAACGAAAGGCAAGAGAAATAAATTATTCATTGATCACCCTTTTTCCCAATTTTTAAATGATCAACCCCAACACACCAAAATGAGATATTCACTTAAAGGAATCAATTTTGCTTATAAACATATCTCCTACCTACCATTAGAAAAAATGGACTATTTTCTCATCTCATGGAAATTCAAACCTCTCCTGGGAACAGTAGACGCAGTGAAACATAAGAGCTAGAATCGTGTCTATAGTAACTGTCGCACTTGGAAGCGGGCCAATAAAACTAGTGGTTATTTGGCTCTAATAGGAGACAAAGAGCTGCGGGTGGCGTAACGGTCAACAGCATAGAGAATGGAATCTATGAACCGGGTTCGAATTCCGGCTGTGATTGGTATATAGCGTGTGGGCGATTACACGCAATTATGATTCATAATTGTGTTTACAACCTTCAAGATAGAAAGACTGGGAGACTTTTCGGCTGGGAGAACGACCTCACGCTATTCAAGAAACTGCATGTATTTATTCATTATTCATCTATTTATCTATTTGATAAAATGCATCTGTGAACATCTCGTAAATAATTTGCGTTAGAAATACAAGTTCAACATTAAAATATAACTATCCAAGTTATAAAGATGTATTTAAAAAAATCAGATATGTATGGAAAATGGAGTTTCTGAACATTTAATTCTTGATTTGACTCGGCTCAACTCAAGTTCTTCAATCGTCAGAGGCATTGTGTTGAATGAAGGATCAAGAGAAGATATGAAATGCTTCCACAGAATCTGGAAGTGCAAGTGTTAGCAATCAGACAAATAGGATCAGCGAACCGAGTTCAAACTCCCCTCTCCCAGTTATGGGTAAATAGTGTGATAAACTGGACTCTTCAACCCAGCAACGGACTAGGTAGGAAATATGTTCCTGAAATGTACGTTTAACGAGGTCCCGGTGAAGCTTCGACCACCGGAAGTGGATTGTGATAAACTGCTTAATCAAAATAAAGGAGGATAGAAATAGACAGACGAAATAAAGCGACCGCTATCAGGATCTCCCCACGACGTTTCGAATACGTGGAATATTTATAATAATGATAATAATAGACTGCGCGTCTGTGTCTCCATATTACCTCTGCCAACAAAGTAAGAGAGGTATATGTATTCAGTCACGTCCGTCTGTCTTTCTGTATGTCTGTCTGTCCACTGGATATCTCCGGAAGTACTCAATAGATTCCTATGAAATTTAGTAGAAGGGTGGGCAATTAGTTGAATAAAGGGGGTCAAGTTTTGGGGTGGATCCAGGAACTTTTTTTCTTATTCAGAGAAGTTGGAGAGGTGTGGTATTTGGTCGTGTCCGTCTGTCTGTCTTTTCGTCTTTCCGTTTTCCTGTCTGCCTGTCCACACGATATCTCCAAAAGTATCCAATGAACAGGAGTCTACTGTAAACCGAATCAATTTTGAGAATATATTTACTTCTTTGTATCCTTTCCTTTTATGGTCGTTTTCCTTCCGAAAAGAATCAATGCTGGAACTGATCTTATTGTCAATTTGAGAAAAAAATACGTCTCAACTGAGCCGTTTCTGTTGACAGACGTCGTAGATTATTTCTGATGTTGGCTCAAGAGACAAATTATTATCGATCAACCTCTCGCCCACCAGAAAGACTTTTCTTGGACTCTGGGAAAAATACTGGTTCGGCAAATCATATAAGCATTATCAGTCATAGTGAAAGAGTAGATTAACATGATAATACCAACACAATAGAAGACAATCAGGTGGTACATGATAACGCTGTGTATTAACTAAAAACTGAATGAAAACAAATTGCTGGATCTACAATCTTGTTGAAGGGTGGGTAATGGGCAGAGGGAGAAATCGGTAAATTTTGGGGCAGATCTATGGATCTTTTTTGATTGATATTTTTCCGGGGATTTTTTTCGAACATTTATGTATACGCTCATGACTGCCCACGCGATATCTCCAAAAGTTCTCCGTGAATTTCGATGAGCATTTTGGAGCAGTACGTTACAGGCCATGAAAGAAGTGATAAAATGTTAGGGTGGATCCGCTCGCAATCATTTTCTCTGACGAAGACTTTGGTAGAGAGTGCTTTCTAGTCTCGACCGAATTCGGAAAGGATGACGGCTAACTGGATAACATTATATTGTCACGCTGCATGCGAAGGTTATGCTTTTTCTGATCAAACAATCGAAGTGCGTGACTATTCAGCTCTAATGGAAGACGCGTATCATAAAACGAGGGACCTTTTCCCTTTTTGAAGACGAAAGGACAACTTATTGAGGGAACAGGGGTTGAGCTACCCTGATCTTTGAGACTATACTACTCAATTGTACTCAACTATGAAATGGCATTAACTATATAAACACACTCGTCGTTTTTTTGTGTTATGTCGTCTGTTCGTCTGTCAAGCTATTTCAAACAGATCTATAAAATTAAGAAACACAGGAAACCGTACTTCACCTTGACAAACAAATTACGGAGAGATTGAAAAGGCATACACTGGACTACAATTATTGAATAGTTATTAATCTAATATTTGATATTTATTACCATATTTATTCAAATGCAATTCTACCTTGGATATAATACAGCCCCTATATTTTTAGCTAAAAATCAGTAATATACATTTAGCCTCTTATTGCTGCAAATTTTAAAACACAACTAAAACTGACTCAATTTCTCCTTTTACTCAGTAATTTTTGAGTTTGACTAAAGATCCAAATTTTTTTTTTTGGGGGGGGGTTGTAACCATTGTACAGCAAAAATGTTACCCGTCATTTTTGACGGGTCCTATGTTAGTATCTGTATAATGAACTGTGGGATATTTTTGTCTTTATCCTTTCGTAGCAATGGACTCGTCCACTTAAGGGTAATAATTTGGCTGATAAAAATATATGCTACCCATCATTTGGAACAATGGACTCTTCCACTGAAATGAATTCAGTAATTTCTTTTCTGAAAAAAAAACATTTCATAGAAATTGAAATATATCTGTAATTTTTTTCGACGAGAATAATGTCCCCTTATACATAACGCCATGTGTATTTCTATATTTTTGTTTGTAACATTTGTGAAGGGAGGTGACTATCAAGTGCTTATTATAACGTAGTCTCCCTTACTTGAGTTTTTTTTTTTTTCAAATGCATCCGGATTAAGTCTGCTTTAACATAAAGAAGAAAATGCGGAGCAACATAATGTAAAAAACTGTCCACCATAAGACAGGTTTCTTCAGTTTTTAAGTTGGTTTAGCTAGCTCTGTATCATGCATTCAGACCACAGCTATGGAACTACAAGGGGGTTCAATTTGCAATGTAAGTTAATGCTAAATTGGTCATTAGTTTGTGTTTGGTTGCAGTCATCAATGTTAATTGAAAATTCTGATTATTTTTGTGTTCACTGCCCAACAAAAGGTGAGAGATGTAACTCATTCATTTAGTACCCCTTTTTCTAATCTTTAATTGATCATGTTGTCAAAACGTTGGGCTTGGACTGTTCTTATTGTTTGACAAACCAGGCATTTTTTATGTTTTTTTCTGAATAGAATGCAATTGCTAGAAATATTCAAATACCAACATTATTTAAAAGCGTAGATAAATCAGTATAAAAGAACTTCCATGATTACAGTAAACAACCAAAAGTACGAACAGAAAAGACAACTACCTTTGATACGTGCACTACACAATATATAGAGAGTGTAGATTGAGACCAGCACTCACAGACTTACACACTCGTCGCCGCAGCTGCCATTTTTTGTCAACGCCGGCAGCAGTTTTCTTTGACACTGTCCCCTCATCTGTCGGTGGGAAGGAAGACTGATTGAAATCGACATCATTGCTGATTGCTCGTCTTCCTGACTTGGCGCTTGGCACTGTTCCAAAACATTCTACACCCGTAATTCTGAACGTAGGGTACGCGCTCCACAAGGAGGCAATTTGAAAATATTGGGTGTAATTCGGACGTGAAGAAAGAAACGCGTTCTGAGGCTTGTACAGAGAGGAAAAAGAACAACTTGAAGTCACAAAACGAATCACTTGATCAAAACCTTGAAAATTTGAATTCGTTTTATTTTTTAGGATATTTAAAGTGGTATTATTATAGCACGTCATATTTTACCTCTGCCAGCGACGTTGGAGAAGTATAAGTATTTGGTCGAGTCTTTTCATCTGTCTGCCCTCAAGATATCTTCAAAAGTATCCTATGAAATTTGTTGAGGGTGGGGTCAATGGAGAGAGGGAGGGTTGTATTTTTTTTGATTGAGAGAGATTCCTCCGTTTTTCTTTTTGTATATTTATGTATTCCACTCATGACTGTCCACTCGACATCTTCAAAAGATCTCACTGAATTAGAATGAAATTAGTGGAAGGGTCGAAAATGGACGAGGAAAGAAGTGATCGAATTTTGGGGAGGATCCCAGCACAATTACTTCCCCACCGTCATACTTATATGTCCACTCCACACAATATCGCCAAAATTTCATGTCTGTCCACACGATGACATTTTATGGAAGGGTCGTTGATGAAGTAATCAAATTTGGGGGCGAAACGATGCACTGTTACTTGACAGTGGCATTTACAGAGACATACGCTCTCTGAGTGTCCTTTAGTTAAAAAAAAAAGTTATAAGATCTTGATTGATTTTTGTCTTGTTGCTGACATTATTTGTTGATGTAAATTTTATTCCTTTGGAAAATTTCTGGATTTAACACTTTAATATTATACTCTTACAGCACCAAAACCTATTCTGATATCAACTTATTAAGAACAAGGGAATTAATCAAAATACAAGATTTGGTTGAGGGCCAATAATTATGTATATATATATATATATATATATATATATATATATATATATATATATATATATATATATATATATATATATATATATATATATATATATATATATATATAAATATATATAAAGAAATGGATATATGATCTGACAGAATGATTATGAATGATTTTTCTTGGATTTTTATTTATCGGAACTCTTATTTGAAATGATCTCCCGTTATTACACGGTTAATGTATCACTTGGACTGGACAACCTAAATAGAATACCCTATCGGTCGCAGGTTCGATTCCTGCAGCAGCCCCATTTTAAAAAATTATTTATTCTATTTACGTTATCTAGGCTAAATGATACAATAAACGTGTATTAACAGGAGATCATTTCAAATGAGAGTTTCTATATAATATAACGCTATTTACAATCACACACACTCACACACACATATACATATATACGAAAGCAAATGAGATATGATTGTTCTTGCCACACGATATATAATAATTCTATTATTTTTTTAGAGAGGGCCAATCAATTTTTCAACTGTCAAGGTCGGTGGTGTATAAAAAAGGCAAAGAATTTCTGTTCTTCACACTCTTTTCAAGTCACCATTCAGTCGTTTCTATCTTATTTATTCTGTTTGTCCAACTCGTTGAAGGACAGCCACGAAGCGATGGTTGCTGTTGTTTTTATAAAGAATTCTTTGAGTAGTTTTTGAATATTTCTTTCAGAAAAAATGAAAATGGTAGCATATCGGTCTCCACTTTGACATTTTTACAACGTTCTTCAGATCAGATTTGACAATCAAATGTCAAGTAAAATAAAGAATGGTTAGAATGTGTCCTGACTTCTATTCTCAATTGGAGAAAAATATCACACACACGCAAACACACACATGCACAAGCACACACGCACGCATATACATACATATATATATATATATATATATATATATATATATATATATATATATATATATATATATATATGTGTGTGTGTGTGTGTGTGTGTATAATTAGTCAATTAGTTGAATAATACAGAAAAGAAATCCCAGTTCCACCTGTATTTAATGTTAAGAGCAACTTACAGATTGGTACATGAAATGGAATGTTTTATCATATATATATATATATATATATATATATATATATATATATATATGTGTGTGTGTGTGTGTGTGTGTGTGTGTGTGTGTGTGTGTATATATATATATATATATATTGAAAGCGCTACTTCTATCCTGACTCAATATGATTACTGCAAACTTTATATTGCATATACAATTAAGTGGTCTTGTAAGTCACTCAATAGAAACCCTCATGTGACCAACCTCTTTTGGTAGCCAGCTTTGTTGGGGATGATCAATCAAAAATTTGGAAAAAGTGGTGATCAATGTATGAGTTACATATCTCACCTTCTCTTGGATAATGATCACTGAAAAAGTCCGATTTTTTTTAGAAACCCAATGTGAATGCTGCTGGACAAGAACTAACTGATCATTTTTGGTGTAAACTGACATTACAACTTGACCCTCACTAATAAAAACCTACCTTGGATTTGGAAAAATAAAAATTTTTTCTGGACATAATAAAGAGTAAAAGTTGAAAAAAGTCAGCCCTCTAGCTCGATTGTTGCGGCCTCTACTCGTGATACATAATACATAGCCAGTAATAGAAGTAACCTAGGTTGACATTTTGGGCGACAGTTCTGGTTGACAGTTTCTAATCTGCATATGATAATGTTGTATCTTTATTTATGTCTGTCTGTGTGTACGTATGTTGATTTTAATTTGATTTAAAAAACAAACAGACTATATTTTTAAGTTTGTCATTTTAAAATATCCTTCTAAGATTTTCAAATGGATTTTTTCATCACGTATAAAGCCATTAGATATTTAGATTTTTTTTTATTTACTTTAAAAAAATATTTTTTTGTGTTTATTTTCTGGCAAATTTTTAATCCATAACCTCTTTTAAGTGGAAACTTTTTTTTATTGTGGCAAATGAAATACACAAAATGTGATTTTTGATTTTTGACCGATATATATATATATATATATATATATATATTCGTCTTTACTGTCTTATGATATTTTGATATATTTTAACCATTTCATTTCGAATTTCACTATTTTGAAACGTATATGTTGCTGCATAAGCTCACTCATCTTGTTACAGCAATACAGTCTCATTACTTCTGTTATCGCGCAAAGATAAGCTTAGTAAATGTCTCTGGGATTCGTCATTTTCGTCTATATCAATTTAACGAAAATCGTTTTTGTCTGATATCACTCTGGTCTCGAATTTGCCGATGAAGTGCTTCTTACACCTCAAAGAAATAATTCAGAACGTTTCTGACAAACGTTTGATTCTATCTTTTGATTAGTTTGATATCCTGGAAATAAGGAACAAAAACAAAAAAATTCTTTGCAACACAATGCGTTTGATATTTTTATGAATGCAATTCAACTGCCAAGTTACTTACCAAATTATTGACGTGTCTTTATTATTTTTTCAGTTATTTTTATTTTTTATTATAATAATAATAATAATAATGATGATAATAATAATAATAATAATAATATATCATTATTAGTAGTAGTATTATATTATTAGTAGTTGTGTTTAGCTTTAAAACTAATGAATGAACCACAATAAAAAGCATTTTTTGGCATTTAAAATATCTATTTATTCATAATTGATTACATTTATTCAAATTCTATAATATAGTATTGGTTTACAAGATTACAAGAACTATATGTACAAGAATTATAGCTTTGCTATGGATGATGCTGTTTCTCTGCCACAGAACTCTCTCTGTCAGGAACACTGCTGCAGACCCCGAGTATCAATTCAAACCCGTTTCGAACCACTGCGCTATGTTATTTATCAATTCCATTTGTCTTTGAGTATATTTTTTAAGCATTCATTATAAATATCGATGCTGCTTAACAAATTTACAAGAAGTATAGATAACTTGCTATATGAAGTATTTGAATAAAAAAACGCCCGGATTACAGTCTGAGCGCTGATATAACTGTGCAGGTTTCAGGCCGTTAATTTCAGCAGTAGACTCAAAACAACAGTCATACACCCGCTGCTATTTGAAGCATGTGGGTCAGTGATACGTTCAAGCGACACCAATTCCTCGCATATATGTAAAACATTAATATATATGTTCAAAGATGGAATATATATATATATATATATATATATATATATATATATATATATATATATATATATATATATATATATATATATATATATATATCAAATGAATTGGCAACGTATATATTTTTCTCTCAAATATTGCATTCGGATGAAAATAATCTTCTTACTGAACAGGGTGATTTTTCCCGCTCTTCTATCCGACTCTTGACCATTTTGCTGAAATAAAAATCTCACACCTATCATTTGATACTATGGACTCTTCCATTTAAACAATTACAGTCACTATTTGATAAAGCTTCAGCTGAAATCGATGAGACGTAAGCATTTCATTTTACAGTTGTATTGTAACTTATCATTTTTACATCATTACGATCTACAGACGACTGTTTTTTTTTCCTGATGAGTAACAACAAAAGTATATCAATTTACCTGAATATTTTTAAAAATTATATTGAGCATTATCACCACAGATCGAACAAACTACTGAGTATATATATATATATATATGTATATATATATATATATATATATATATATATATATATATATATATATATATATATATATATGGGTCATCTCTGGGGGTTGTATAATTACGAAAAAGCCCAAGGAACATTTACTAAATTGAAAAAAATGAAACAATACTTAAATGCAGGCATTGTTCTGAATCCCTATTAATGAATGTAAAATAACAGCAACACATATACTAATAAATCAAAAGAGTAAAGTAGACAATTCCCTCCCATGTCCATCATCCCTAAAACTCCCTATCACCATTTCATACCTCCAAACATCCCCAAATAATTTAAAAATTAAGAATAATACTATCCACTAGACCCACATCAACATGGGCAATAAAACCCAATGCCAAAATACCAAGGTCAAGATAAGAACCCTCAGAAAACTACTTAGCATCCTTTCAGAAATGACCCCTAGATCCAGTTCCCATCCCTTGACAAAATGAATAACCCCTACAACTCACTACCACACTCACAAGATTCTCACCAAATTCCCCTAAACTAGAATCCAAAAACATTGATAATCATTTGCCTGATGAGGTCCAAAGAGGGCAGAAACAGATTGTGTAGCGAATCCACATTCTACTATTTATTTCCAGCTCTACTCTAAACAACTTGACTTTCATAGTATAAAGTTGAATGTATCGAGCACTCTATGAAATAAATCCATCACATATCAGAAGTTGCTTTATATTATTAATATATTATTATGTTATGCTATACTGCTAGCCTGATCCGTACCATATATATATATATATATATATATATATATATATATATATATATGTGTGTGTGTATTTGTGTGTGTGTGTGTGTTATCCTGGGGGAATGAATGACTCACAGAAAGTAGAAATTAGGCAATTTAATTGAATATAAACATAAATTATGTATTTTACCCATTTTTATTTGATGCACGAATAAAATGTTTCAATATTTGATCAACAGAATAAATAATGTATTTCTCTTTATTCAGCCAATGTATTGACTTCCCACGAGCGGTTTATTCAGATTCAAGTTATTAATCTTCTAGAGGACCAGAACCGTCAAAAATAATGTTATACATGCACTAAAAATTACTCAGAGAGCGCATACCTTTGCCAACCCCATTGTCAGGTGAAGTAACTGTACGTGGATACGCTCCACAATTTAATCACTTCTCCTGCAGCCTACTGCACGAAAGTAAACTGAAATTCACGAGAACTTTTGGTGATACTGTGTGGACAAAAATGAACCTTTAGTAATATTACGTGGTGCGAACAAGTAACTACGACGTAGGGGAAGTAATTGCACCTGAATCTGCCCCCAAATTTGATCACTTCTTCTGCAGCCTATTACTCAACGTCCATTTAAATTCATTGGGAATGTTTCGGTATATCGTGTGGACAGACAAGACCTCTCGGCGATATCGTGTGGTGTGGGACTATATAACTGTGACATAAAGCACATAATTGTTCCCCGCATTCGCCCTCCAAATTCAACCAATTCTTCATTGCCCAGTCACTCACCGTTCCATGAAATATCATTGAAGTTTATTGAATACTTTTGGAGATATCTTGTTGACAGACAGACGGAAAGACGCAACCGAATACATATACCTCTTCAACTTCATTGGCAGAGCTTACAGATATATGGATACACATTGCATTTTATATATGTGGATGGTATAAAATCATTTAAGTGATGCAACACTTATACATTATCATTAAGTAGGTTACGTCCCTTTAATAACAATGTTTACTTAATTTAATTGGGGTTTTCAGATAGAAAATGAATATACAAATACACGAGACGTATTATTCGTACATCGGAATACTCTCATAAAGGGGTGGCAGATCCCCGTAGCATCAACCAGGAGAAGAAAACTCCAATCAACCCTACCACCAAGTGGCCTTGCTCCTATTCGTGCCAGCCCGGTGGACCGTAGCATTGGTGGGGTCGCCCATGCGCATGTCACACTTCATCTTAACTCAATTGCGAGGTCACCATTACAGATAGACTCTAAATTTTCGTAAAGTAAAAACCAGTAACTGGTTATTAGGATTGGAAGCAAATAGCAGGTAATTCTCCAGAACGAATCCTTTTTTTCGGAACTTGGTTGTTAGAAACGTACTGGACGCTTCATGTCACCTGCATATCGTCAGTGCAATCCACCGGAAAATGTGTCCGTCAGAAACGCTCTTAAACAGGAGTGGCCCATTGACTGGAATCTGGGAAGCTGTTCAATTACGAATGGAAGTCTTTGAAAAGCCATTCTACTCAATTGGTCAACTGGTATGTCGTATTTACTTGTAGGACACTCCTTTGATGGAACATAGTGTTGGTAGATAATTCAATTTGGTGCTTAGGACATTCGCAATCTTGTACATACATGTGTGTAAATGTTATTTATGTAGTTACTTCTAAACAGATGCCATCAAGAAAAAAAAAAAACTATGTAGAATAGTTTGAATAGTTTTACAATTGGACACGACTTGAAGAAGATCGAAAACATACAGACATACACGTGTCGTATATATATATATATATATATATATATATATATATATATATTATTGTGTCATCCACAGACAGCTGTTTCGATGTATTACATTTCTTCAGTGTGGCTGTAGACTTTCCATTATCCCATCCTGTACTGCAAGGCAGAATTGAAACCTTCACTTCCGATATCCTACCTCTGGACTACGGAACTGGACAGGCAGTAAGGCTGAAGTTAAGCGATATATTTTAAATTACACAGAAATCCCTCATCCACCAGAGTGATCAATTCCTATAGAAGAGCATTGCATGAGCTTACAGTGGATGAGTTACCTCACTTAAAGAGTGCTCAACCCTGAATTGAGGAGCATTAATATATATATATATATATATATATATATATATATATATATATATATATATATATATATATATATATGTATGTATAAGGTGGGCAAAATAGTGTAAAACAGGCTGTAGCGAAGGATTCTGCATAATTATCTAAAAGATTGACTCTTCCTCTCTCTCTCTGTCTGTCTCTGTCTCTGTCTCTCTCTCCATACACATATACACCATGATTAGTGTGGTTAATTCGTTCCAAAACTTCCCTTATTATTCGAAATCGCACTGTTCATGGTATTATTAAAATGTAATGTCTTTTTTTCAGTCTATACTTAAATTTATTTGTACAGCAACATCTTAATCTTACTCCATTAAAACCCACACTAATCAAAGTAACCATATATATATATATATATATATATATATATATATATATATATATATATATATATAACAGATTTTGCAATAGCTTGGCTTTTAAATATTATCTGAAATATCCTCATTAGAAATCACTGCAATCTCACTTTTATCTTGAAAGTAGTATAAGTTGAATGATTTAAAAAGAAAGTTCTGTTGAGAAATGCGTAGGTTCCTAAGTTAAGAGCGTTTTTAAAAAAATTATTTTCCTGAAATTTCCTACTTTGTTTTGAAGTGAAATGTGAATTTTCTTTTTCTTCTCATTTTACAGTAGGTGAATTTCTCTATTGGTCATCGATTTTAGATATTGACTAGACAAGAACTTTGCTTAAGTTAAGTGATCAAGCGCTAATGGGGTTTTTACAGTTCGAAGTCAGTAAATTCAAATAACTTTCGTGAAAGGTTTTGTTTTTCTTTTTCGCTCTTTGATTAGGTTCCTTTATCGTCTTTACCGCCTCGTCTGTCCTTTCCATTTTGTCCTTGATATCATCTCTCTCTCTCTCTCTCTCTCTCTCTCTCTCTCTCTCTCTCTCTCTCTCTCTCTCCTTTTGTTTAGATGGTGGCATTGTTTCACAATATTAAAGAACGTTCTCGCTTATCTTCTCTTTGTTCGTTCTCTTTTTGTGGAGAACGCTTTATCGGGCATTTTATCGAGGTATGTTCAGTCTACATCATTTGATTTTGATAGTGATTCAATTTTCTTTTTAGTTGAGTTTATGTCTCTCAGTGAACGGAGTTGGAGTGATATTCGGTCGTGTTGTTTCGTTCTTTTGACTGTCCATAATGTATCTCCAAAGGCTCTCGGTGGATTTCTATGAAATAACGTGAAAAGCATGGGCAATGGGTTGAGGAAGAAGTGACTAGATTTTGGAGCGGATCCAGGAATTAGGTTTTGATTGTCCTCATTCATTCGTGTATACGCTCATGTCTGTCCATACGACATCTTCAAAAATATACCATGAATTTCTGTAAAATTTTGTAGAAGAATGAAAAATCGCCTTCAGAAGAAATGAATAAATCATGGGGTGCAGCCGTACATAATTACCCTTTCTCACTGTCATATTTATAAGTCAACACCACTTGATATCGCCAAAAGTCTGTCCACGCGATATCTCTTGAAGTTCTCAGAGAATTTCTATGAAATTCTTTGGAAGGATGGGCGATGGGCTACGAAAGAAGCGGATCCAAGCTTAATCACTCCCCACTCCTGGTGATGGCGTTGGCGGAGATATGTACTCTCTGAGTGCTCCCTAGTTTACCTCTGCAATAGAAGTTGGAAGAGTTATATGTATCAATTCATGTCTGTCCGGCAGGTTGTCCAATGTCCACACGATATCTCTAATTTTTTTCCTATTATTTTCAAGGTTCTTTTGTGAAGAGATGCGCAATGTACTATGGAAGAAGTGATTGAACTTTGGGATGGTTCTGGGAATTAGATTTCGGTTGAGAGACATTTTGTAATCTGCAAGAAAAGAGGTTTGAAAACGAACGCTTAAAAATGGCTAAATTATGATATTTAAGGAAAGCAACTAAATACTTGTACATTTAAAGTTCTTCCCTTTAGTCTATTCAATTCAGTTCTTAGTGCACGGAATTAACATAGGTATGCGCTCTTTGAGAGCTTTCCAGTCTGAAGGTTGCTTTCGCTTATCTCTGTCTTCGTTTGACTTTTTAAAAAAATCTTATATTGAGAACGTCTTTTCGAGGTCTCTTCAGCGAAGACGTGACGATTTTTGAACTATTCTTTGGTCCTACGTTCGTTGCTTACTTATATGTATATGTCTGCGCGGATGTTTTAGTGTAAAATCTTTTCACATGCCAGGGATGATAGAAATATCAAGAAGATTTATTTGACTATCCGGGGATAGATAGAGTGCGGTCACTTCGAACCCCAGCAGATAGATAGCCAGTCACAGCCGCTTAATTTGAAAAAAAAAACAAAACAAAAAAAAACATTGGGTGAAAGAAAGTGAAAAGGGATTCGAAACAAGAAGGGAACTTATAAAATAATTGTAAAGGTGGAAGTAAGAAAGATAAACAGCAAGTTTACTGGCT
Source organism: Thysanoteuthis rhombus (assembly GCA_963457665.1). Classification (NCBI taxonomy): domain Eukaryota; kingdom Metazoa; phylum Mollusca; class Cephalopoda; order Oegopsida; family Thysanoteuthidae; genus Thysanoteuthis; species Thysanoteuthis major. The sequence continues at coordinate 11,148,336 of OY735206.1, read as the reverse complement.
TGAGAGACGAAAGAAAGTAAGGAAAAAGTAGAAGAAAAAAGGGGTAGATTATCATTTAGTTTCGGTATCAGGTAGAAGAAGAGGGTATGTTAATCTAACGAATAGGGATAGTGATTGAAAAGATGACCCTCGCCTATAAGTTAAGGGACCAAGGTTCGTCAAGCAGAGAGTAGCTGGGTAGTTGGGTGGGTACGGGCTGCTAGTCCATGGCATTAAAAGGACATTAATCAGTCTCTCTCTCTCTCTCCCTCCCCCTCTCTCTCTCTCTCTCTCTCTCTCTCTACATGCATCACCAAATCCCTCTTTCTCTATGTGAGTGAAGATTTTAAAAAAAGGAGGCTTCGATTTTGAATTCTGAAACGAGTCTTGCGTCTCTTGTTCCTCTCCCCCCCCCCAGTTCCAGTAAAGGAATACATTACGGTACAACGTGACAGATTTCATTGAATGACTAACGAGACCAGTTTTTTTTTTCAATTGATCACCACCAACCTGGTATGCTGGTTGGTCACGTGATTGTTTTCCATTTAGTGACTAACCAAACCTGTTATTAATAAACTGATTGTCATGTTGCTTGTGACTCGTCCTTACTCTGATGATCTCAGTTGATACTTTCTTAGCTAATGGGAAACAAGATACAGACTGGTTTCATTCATCATAATATGAACCGCGGAACAGAAGGAGTTATTTTCCTCCAAAATGACTCATTTCGTTGCATTGCAGGATGTGATGAAATATTTGGAGCTGAGTATCTTAGAGAGGATGAGAGGGTGGGGGACAGTAGTGCTGAAGGGTACCCGAGAGTTTCTTAGGCTGAGCTGTGTATCGAAATTTCCGATATTGAAAACTAGGTCGGTGAAAAGATACTCCCTATTGGAGATTTGTAATAACTTTATCATTTATTGGTCGATTGCAGTCAAACTGCATCATTCAATCATAGAATTTATCTGCTGTGTTAAAATTCAACATGTCAACTAATTTTTGCAAGCTTTTCGATACAGCCTCGATAGACTTTTGCTGGAAGTCGTGTGGAATGTCGTTTATAACATGTTGAGTGCAGTACTCCAGTTGATCCACAGTTAGTGGTTTGGCACTGTACTCCTTCTCAAGTATAAGAATAAAATTTGTTCATCGGAAATGGAGCAATTTCTTTACAAAAGTTTCACATAATTTGTAATAGAGAATTAATTCTCACACACCCCATAGTTTATTAATGAGTGATTATAGTATAGTTCGCTAAAAGAGTAGTAGCAGATGAAAGTAGGATGGCTAAAGGACAGAGGTGGTTGTGCAGTGTGTGTGTGTGTGTGTGTGTGTGGTGTTGGGGCTGGGGGGGCTTCTAATATTCCTTTCGGAGATCCTGGTTGTGTGTCACATTCTCGTCCATTGTATCAAATACACTTTTCTATCGGAATTGGGCTTGGTTAGAAACATTTTTTTTCGTCGAGAGTAAGATTTCAATTTCCTGTAAACAAGGTTGACCCCAGCATTTGTTTGACTAAGCCAACTTAGCACATGCATAAAGTTGGTGATGGGTCATTAATAATAGATTACAGGACAGACCTAGCTTCTGTGTGTGTGTGTGTGTGTGTGTGTGTGTGTGTGTGTGTGTGTGTGTGTGTGTGTGTGTGTTCGTGTTTATATAAGTTTCTATGAGCCTAAAATAATACTTGTAAGAATTTGATTGTTTCATATGAACTAAGAAAGTGCCTGTTCCAAAGATACTTGTTTGGAAGGGACTAAACTTTATGGTGTGAAGAGCAGCCTGCCATAATTGTCATGTAAAGTACTTTTCCATCCGTTGTATGAAACGGCTTCAGAATTCTTATCAGTTATTTCTTCGGTATTGCGAATTTAGAAATTTATATTTCTAAATTTAGATAATTTAGTGTTGCCAACCTAAATATTGGGGAAAAAAATGGAAAAAAGAGATCAATGATAGTTACTTCTTTCGCCTTTTGGTCTCTAAAATATCCAAATTTTGGAAAAAAAAGCAAGTGTGAATGGTGCCATGCACAAACTAAGGGACAGATTTCGCAGAAACCCACATTGTTGATCTAAAAAAAAACTTATTTGGGGATGAAATTGAAAAAAGAACAAAACAACTTTTTCTAGACACAATAAGGGATGAATGATTACATTTTCAGCCTTCTATCTCTATTGATGTAGTGTGTACGCGTGATGCATACATGCATAGCCAGTCAGCCTGACCGACTTGAAAAATGAAGAAACCTATATTGACAGTTCTGGTTGGCTGCTTCTAGCAAAAACATCGTCTTGCGATGGAGTAGAGATAAGCAAGTTAGTGAAACGAACCATTAGTACTGCGCAGTGAATTCGATTCTCCTTGTGCTTCACACTTCGGCCATGTGTAAGACTGAACTAAGCTTTACAAGCTCAGGAAATAGCTGGTATGTTCTAAGTGCGTCGTCATCATCATCATCATCATCATCATCATCATCATCATCATCATCATCATCAGTCTTTCATCGTCTGTCGTTGGACACATACTTTCCCAGGATCCGCCACCATTTCTCTATCATGGCGTCGTGGAGCCAATATTTTCTGAATTTGTCTAGTCTGTCTCTCCATCTCGTATTCTGTCGGCCTCGGATTCGCATGTGATCTCTGGGGATCCTTGTTGTGAGTCGTGATGTCAATCGGTTGTCTGCCATTCTTGCAACATAACACTGCTAATTGCAATTCAAGTTTTTTAATAGATCATATGATGTCTCGGACGCCTATTTTCTCCCTGATACACAGTGCTGTCTTGTGATCTCTCCATGTGAGATTGAGCATAATTCTCTCATGCACGCGTTGCATGCTTCTCGTTTGTAGGTCTGTCTCCGGGTTAGGTTCCATGTGACTCCAGAAGTGACTATCGGGAGGATGCATTAATTGTATATTCTTCTTTTTACGATTATTGGGATCATCTTGTTTTTGAAGGTTGAGTTTGCTCTGCCGAAGGCTTGCCATCCTAGAGTAATTCTTCGCTTGTTTTCGTCTTCTTTTGTGAGTTTCATCAAGGTTCGATGTCCTAGGTGTCCTGGTCTACTTTCTCCAGTTTTGCATCTTCGATTTTGACAGCTTTGTTCTTATTCTCGTTGTGGTTGTTGCACATAACTTTCGTTTTACTGAAGTTCATATGTAGCCCAACTTTCTTGCTCTATTCGTTTGATTCATCTAGCATTAGTTGAAAGTCATGTAGGTTCTCTGCGAAAAGGACGATGTCGTCTGCAAGTCTTAGGTTGCTCAGATATTCGCTGTCTATTTAGATTCCTCTATTTTCCCAGTCCAGGTTTCGGAAGATCATCTCGAGGCAGGCTGTGAAGAGTTTGGGTGAGCTGGTATCACCTTGTCTTACAACTTTCCAGAGCTGGAGGGGTTTAGAATCTTTATGTAGCCTGACAAAGGAGTTGCTGTGACTGTATATATGTTGCTGTACTCTGACATATACAGGGTCTACACTTTGTAGAGTGATGGCCTTTATGGTCATTGGAATTTCCACAGAGTCAAAAGCCTTCTTGAAGTCAATAAATGTTACAGTGAGTGGCATTTTGTATTCTGCTGCTTTCTCTTTCGCCTGATTTATTGAATAGAGATGGTCCATGGTACATTTTGACTTCATTCTAATTTCGATTGACGTTCTTTCGATGTACATAAGGATAGGAGCGATTATGAAGCGAAGTTTTGAATGTGCTCGTGGGCTTGAGCACGCGCGCACACACACACACACACACACAAATGCATACACACATACGTGTATGTGTACTTATCCCATAGTTCCAACGTTATCTTTCTGATATCTACAACGAATTTTCAAGTACACATTATCAAGCAAACGCACACACTTACTTCTTGTGGTGTCTGTCCTCCGGAGAATTAAAGTGTCCATTATTCGATAAAAACGAGTCTTTTTGGCGTTTTGGCGTTTTGGCGTCCATAGAGAATGCAATGCTAGACGAAACAGCTGGATACGGGATATTTCTAAGATAGCATAAATAGAGAGTAAACCAGTAATCATTTTGAAAAATACTTTTGACTATAACAAGATGGAATAGATTACAGATGTGTATCTCACCTGGTACCTTGTTTCCGAGGTTGATGAAATATCACTAGGTGTTGATAGATTTAGCCATATCATTAATTAGAGTATCTGTTTATTCTCATAAACAGGACACGTTAACCAAAGTGTATAGTGTACAGTTTTTTTCGGAGACTGTCCATGATGCTGCTTTTATTTATTTTTGATATCAGTAAATTTATTGCAAAAAATATTTGAAAAGGAGTGTTATAGAGAATCAATTCTAAATGAGATCATGCTCAGCGAGGTATTACTGTAAAGAGAAATAAGAGATGAGTCTTAGGAACACTCTCTCTCTCTCTCCTTCTCTCTCACACACACACATAGAAACACACACACGCACTCACACTCATATATAAAAATGAATAAAACAGAAAGTGAATAAAAAAAAAATGTAAATCATATGTCTATCAGGAGACAACTCCCATTGCAATAAAAACGACCAGCAACAAAGACCCGGTTTCTTTACATGCGTCAGCTAAGTGATCTTTGCACATTTCAAGTCAGGTCGAGACTAGGACTTTACTCTTACAAGTTTTTGACCACCCCCACTCGATGCAAGTTAACCGAAAAGATACTTCAACCCTAATCACACCCTACTGGCTGCTGAGTTCACAGAGAAATTCATCCTTATGGAGAGTTTTCTACACCCTTTGCTCATGGTGGGAATCGAACCCGGGGACTTCTGTGTACTGAGGTAGACGTGTTAACCATTACATAATACAAGCCGACAGAAATTGAATAGATTTAGGGGAAAGTCTGCATCTTGATTGGCGAAGCAATTAGTCGTGCGTCGTTTAGATTGACGATGTCTTTTGTTGTTTCAGGCGAATACCGCTCTTCTGTGATGGGAAGAAGAAATGATCGATTCAAACTCTTTGTGGGAGGAGGATACAAAAATGCCTTCCTGTATGAAAGAAAAAACATAACGGCAATTCGAAAACTACACAGACTTCTCACAATATATGTACACATACAGACAATCTAATTTGTTGACAAGAATAAGTACGAATACATTAGCCCACATTGTATGTTTAACTCATTCTCGCAGTCCAAAGAAAAAAAATCAGTTTTATCAATGAATAAAGAAAGTTCGAATGAATGTTATAGTTTTATTTTGATCTTTTTGTAATCAGTATAAAATGATTCAGGAACAAAGAAGAAATGTGACAACTGCAAAAGAACAAAACAAAAAACAAAAAAACCAAAAAACAATGTCGTGCTTTTACTGAGAGAGGATATGTGATATGTAAAAATGTCTAGCATTAACAACTGACCAGAAAAATCAATTACTTAAATGCACGTCCAGATGCGTAGTTGGGAAAAAACGAATGGGAATAACCCTACTCAGTTTCATTATTCATGTGTATTTCAAGTTAATACGGGGCAGAGAAAATCTTGAAGCGAACTGGATGTGATCCGCGGGCTGTCGTTTGCAGACCTTTGATCAAGCAACATAGAAATAAGTTTTAAACAAGTTTTGTTTTTTTGAAAACAATTAATACAATATTTGCATTATAGCACACAATTATCTACCTTTCTCCCCCTCTCTCTCTATATATACATATATACATATGTATGTATGTGTATGTGTATGTGTGTGTGTGTTTATGAGTATGTGTGTGCCTATGTGTGTGTCCGTTACACGCTTACAGAATAAACAGAAGATAAAGAAACAAGAATTCGTGCATTCATGGCTATAAATTGGAGGGTTCGAGGTTTCTGGAAGCTTGGCCCATTGAGTGTCCCTCTTCCAACATTTATCGAGAATTGTCTTTAAAAATACAGTAGATGGAGCTTTCAAGTCCTGAAAGTTCGTCCATTCATCTGCATATGTCTTTGTGTAAATGAGACAAAACGAGAGAGAAGGAAAAAGAGAGTTTTGGCTCGTAATATTAACGTATTAGGAAACATGAACAGATCTGGCTAGTCACTCGATGTTAACCTTCACGTGATCAATGTCATTTGGCAGCATACCATGTTGGGGTGATCAATCAAAAGATTGGAAAAAAGGGTAAATAAGTTTCTTCTCTTGCCTCTTGTTGGTCAATGATCAGTAAAAAGTCTAAATCCACCACCCAAAAAAAGCAAGCGTGAATACTACTGGACACAAACTAAAATACCAGTATAGTATAAACTTACATTGCAAAGAATACTAAAAACCTATTTAAGAGGGGAACTTTCAAAAAACAAAATATTTTAAAGCCTCACACCTTTTAACTCCATTGGCATGGCCAATGCACGTGCTACTCACTTATAGAGACAGCCAGCTAGACCGACTCGAAAACTGGAGAAACTTGTGTCGACAGTTTTGGTGACAGTTTTTGTTGTACGGTTTTTAACACCCACACAAAATCACAACTGTTGAAATAAGGAAAAACAAATTCGATGATTAGAATTAATCGATTAGTCTGAAAATTAGAGGGAAAACACGCCGACTGTTTTCTGATCGGACATGAGTTCAAATTATAGATTAGAAATACTAATCAGGTAATGCAGCAGAGAAGAAACAAATACATGTTATAAAAGGCAAAATACAAACACAAAAATAGAGGTAATATAAAATAGTTAGAAAATAGAGAATACATATTTAGGGGTATATTTATACACCTCCCCACATCTTCATCAATTAAACTACTTCATACCTATTCATTTTATTAGATCAAGTATTATTATTATTATTATTATTATTATTATTATTATTATTATTATTATTATTATTATTATTATTATTTGGAATCTCACACCAGTTGCCCGGTGGTAATTCCAAATAATGATAATAATAATAATAATAATAATAATACTTGATCTATCATTATTATTATTATTATTATTATTGTTATTGTTGTTGTTGTTGTTGTTGTTGTTATTATTATTATTATTGTTGTTATTGTTGTTGTTGTTGTTGTTGTTATTATTATTATTATTATTATTATTATTATTATTATTATTATTATTATTATTATTATTATTATTATTATTATTATTATTTGGAATCTCACACCAGTTGCCTGGTGGTAACCGCTGGAGTTTGAGTGACAGCGAGTCTCCTCAAGTCTCCAGCCCTCATCTCCTAGTACTTGTAGGTCGCAGTAATTCTGCGATTTACAGTTTCACACTGGTTGCCCAATGGTTATCGCTGAAGGCTGAGTGACAATAAGTCTCCTCAGGTCTTCAGCTAACGTCTCCTCTCTCTTTCGCATATCATGACAGAGCTACAATTCGTTGCAGTACTTATATCTCTAGTACCTTCCTCAGTATCCGTGCAGTTCCCAGTAGTGCTTTGGTCTGTACGGTCTCTACCCTTCCCCTAATCCCGATCTCCTCCAGTCTCACCCTCAGCGTTTTGGGAACAGTTCCTAGTGCTCCCACTATGATCGGTACTACCCTGGTTTTCATATTCCACAATTCTCTTGCTAGGTCCTGGTATTTTTCCCTTTTATCTCCCTCCTTCTTTTTTACTCTATGGTCTGCAGGCACAGCAAATAATTATTATTATTATTATTATTATAATTATTATTATTATTATTATTATTATTATTATTATTATTATTATTATTATTATTATTATTATTATTATTATTATTATTATTCAATCCTAACTGTCGTTGTTTGCTCAATGTGAAAGGGGACTCAGCCTGAGTATCAGCAGCAGCATTTTAATGTCCGTCGTATAGACCTCCCCCGAGATTCGCCAGACCTCTGATGGGCGTGGCAGAGCCAGTAATTTCTGAACAACGGTTGGTCGTGCTACCTTATATTCTGTTGGTCACAGTTTCGTGTATGATCTCTGGGGATTCGCGTTGCATGTTGTCATGTGGAGCAGCTGTCTGTCATTCTTGCTATATGACCAGCCAATTGCCATTTGTTTTTTTAACGGACTCTATATCTTTGACTCCTGTTATTCCTCTAATATACTGTGCTGTCTTGTGATCTCTCCATGTGATGTTAAGCATGATTCTCATGTGCATGTTGCGTGGTTCTCAGTTTTAGGATCAATCTTTTGGTTTTAGATTTTGGTTAGATTCCATGTTTCAGCTCCATAGGTGACAATCAGGAAGATGCTTTGGTTATATACCGCTCTTTTGAGCACTAACATGATTTTCTTGCCCTACTGGAAGCTTGCCAACCTAAAGTGAATTTCGCTTGATTTCCTCTTTTGAGGATTTCATGGAGATTCGTTGTCTTTGGTAGATTTAGTAGTCTACTTTCTTCAGCTTTGCGTTTTCGATTTTCGTCGTTGTGTTTTTGCCTTCAACATGATTGCTGTTCATGACATTTCTTGCGATAAAAAGCAATTTAAGATGGAGGTAGATAGTAGCAAAAAGTAATAATGATGTACTTCATACTTCTTAAGATACCAATATAATAAACTGCCCAATCTTCATGCTTCCTGTGACCGTAATTGTAATGGTAGGATTGTTGAAATACAACACGAACATCTTTAGTTATTACCTTTGCCAACGGAGTTAGGAAGACATATGTATTTATTTGCGTCTTTCCGTCAATCTTTCCATTTGTCTGTCCACAAGACATCATCAAAAATTCTCCATGAATTTCATGGAAATATTCTGCAATGAGAAAGTAAGAGTTATTCAAAACTTCAGGTGGATCCAGGAATTATATTTTGGATTGGGTGGATATGCCCACTTTGGCTGACGGGTGAATGTCGACTGCCCGGACGGTCCATTTCAAATCTCCTCCTCCTCCCCATCTTCAAATCTGCATGGCTGAATGGCCGAATATCGAATTCCCAAAATAATTCGCCGACGTGACCAAATGACCTCTATCATAAACACTCAACGTCAGAAACACTTAATCGAATGTAATCTTAACTCTTAAATCCATAGAACGCTTAAAATCGCTCTAAATTGACTGCGGAACTCGTCAGCCAGTATAATAATCTTTTTTTAAAAATCAAGTTGACAAAATAAAGAAAAACAGGTTTGGTTAGTCACTCAATGGAAACTGTTACATGAACACATGTATTTTGGCAGCAGGCTATTTTGAAGCGATCAAATAAAAAAAATTGGAAAAAGTAGGGATCAATGAATTATTTATTTCTATCATCTTTGTTGGACAGTCAAAAGAAATCTCAATTTTCAAAAAAACAAGCTTGAACAGTGCTGGACACAAACTGGGTGATCAGTTTAGCATCAACTTACATTGCAAATTGACCCCCACTAAAGACCTATTTATGGAAAATTCTGAAAGTTCCTGCAGACATAATAAGGAGTAAATGTTAAAAATTTCAGTCCTCTAGCTTCATGTGTGCGGCGTGTGTACGTGATTGCCAGTCAGCTTACCAGACAGCCGGACCAAGTTGAAAACTGAAGAAACCAATGTTGACAATTTTGGTGACAGTTATATTTACTGTTTCTAATACTTTTAAGATTCACTTAAAGCTCAGAGGGAGGTGAATGCTGATCTGTTACTCCCCATGATATTGACACTTAATTTTCTTATATGTAAGTCGAAAGTTTTTAATTTATGCAATGCTTTCATTGTATCACGTTTGACATTGACACGTACTGCCATGTATTTTTGAAGTAAAGCCACACAATCAAATACATTAGTTACGCAAATCTTGGGTATCGTAGGACCAGCCTGCCTGCCTGCCTAGAAAATCAGCTTTCAGAATGTTGGCTTTTACCTGGTCCGAAGTACGTATCTGTATCAGCGACTGAATAGGTCACTTCTGCAGCCATTTCTTTTTGTCAAACTTTTGTCCAAGTTGAAATTGACAATAAGAACAATCCTCACTAAATTTAGGTGAGATAAACTCTTCAATGTCTTTCTGTCAAGTCACGTTAAATCAAACCGATAAAAAAAATTAACATTTCCCTGCCATGATTTGAGATTACGACCACGTGATTGAAAGGCGACTCTCTTACAGACTAAACTAAACGGATAAGTCTTATATACGTAACAACGAATTCATCTATTAAATATCCAATACAAAAGTCACTGTAATCGGAATAGGAGTAAGAGTGAATTTGACCCTGCAGCAGTCAGGGCTGTTATGATTGCTTTCATTTGCAATACATTTCTAATTAAAATACAAATTGTGTTCAAAAAGCCATTAACCCATTTATAACCATTAAAAGTCATAACTCAATTGAAAAATCAATAACCCATTTATAATCATTAAAAACCCTAATCCATTTACAAAATCTAATTTTCGACTTCTCTTTGCAACTTTAAAAATCGAAGCCTAAAGTTTGAATGTAGGACCACTTTGCCTCCCCATGAAGGTAAAATGTGACGCAAAAGTCTGTTTTATGTAGGACCCACATTTTTTTGCATAAGGTTAATCTCAAGAAACTGCCCAATTCTATCGACATTTGTAGCTGGCATCGGGGTTTGCACCTTCTCATAATTACCTTATTGCTAGAGACTTCCGGCCACGAATGTCCCCAAATCCCCAGTCTTTGAATGTAAACAACAGAAAAGTGTCTATCGAGAAATAAAAAGCAACATTTGGCAAGATTTCTTTTGTCAAACTCAAGGTTGGAGCTGACTTTATCTTCTCCTCGTAACTGATCTAAAATCACAATCAAATTATTGCTAGGTGGCTTTCTTATCAACTACGCCAAAATGACAAGTCTTATATGTTTATGAATTTATTTATTGCAATACAAATATTGTAGAAATCAATAGAAGTAGCGGTATTTGACTCAGTGGCAGCTAGGTTAGTCTCAAATTGTTTCATCTCTTCCTCAAAGTGAAAAAAATAAGAACAAACGAGGTTCCTTATTTCTGATGGAGTGATTTTGAGAGATATGTAAAATGCCCGGCGAGAGGGGGCGCTGGACGGATGGAACATATTGATCGATCTGTTCAAATTCCCTGAACTTTTGGGTAGTACCTAGTATACGCATAATCGCATGTAAATACACATGCACAAGCACATTCAGACAGCAAACACACACATAAGTACAAATACACACACACATATACTCACATAGACACAGAGAAAAACACAAATACACATCTGTACTTGTATTCGCATATTATATATACACATTTAGCGAGACAGATATCACCGTTAACACATAAAAATACAGACACACCTAGGGCTAGCCATAGAGCTCCCAGCAACCTGGGCAAGCTAAACTTCGGCGTCCTTTAAAGCTTGATTGAACTTATCGTCAGTCAAGAGAATTTCCATTACCAATTGCTTTTCTTAGCTTCACCACAACAGAAAGTATTTAACGCATCCACCCCGAAATATCTGGCTATACATCAGGGAACTAGACAGCACTTTGAGAGCGCATAACTCTGCCAATGCCATTGACAGGGGGGGGGGGGGGCAATTATGCTTGGATCTGCCCCGAAATATGATAATTTCTTCCACGGCCTATTGTCCACCCTTCCACAAAATGTTATAGAAATCCATTGATAACTTTTGGAGATATGAAATTATGTGCTTTGGAAATATAACTACGACGTAAGGTAGGTAATTGTGCATAGATCTGCTCTAAAATTTGATCTCTGGTAGCCTATTGTCCACCTTTCCGCCGATTGTCATACGAATTCATTCATAACTTATGGGAATATCGTGTGGACAGTCAAGTGAACTATCCTACGAACAGCATACACATTAATATAATTGAAAGAAAAAAGAAACGGAAAAATCTCTTTCAATCAGAAATAAATTCCTGGATCCGCCCCAAAGTATAATCACCTCTTTCTTAACTCATTGCCCACTTTCCATCAAATTTCATTGAAATTCATTTAGTTTCTTTTTTTTCGAAGATATCGTGTGGAAAGATGAACGAACAAGCAACCGGAATCAACTGAATTCAAATACCTCTTTTAAACTTCATTGAATGAGGTGAATGACTTTATTGTGACTGCCTTTACCCGGTTTAATTCATTCATTTTCCCATTTTTCCATTCCAATTTGGAAAGTACAACTGTTCCAGGCAGACGACAGGCGACCCCAGGTATTTGGCGGTACCTGGGGCCGGCCCTTTACACACCAACGCAACCAGACAGACAAATAAGCGTATAAAGATTTTCACATCTAGGCTTTCTGACGCGTCAATCCATAAACTCAAATCTTTACAAACGTTGTGTGATGCCATTCGTTGCTACAAGACGATGCTGGATCCATATCGAACAATACCAACTATACATTCCGGTTCGTCGGGCAACCGGGCGAAAAAATCGATACCGAACAAATCTGATTGGTCGCTGGCTAAGCAGATCTAAACGATCAGCTTAACGGATCTTTCACATTATCGACTTCGATGCCCCCCTTCATTGGGTCAGTGGACCGAGAGAGACAGAACTGTAGACGCTGTTCTTTACACTATACGCTTTATTTCCCGTGCGATTTGGAAGAACTTGTTGGCGGGCGTGGCAGATGTATGCGTATACCTGTTCAAATGTATGCCTGCGTATGGTGCTGTATCGGTAGACTAATGTGTGTGCGTGTGCATAGTGCTGTATAGGTGGGTTAATGTTTGCCGATGAGTGTGGCCTATATGTGCTTTGTCGAGGAAGTAATTTCGACGATCAGATTCCTCACTGTATGAGAGAAAAAATTGTAAATAAACCAAAACCTAGTCCTTATATTTTCTTCAGGCTAGGGTAACCATTCAGCTATTTTCTCACCGAAGTACTCACTCACGCACACACACATATATACAGCTCAATGGTAAGTGCGACGCCATGTTGAAGCGGTTTGTGTGTATGTGTGACTAATAATAATTTCTATCTCAGTTAGTACACATCTACCTGTTTACTACGACTTCCATTTTTATGTCACTTTGCAAAGGCACGCGAATGATTATACATATGTACATATGTATGTATTGTAACGATTGGCTGGAAAGCATTTGATATAAATAGAGACAGACTGAAAAGCATATTGCCAATATGCTTAAACCTAATATATACAATCAATGCATAATACCAGGTATGACGTACGGGTACGAAACCTGGAAACTAACAAAACCACCCGAAAACAAACTCAGAATATCACTGAGAGGAATGGAAAGAGCACCGCTAGGAATAGTGATAAAAATGGATCCGACAAAGGTACCAGGGAGGAGGGTATATGTATAAGTAATTAAGTAACAAAAAATAGAAATGGCTAGGACAGGTGGCGAGAAGAAAGGGCAACAAATGGAGTAAACGCAATAGGAAAAGACCAGACACAAGATGGAGAGACGAAATAGAAAAGTTTCCCACTAAGATATAGCAGAGATTAGTGCAATCATGCTCGTCATGGAAGGAGATGGAAAAGGCTCTTGTCCAGCAGTGGATCGATAATGGCTGCTGGTGCATACATATATATCACACACACAGCGTTAATGTGCGTGCGTAATGTATATAAAGACATTTTAGTAGGAACTATATTTTGCTCGGCACCGGTGTTACTCAGTAGTAAAACGAGCGGCCCAAGATCATATACATATGTATATATATATATACACGATCGTAAAATGGTAAAATAAGCTTAGCTTAGTTGATAAGAGTAGAGCTGGATACAGGACGCTAGTTCAATCCCCACACCACGCCCATTTCTCTTTTTTTACGCGCTTTGGGACCATTAGATTTGCAACTGAGTAACACCGGTGCCGAGCAAAATATAGTTCCTACTAAAATATCTTTAAAATAGTCACATTCTGCCAGCTATAAATTGTCCATCTACTGACACACACATTAACACACACATGTATATATATATATGAATGTTCGTGTATATAGATGATAGTGTTTCTGCCTTTACCTTCATTACATTCGACTCTCTCTCTCTCTCTCTCTCTTTCTCTCTCTCTCTCTCTCTCTCTCTCTCTCTCTCTCTCTCTCTCTCTGTTCCTCCTTCGTATAATATATGTTTACCTGTTTCTTTGTTTCTTTCTCTTGTCATGGGGAAAATTGGTAATCACTGCCAGCAGCCATTGGGTAAATCTCACCTTCTTCTCCCCTGTCGCCAAATGCTATGGGAATGAATGACGTTTACCCCCAGCTTACATCCAGGTAGGTGTCAACGAGGGAAGAACCTTTCCGTATTGCCATCAGCAACGACAGACTCTGGCAGATATCACCAGGTTGACTCCAACCAGCATTTAAAAGCTTCCACTAAGAGATCTCGTCAGTCACTCAATAGAAACCGTCACGTGACCAAGTCCTTTGGCATCATTTCATATTGGGATGATCAATTAAAAATTTGGAGAAGGGATGGTCAATTTATTAGGCAGTGATCACTAAAAAGGTCTGAATTCTCAAAAACAAGCTTAAATGCTGCCGGACACAAACTAAGGGATCAATTTAGCACAAAATTACATTGCTTCATAATCTTTCCCTCACTGATAATATTGAAGCAGTGATTCAAAAAAAGACCACTAGTTATAGTGTTAACATTTCCAGCTCTCTTGATCCGTTTGTGTGGCCTGTATGTGTGATACATACAAACTCACATAGCCAATCAGCCAGACGAACCTGAAAATAGAAGAAACCTTGGTTGAATATTTTGGAGACAGTTTTGGTTGATGGTGTCTATAAGATGTTGTCGCAAAAACTCACGAGTTCCATGGAGGGAAATTTGTCTAGCTGTTGGCAAATTGTTGCCTTTTAGAGCCCGCTCGACGTGGAAATTCATGGTCGTTTCGTAATCTCTGAGTACATATGAGTAGGTTCCCCCGAGATAACGCGGTTTGCTGAGCGGATATTAGCACGAAGAAGGGATTCCACGTGCTGAGTTGAGGCACTCAATGTTTCACTGCGAGCTTTTTCCTTAAAGATTTCCCGAAGTATTACAAAAATTCCAGCTGCAGTTTTTTACCAAAGTAAATTTTCAAGCATTTTGTTTTTTTATCAGCTACCGCGAAAAATACCAGATGTGCTTGCAAAACCAGAAAAAAAAGCAATAAGAAACAAATAAATCAGGCCAGAACCACGCCTGTTGCAGACTGGGTTAGAATAGTGTCAACTCGTGACACTTAGCAGCGCCATGTGCAATTACATCTAGTTCGTGCATCGCATTTGAATTCTATTTTGAGGGGCAAAGGGTACTCCCTCGAAGATTTGGAAAGAATAGTAACTAATCTGGTAAACGACTGGTTCGTTAGTTCGAAGTATTTTTGGAATCCAATTTAACGCTTCTCAATGATTTTGAATTGTGTCAGATACATTCCAGAAAAGTTAGTGTAAATATAGTTTGAACTACGACAGAGATTGCTTTTAAGGTGCATTTTTGGAGGGGCCAAACTTGAATAATAATAATTTAATGTGAAATAATGTAATACAAAATATTTTCCTACGTCGTACGAAATTACGACTTCGAAGTATTTCAGTTACTTTTCTTCGGTGTTGCCAATTCAGATATTTCGTACAAAAATTTAGATCCATAATTTCTGATTAAAGATCTACAATCTGTAATCTTCATTTTTTTTCGATTCACGAAAACTGCTTGGCCAAAAAAACCCCAAACTTTACTTGCGTATTGGCCCTTATTTCTGACAAATGTCAACTTTGCATAATGGCTAGTTGTGGAGTAATCGCAGTGCATAGACACATGCACAGGGACAGAGCTTTCTTCAATTGTAGTTAGATTAGAAGACACCTATGTAAGGATCAATTTTTCAGTCGTTCTAGTTTGTCTGTTCTTTTCATGCGAGTATAAGTATTTACTATGCTTGCCTCTGTCTTGCAGAAACGGTAGAATTGGAAAGGAATTCGCGACCATGATCTGTTTCAAGAGAAACAAACGATTGATTCAAGCTGGTACTGCTCCATATTAGATCAATTGAAGCATCTTGTATGAATGAAGACGTATTGAAGAGCACCTTGCTAACATGTTCAAAGCGCAAAATGTACAATGCATAAGAGCATCTATGACATGAATATGAGACAAGGAAATTAACAAAACAAACCGAGAATCGACTTGGAATCGCACGGAGAGACACTACAAAAGGGTCCTAGGAGGATGAAATTATGAAGTTGCCTGACAGAAGGCAGAAGATGGTGGAAAACGCTCATATATTCGATATATTCTAGTTAATCATAAAGATAAAATAAATCAATAATTAAGTAAACGTTGTATCATAATTTGAAGTCATAAAAAAGATTCTATAAATATTCTCAGAATAAATCATATATATGACATCACTGGAGTAAATAAAGTTTTAACAAGAACCTGGAAACATCTAGATTCTCAAAAAATCTAGATGTTATTAATACATCCGCCAGAATAAAACCCCCGAAAGGCAAAAAAAATCTTTGTTTCCAAAATGGAGAGAAAAAAAAACAACATTTTAGAGAGGGTCCAGGGAGCACTGGTGCCATTTTTCAAATCTGTAAATAAAGCAGAATGGCGATGTGCGCTGGAAGAGACAAACAAATAAATAAATCCGACAGTATACGGCCCTAAAAAGGTCAAAAGAGCCTTTTTCAAAAATAAATAAATAAATAAATGAATAAAAAGTGGAGTGCTGGTAGAAAATTGGCTCTATACAAAACGGTCTAGCCATAAGAACAGGCACAAACAAACAAACAATCAGATAAACTGATACAAACGCACGCACATGTAAAAAAAAAGGTTGAGAACAATTTGCCATCATTGATGGCTACGGTAGTTCAATTAAAATGTATGTGTTTCTTACTTGCTTAAAAGGCCGAACGGATTAATGATAATTCTGATCAACTGATTTTCTGTCCTGAGAGGATAGAATAACGAAGTGGTTGAATAATGGCGGAAGATAGTGGGACAAAATGCTAATACGTTGTTCAATTTAGATGATCTCAAAAATAAGTAAATGCATGATAAAAATGTATTTTATATTTGCTTAATGAACCAAGCGAAGTAATCATTCTGACCCACAGATTCTATATTTCCTCTCCTGTCTTCTAACTGTTGAGCTAAATGTGTTCGCATTGATTTGACGTCAACTTTCCAAAAGAAGTAATTTGTCCAACATCTAATCGTGGATGAGGCAAACAAATGACCAGACATTTTGGTGATTTTGATTTATATATTGTCCAGTGAAGTTAATGACTAACATAGAAATTTGTGTCTTTTATTTTTATTCCATGAACCGAATGAACTCTTTCGGTCACCCAATCCATGTATATTAATGTACCCTGATCCCGGAAAAGTCCCCATCTGGAAATCTGCCCGGCTCGAATTTATCGAGGGGGTAAAGGACCTCATCAAAACATAATTTGCCCATCATGTAATTTCGGGGGGGGGGAGTGGGCAATTGGCTGGTCATTAAAAAGAAAAACCTTTTGGCACAATTTAGCGGAAGTGGCCCTGATTGGAATTCTGATTGTATAATAAAAAGAAATTAGCGAGGCAAAACAATTTAACAAACAATTTATTCAAATCGATAAGATTTTTTCTGATATGAATTTTCTTAATGAAAAATTACCTCTTTTTACACCCTGTCCATCTCATTGTTTCATAAATCACTATTTGGAATTCCAATCGTGATCACCTTCGCTAAGTTGTGCCAAACATTTTTAATAAAACCTCATCAAATTTCCAGGAAACTATACGATGAAAAATAAAAATGAATAGGATAGTTCATGAAAGAAAAACAAAAGTAAATGAGCTTTTGATAGAGGAAGCTCAATCTTCAAGATCAAAAAAATCCCATAAATCCCTGAAAAGAAGGGTCTACAACCAGTACACTCTTCCGATAGTCACCTATGGAGCTGAAACATTGAACCTAACCAAAGGATTGACCCTCAAACTGCGAACCATACCACATGCAGAGGAGAGAATAATGCGAAACATAATATGGAGAGATCACAAGACAACACAGTACATTAGAGGAAAAAAGGAGTCCAAGATGACATGGAATCGATTAGAAAACTTAAATGGCAATGGGCTGGTCATGTAGCAAGACTGTCAGACAATCACTGAACATAACAATTCACAACGTGGATTCCCAAAGATCATATGCGAAATTGTGGACGGTAGAAAATAAGATGGTACGACAAACTAGACAATTTCAGAAAATATTGGCCACGCGACGTGCATCACAGTAAGGTCATGCGAATCTTGGGGAAGGCCTATGTCTATGTATATTTTTTATTGCTCAACTCTGCATTACCTCCTGTACTGACTGATATATCTGGTGGATATCAACTTCGTATAATGGCCAGTTATCGAGCAATCACGATACACACACACACACACACACACACACACACACGCATGCACGCGCACAGACTTTCTTCAATTGTTATAAGATGTCCTGGTTATCTTACGGCAAATGAGAGAATTTTATCTTTTTGCCTTGTTCGTCCATTAACGGATGGAATCCATTCGCCATTTAACTCTCATGCTTTCTCAACCACCCATTACTCCATCAGAACATGTCAAACTAAAGTATCAATATCAAAAGCTCATTTACTAACATGAGCTTCATTTTGCTGCATCAGGTCAAGAAATTCTGTCCTCTACATTATATTCCTAAAATCTAATGTATATTGACCGAACTTTCGCGTAAACACCAGGATAGACTGTTGCACTAAAAATTGCAAGGTCAATTCTTCGGCTTTTAATACCTTGCAAATACGGCTCATTATCTCTTATTCATCGACAAGAAGCACTCGCACTTACATGGACGAAAAGTACTCGTTAGTATGATCATTGTATAATACACTGAGCACCCTGGCTTGCCCAAAGAGGATCGTGGATAGCGTAATCAAAGGATCATCTGCCATATTCTGTAACACGACGGATTTAAAGTAACGCCACAAATCACGTCATCAACTGAGTACACGTTGTCTGGTGTGGATTGGCCAAGACTTGCTTATAGATAAATGCAATAAATGAAACATTGAACGGGCACATGCATAGAGGTCCCTCTTCTTTGACTTTCGAATCGCCAGCGCTTTGGCATAAGGGACTGTCAGAAGTGAGTAAACGGTTTTGAAAAAGAAGTTTGTTCCCTTGTTTGACCAGAACGATTCAAAATGAAGAAATCTTGTCCTTCGTTCGTCTTATCCATCTTTCTCCATTCTACTACTGATTGAAGCAAAGTCTATCAATTATGTAACAGTAAGTTGTGTATTTCTACAACAACAACAACGACATGTTGTAATATGAACCTAAACATGTACAAAAATGGAAGTTTTAGAAATACAGTTTACTTCAATAAATCTAAAATATTCTGAGCATATTTCATTACGAGGCAAAAGTGCATTTAATTGGTTATATTACAAACTAATTGACTTTTCTATATAGATAGATAGATAGATAGATAGATAGATAGATAGGAGCCCACTGTGGTGAAGCCAGGGCAAGGGAGAAGGATTGGATGTGAGATTAACCACCTATTTGCTACTGAAAGCGCAGTAGAATAGTTGCGGCCCAATGCTCGACATGGAGTCAAAAACTAATATCAATAAATCGAAAGAGGATCCCATAAAATCAATCTTGTCAATTCATTGCTATTTACCCGTATCTGGGAGGGATGATAAATCAAAAAAAATCAATCATGACTTTCACTACCACAAAAACCTTTGCCGTTAAACCTAGTTGACACCTCCTTCCTCTGTTTTCAGCCATTTTTCACCATCACAAAAGCCGTCACCGCTTTTGTGCAAAACTCACCAATAATTCTGCAGCAGAGAAAGCCGTTATAATGATTTCCGTCGAGCACGAGGAAGGCTCTGCTAGTTTTATTACCCGATTCCGAACGACAGAACAGATCAATACTTGGTATCATGGGGCCCGTGTGCCTACCACCGTGCGCATGCGCAACACTAAACTTCCTTCTTTATTTTCCGCAGACTCAGTTCGAGAAAATGTGAGATAATTGACCTAAATATCCGTGCAATCACCCCCGGGGATTCGTGATGGCGTGTTCGTGGTACAACACATTCCAGCCTTACTTACTTGTTGTGAGTACATATCCAATATGGATGTTTTGTTAGTTCTTGGTGTTAAGAGATAATTATATACTATTGCAGTAACCCACAGGATATGTCCAATAATTTGACAGATACACGAAGAATCCTAAGTGCAAATTCATGTTTGCATTTCTCTGAATATCGGATATGTTAAAGTATGATTGTGAAACTAGTGATTTCGTAAAATCCCCAGAGATTTTATGGAATCCCTGAAGATTCCAGTTATTTAAATTCCTAGTATCACAATCCGATGTGGTAATGGTTAACAAGCTTGTGATGCAGCCCATTACAAGTGTAATGGGTACGTTCCTCGCTGGATGCCTTGATATTGAGGTCTTGGGTCAAACTAATCTGTATATACACTTTAAGTACTGAAACAGATTATGCTTAATATTTACTGAGTTTTGTTTAGTTTAATACAAGTAGTGCACCCAGTGAGGATCCTACTCATTACATTAGTAAGAGGTAGCATCATAAGCTTGTTAACTATATTCAGGAATTCTTCAAAATCCCTAGGAATTTAACGAAATCACAAGTTTCCCAAACCAAATGTACGTTTATTCAAACATTTATTTAGTTATTAGATATATGTACACTTATACGATTATATGCATAGAAGAGATGAATATATATATATATATATATATATATATATATATATATTGAGAGAGAGAGAGAGATAGGCAATCATCTCAGTCTTTTTATAATGAGATGGTAAAAAAGGCAGCGAACAAGTAGGTGAAGAAACCTTCAATTTTAGAAGTATGATTCCTCAAGCAATGGCGGCGGCTAACATACCTATCACCAGCTGTAAGAGAAAACCAATAAAAGTAAATAAACACCTCTTTTTTCAAACAGTAAATTATTCGTGACCTCTAGAATTCAGGAACACATTAACCCATCAAATGCAGAAGGCTATGAAGAGTAATATAAGGTTGTACAGTAAATAATGGCTTATTTCACATAGTTTTAGTCGTGTCCTACAATATTACAAAACGCACAATAGGAACGAATTGAGCGATATGTTTTTTACGCATACGTCATAATTTGCCATCTGCCATAGTGCTAGAGTTAGAAGAGTGTTGCATACTTGCTTTTTGCAGATGGCTGACCTACCTAAGGGTGCCCCCCCCCTAAAGAGGGAGTGGAGGGAAAAGTCTGACGTCATCAGCGTACTTCCGGTTATAAAGTGTAGTGAAATTACATATCGATTTTTCTTCTGTGTTTTCCCCTTGGGAATATTCAACCATGCTGCACTAAAAAAAAAAAAAACTCGAAGAAACCTTTCTACCTCCGCCAACAGTCGTTTGGTTGTTACTTTCTTGCTTTCCGTTCCACTGTCAAACATGATATCTCCGGAAGTACCCGATAATTTTGCGGAAGTGTGAGAAATAGGGGTCAGTGTTTCAATTTTGGTACTAATTTGTTACCATTGAGAGATATTTCCTTCTTTTTTTCCATATACAATTATGCATACATAGCCAAAAGTTCTCAATTAATTCCATTGGGATTTTGTGGACAATATGGGAGAAGTGATTAAATTCTTGTGTCTTATATGCACAATTACCTCCCCTGTAAAATTTCACGTCTATTGACATGATATCTCTATAAGTTCTCAATGAATTTCAATGGCATTTTGTGAAAGGATGGACTTTTGGCTACGGGGAATCTTATACAATTTTGGGCAGGATCCATTTGCAATAATTCCCCCTGACAAAGGCTTTGACTGAGAGTGCTTTCAGTTTGGTCGAAGTATTTTTGGACATATTCGTTAATTCAGGATCCCAAATGTTCCAAATATGTTTAACTTGCTGAAAACCAGGTCGGAATTTTTAGCTGGTTCCTGCAGAGGGCATAATCCTTATGACCAGATAATATCATTCTGCTTGTTTCTACTTGAGGTAAGGGATCATGGATTTGGACTATGTATTTATTGAATCATACTTCATATGAAAAATCATCACAATCATAAAATCTTGGATTACATCTAACTCAAATATCCCTGGGAATAAATATTTTCTCCCCAAACCCCCAAAACTGTTCTACTTCAAAACCTTCCCCAAAGTCAGTTGAATATAAAAGCCAAATTTAGCTAGGCGAATCAGATTTTTAGTTTTAGATGGAAACCAGATCATTAATAGTGGGTTGGATACGAATGCACATTCGAATTTTTTTTTTTTTTAAATCCACGCACTTTGTTTCTTTCTTTGAAAACTCTCCCCAGCGCAATTGAGTACGCATTCCAAATTTAATTAGGTCGGGTTGCTTAAGTGATTTCTATGGTGCGACAGACAGGTTTCACTGTCTTGTACCTATGGCTAAAATTCATGTCCAGACTTGACCTGGCTCCGAGATTCGCAAATGAACTTTCAAACGTGTCTTTCTTAAGTGTGTGTGTTTTTTTTTAGAATTGTTCATTATTATTGGTGTATATGGAGTACTCTGTAGAAAAACTGTTTACGTACAATTAACCATAGGTAAATATCGGGAGAATTCCCTCAGGAAGGATAGATATAATTTTCTGAATCGATTATCCCCTCCAACTCCACGAGATATGAAGGATCTAGGCGAAAAACTGGTTCCTATACCATTAAAGAAAATCTGCCATGTTAGATAGTGGACAAAAGATGTTTAGGATGAGGTGATCGGCTGGATCTCATTGTCCCTGAGTATCTTGTTAATTATATTTTCTAGGAGAGGCTCTCTTCGTTATAACTATTACTACTAGTTTAACCTATAGAAATTAATCGGGTGTTGACAACCAAGATTGACCGTTATCTCATGCTTCTGCCCTCCTCTCACCGTATGCATGTATCTTCTCATTCCCTCCCTTATCCCTTCTAACCTCCGTTGCCGGTTTCTATTTCTATCTAAAAGTCATATAAACATGGATTAGTTTCATTTACAAAAATCTTCTTATCATCTCAGTGAACTCTCCCTACCCTCTTAATAAACTACTCAACTTTTTTTTTCACCTCTCTCTTCCTACCCACTCAGTAAACTACCCATGTCCTCTTCTATAATCTTTCTTTCTAAGTAAAAAAAAAGTATCATTCCAAATAGAGTAGGTAGTATTTCAATTAATTTAATTCATAGTAATAAAATTATATTTTCGTTTTACTTATAGCAAAAAAAGGTAATACATTTTCATAATGAACACGCTAGTTTGCTAAACCGAATATTAGCCAGGATTTTTTTACAAACTTTGGAATTCGTTTCAAAAAACAGTCTCATTCAAATTTCTGCGTTCCAAACGTCTCTTTTGCGATTAGTCAGGTTTTTTTTTACCAGTTGTCCAATGAGAGCACAACAGTCGTAAACGTTACAACCATATTGGTATTAGCATTATATATGAGATTTTGAATCATATTCTGGGGAAAATAATGACCATGATGTTAATTTTATTACTCTATGAGAAAAATGGAACTGACCCTTTTCAGTCAATAAAACCAAATGACTGTCGTGTGACATGAAATCTCGTTCGAAATCGTCTGTTGCGTGACTAAAACCATCGCTGGGAAATTGCTAAAAGATTTGCAATTATTTCATTGGATTTTTTTTCGGGAAAAAAACATTTGAGCATGGACATCCGCTGCCACATTTCCAGGTGGAGGCAAAATGTATTTCCGGGTTGGTGAAACAGATATATCCGGAATATATCTTAGTGGCAACCCTAAGAGTGACATAAATCAATAATACAGCACCTCTACTGACTTCAGGGTTCTCACTTCGAGACTTCCTCGACCTGAACTGAGAAGGCTAATACCCTATTTTCCCGTCCCTCCAGCTGCCTATGATCATACCGAAGAAGTATTTTCACTAACAACTTTTGCTTAGTCTTTTCTCTTACGAGAATAATTTCTGCAGTTGAATATTAGGAAATAACTTAATCTTTTAACGGTGGCAAGCAGTGAAGACTAATACAGTTCCGTCCAAATTATTGTGCACTTTTTTTTAAATTAATTTATTTCAGCCCTATTAAGACTACAAAGATGTAAACAGTAATACATGTCCTTACGTATTTTGGATTCTGCGTGCATTTTAGTATTCTGTACACGAAAGATGTAAACAATTGTTGACTTAATGTGACCCCATCTTGACCTCAAGCAAACATGACCTAGAATTGAGGCTAATCTCAGATCTAGCATGCCCTTTTTGAGACTCGGTTTCACAATATGTGTCCAGTTAACCTCGGTTAGTATCAGGAAAGTAACAGCTCTCAAATAAAACGTATAACTCTTTTAGTTATGATTAACATGCATGCTTTTCCAATGTTGTCATCATGGTATTTGGAAAAAATTTGATCTCGAAAAATGTGTCCAATTGGAAGTTAATCCGAAAGATACCTCCTTGAGTTGCGATGAAATTGCGAAAGGTAGAGAAGTGTATTGAACATTAAGATGAAACTGAAAATTCGTGAAAATTTGTCTCTTGACTGTGTCGGAAAGTGTGGACGAAAGTGCGTTTCAGCTCAAGACAGAATGGTTGCAAGAGCAATTTTGAAAGTATTGTATTTATCCATTTATCCAGTTAATGATTTAATCGTTCATTTCAGTCTCATCAACCATTAGCTCACTGGTTCGATTCAGATGAAAATACCTCCTAACGTGGGCATCCGTGGGAGGGGTGGGAGGAGACAAGAGCATGTATTCCGGGGGGTGGGGCGTATGCACATATATCTGGGATGGGGTTGCAAAAAGTGTTTATTTGGAATATGTTTCAGTGGCAACACGGTTTCAAGATTGGCATTTCATCAGCCATTGGTAGTGTAAGCAAGCGATCAACGGGACAGTCCCAATGTCAGACGGTACATTTGACCTAAGACGTATGACCTGGCCCTAGACTGATAAGATAGAGTGAGCAACAGTGAATGATAATACTGTCTCTTTTATATGGGAACATTAAGCTGGGGTTACATAAAGCTATCGTACTGTCCCATTATCGTCCATTGAATATAATGTTCCAGTGTTCAACCCCCTGCCCTCAGAGATAAGACCTGATCCAACGAAGGAAGGGGTAGGGTATGTGACTGCCCCGTTTTCCTATCCACTCAGCGGATATCCATGCCCTCTACGCTGTGTTTTGAATCTGAGGAGAGTGGTGCAATGAAAACGGCCTCAAACAGATTTTCTAAACTTCTCTCATTGGATACCGAGAGTTTGGAGATCTTTTCGTTTTCTTTGACAAATGTCAATTGTATGTGCACACTTATGAATGACATGCGTATTGGAATGTGTCACAACTCCATTTCCAGTTACAGCTGACAGCGGTCCTTATTATCGATAAATGAGAAAATCGCAAGTGATGAAATGTTATCTTGGCTTATGGCCCACTCGTATTTGTTCATCGCTAACTGGTAGCATAAATCCAGAGAAAGAGGCCTGGACCTCCTCTTTATAAAAAAAAAATGGCGGATAACAGATTTCGTCTTAATTTGGGGAAAAAACTGCGGGCTTACACATTTTTTAGTGTCATTAAAAAAAAAGAAAGAAAGATCGCAGAGATTTAGGCAAATTCTTCCCAAAAGAATATTTTTGTCGTTTCTGATGTTAATCTTCGATGATAATGATCCATACTCGTCCGTCGTGATTAATGGTGGTCATGGTTTCACCTCTGAGTGGTGTAGGTGACCTCAGGATTTGAAGTGACTAGCGCTTGACTTGGATCATGATGAAAGAGAGGTGTTCACGTTGCCAGCCTCACTCATTCGTCCCCGTCTGCCTGGGTTGAAAGGTGAGACCTAAGACGGTTGGAAACCGACCAGGATGCAATGTGTGATCCGGACGCTCTACGTGTCACATCGTACTCCTCGTTTATCACAACGTATTGCTTTGGTATTAGAGTCTTGTTGTCAATCATGACTAGAGATCCCAATCTCCCCTGTTATTCATCCATATCCTAATTGGAAGAAGAGATTGATTCGTACCTTTCTCAAGTGTGAAGTAAACACAAACTTTCTTAAATCTTTTCTCGAATATTGGGGGCAGGGTCCAGCCCTCTGTTTTCGTATTTATGCTACCTTCAAGTGATAAGCCAAGATAACATTTCACCGCTTGCCATTTTCTCTGGCACTTTATCGATGTTAAGGCCCGCTGTCAGTCGTAACTAGAAATAGTGATGTGACACATTGAACCCGGCTAGCTGATTCAATTTACTCTGGTGGTAATCGCTTGGTCACTAGCACTATCAGACTCTGCAGAGGCATTTCATAATATTTTCTCTTGATTTTTAATTCAACAATATTATTGACGATTAAGAAACGTGAGTTGAGCCGATTAAATTGAAGAATCAAATTTTAACACGATTAACATATTCATACAGCTTCATATCTTATCTTGAATCGCTTGAGATCATTTTCCCAACCGACAAGTCTGCAATCGCTCAATCTAATATGATGTAAACTCAATTACGAATCATAATTGCGTGTTATCGTCTACACGCTATACACTAGTAACCTCGTTCCTGTATCGCTTTATGCCAGATCCGGTAAACCAGTGCCAGGTTATGAGGACTTGGCAGCCTCTTCAGATTCACCACTTTGCTTTCAAAAGGAGGAAAGAAAATTCTGCTCACGTATATTTCTTCCTATTTTCTATTCCAAAGCCACGAAACACACTTCTCGTGTTTTCACGCGTGATTGACGTGAGAGGCATGACGTTGCATTTTGTAGACAGACAATTCTTTCAACGCGACCGAGACAAGATTGGATTTGAAGTGAACGTAATTGCCGAATCTTACGCATGCGCTCAGCTGCTACTGGCGGCGTCCTGTTAGTCTTTCATTACTTTCTCTTCAAAAGGTGAATGCAATAAAAGATTTGATTTGTCAATCAAGCTATTATCAACGTCCAATCAGCGACCGACATTCAACTTAACGTACACACACCCACTGGCCGTCGATGACATTATGGGGTATTCGAATAGGCAAGCGAATTTTTTTCTCGTTTTAATGGAACGGCCGTTTTACCTGACGATGCGTTAACTTACAGAAGAATGTGGTGCAAAAAAAATGTCTTGCAGATGAAATTGCCATTTTCTATTCTCAAGAAGAGCTGACAGAATGACGGGGAAAATTATCAATGGTAAATGTTCCGTGAGGCGACATTCTTTTATCGGTGGCCACCACCATTAAGGTAACAAAAATGAAGGAGAGACAAAAAGTAAAGGAAGAAAAAGGAAAAAGGAGAGGCGAAGGAGGAGCAGAAGGAAAATGGCGAAGGAAAAAGAAAAAGGAAAGACGATGAAAAGAAGGAGGACAAGAAGAATGAGGAAGGGGAATAGAAAAAGAAAAAGAAGGAGTAGGGAAGAAGAAGAAGAAGAAGAAGAAGAAGAAGAAGAAGAAGAAGAAGAAGAAGAAGAAGAAGAAGAAGAAGAAGAAAGCAAGGGTGAAAAGAGAACCAGAAGGAAAGAGGAGGAAAATATTGATAAAAATCAACCAAAACATTCGACATCAAGTTTTAGAAGAACCAGTCACTTAAATGAGTACACACATGCCTACCTCTACTTGACATGTATATATATATATATATATATATATATATATATATATATATATATATATATATATATATATATATATATATTAGATTATGATTATGTATAATATGTGAACGCACTGATATAGAAAGCTAGATATGAACAGGCTGAGAATAGAATGATAGATTGTGTGTATGTGAATAGATATGCATATTTATGAATGAAGATATACAAACGAGTGAAGTTGAGGTTAAGTGGAGCGGAGATATTTACTTGTCATAATTTATTGAAGTGAATTGTAACAACACGGCAAAACTTTTCAGAAGATGTCATTTATCAGGTAAAGAGTTGTCGGTAAAAGTCAATGAAAATTCAGACGACAACCAATCAACAACAACTATCACCCACACTCAATAAAGGTCTGGGAGAGTTTTCTACGTCTTTTCGGGTCTTGAATTAGCGGGGTCTGGACGCAAATAGTCAAGGGCCTTTAATGGAGATGTGCACGCATCGTAAACCCCATGATTTTGGGGCCAAAGCATCATTACCACCAACCCAGGGGACCAAAGCAGTAACTCACAGTACCAACAGGTTTTGTTGGATCTCCATCACATTGCAGGAGTAACAGATACATGCAAATCCAATCTCTGCCTGATTTTGGAGCCTATCATCTTTTTTATATTCATACAATTTTTAAAATACATCATATATATATATATATATATATATATATATATATATATATATATATATATATATATATATATATATATATATATATATATATATATAATCCTGTTTTTTACGTATCAAGGACAATTAGAATGTCACTAATACATAATTTACATTTTGAAGTGTATGGAATTCGGTTACATCAGTAACTGAATTCCATAAACTTGAAAATACGTTGTTGGCGTTGAAACAACGGGCCAGTTGTAGTGTGATACCTATATAATAAAATTATTCATTATTACAAGCTCTGTTTAATTGTATTATTGTTATGATCCTTCTCTAAAACATGGACCACTATGTATTTCCTACAAAGCAAACTCTGTCTGTCTGTCTGTCTGTCTCTCTTTGAAATTACATATACTTATAAGAAATGTTGCAGGTATGTCCATTACTTCCCTCGCAGTACGTTGTTGACAGAGACTTTGAGTTAAGGCATCCCTACGATGCACTATAGCTTGAAGAATGCATTAGACACAAGACTGTTTAAAACAGGGTGGAATGCTGTATCATTTCTGATATGAAAAGTAACTTTTCACAGGGAATTCAGTGTTTCATCATGCTGAATATGCCTTCATTAACGACAATGCAGGGTCATTTATAGCTACTTTTCAAAGTAGTGCATTCTGCACATCTATGTATCTGTCCGTCTGTCTGTCTCTCTCACTATATATATATATATATATATATATATATATATATATATATATATATATATAATCAAGACAAGAATATATATCTGTGAAAGAATTCATTTTTTTATTCTTTCATTTTATCATTTATTTAGTTTGCTACCTGACTAGTTCCTTAGCCATTTTCAGCGCATCGTCAGAGTGGGAGAAAACAGTTCATGTTGGTTTCAATATAATAGTCACCTCCTGGTGTATGGATGTTATTAGTTTCATTATGGATTTATCCTGTCTTTCTTCGACGAATTGGATCTTCCATTGATGAGAGAGAGGGGGGGGGGAATTCCTGGAGTAAACTAAATCTCTCAAACAATCGATAGTAAATTTCTGTCCTAATGTTTCTTAACATGATATTGTTTTTTTATGTAACTTGTGATATAACGCGAGGGAATTATAAAAGAATTATAGCCAGGTGGTAGGAAATGAAAGATCTTTTGAATCCTGTATACGCAGGTAAGTTTTCGGCTTTTTTATCACTGCCCACTGACTATACTGCTACTCCATCATTACCCCGCTTAGCTTTAGCTATTTGCTGCACCAACAATCCAAGTGTTTCTGGCACCAAGGGGAAAATTGATAATGAAAGACATTTTTTTCATCCTAAAATGTGTTTTGATTAGTTTCCCTTTGTTTGTGTGTATACATGATGAGAGAAACCAGACCACTGGTACCACAAATAAGTATGAAATACTCAAAGAGGAAGAAATCAAACTAAGAATCACCCTGCGCTGGAAAGCTTTCGATAAAGCTGGCTCAACATTCAAAGACAAAAAACCATTAGTCTCGAAAAAAAGGATCTGTAACCAATGCGTGTCTTCATGATAGTCATCAACGGAACCTAAACCAAAGATTGGTTCGCAAACTAAGAATCATGGTAGGTGTACAAAAAAGGATCGTGTCCGGAGCCACATGGAGGGCTCACAAGACAGTACAGTAACTTAGAGAAAAACATAGGATCTACATGTGAGTCAATCATATGCAGCAGTTGTCTGAGATTCTTGCAACATGGCCTGAATTTTCTAATGGATTCTAAGAGATCATAACAGAAATTGTGGTCGGCCGAAAATAAGATTGCGTGACGATTTAGACAGGTTCGGAAGATATTAGTATCGTGAGGCTCGCAATTGAAAGATCTGGTGAATCTTGGGGGAGGTCTATCTCCAACAACGAACGCTAAAAGGATGAGGAGGAGGAGGATGATGGAGGTGCAGATGGCTCAACGATTGGAGAATGGAATAGGTGTTCAAACACTAGCTGAGATCGTTGGTGCTCACTTTGCAACAATGTCCTTTGGGATGGCGTGAATCCATCTCTCACCCCCAGTTATGAGTGGATAGCAGGGAAGACTGAGGTGTCTAGCCACAGTTGGCAATCAGTTAAGGAGACAGACAACATTTCGAACCAAGGAGTGGAGTCTCCTTTAAGGCGGTTTCAGACCAACTTCGACTTCCTTCTTTTATCTAAATACTGTTTTCATCTTCTCTCCTGCCAACAGCAAATTACGAATCTCGTTCACCTTTAATATCGGATAAAAAAACTCCACCCACCTCTAAGAGACTTTATGAATGTTCAATATCTCAAGTATATTGCACAGGTGTGCCGTTGACCAAATACAATCACTACTGGGTTGGGTCTTTTCTTTGTTCCTCTCCAAAACACAATCGAAGGCTAGTTTCATCCTATTGGCACTTCCTTCATTTTTTCTCTTAACCCTTTTTTTCTAGTAGGATACACACAGCTGACTTCATTCAGTAAAATATGTTTTCTAATGCATTTTCATTTCCAACACCTATCATCGTCACTGACTCCTTCAAGTCACTGTCTGACATACCAAAACACAATTTTAAAGGAAGGGGCTGTTCATTGAAGGTGATTTTAAAGGAGGGAGTTTCCAAAAGAAAGAGCTCTCGAAGGATGGTACTTTTAAATGAGATTGAAGTAGAGCATCTATGGTCTGACTTACAGGCTTGTTCCAGTATTTGCAGTTTACAGAAGTTTTAACCTGTACGCTTCAGTGTTTAATTCACTAAAAACAGATTTGGATGTTTTTTTCACTTTTAGAGGACAAATTTAGGGGAACATTTTTCTTCCACCTTTAGGAGTCAAAACAGAAGGAAAGATTTTTTTTTTTTTCAATTCTGGAGGTCGGAATTCAAAAGAATTTTTTTTTCACATGTCAGGGTCAAAATCAAGAGTTTTTCAGATTTTTCCACTATTCATCATCATAATCATCAGTAGCAGCAGCCTTTCAGCGTCCATCGTTGGACATAGACCTTCCCTGAGATTCGCCAGACCTCTCTATCATGGTCATCGCGGAGCCAGTATTTTCTGAATTTATGTAGCTCGTCCCGCCATCTTACTTTCTGTCGGCCACAATTTCACATATGATCTCAAGAGATCTGCGTTGTGAGTCGTTATATCCAGTGGTTGTTTGACATCCTTGCAATATATCCAGCCCATTGCTAATTGAGTTTTCTGTTTCTATGATATCTTGGACTCCTGTTTTACCTCTGAAATACTGTGCTGTCTAATGATCTCTCCATGATGATCTTGATGATTCTTTCATGTGCACGTTGCATGGTTCTTAATTTGAGGGGTTTTTTTTTTGCCTTTTAAGGGCCAAAATTGTGGCAAATATTCTTCTTTTTATAGTTCAAAAATCGAAGATGTTCATTTTTTTCTCTTTCAGAGAAAATGAACGTTTACTTTCACTTTTAGAAGCCGAAATCAAGAGAAAAATTTCAAAAATTTGGGATGGATTTTTTTGTTATTTTTTAGCAGTCAAAATCGAAAGGGGATGTTTACTTTGATTTTGCGGGGTCAAAATATAGTGGGAATATTTTTTACTTTTCAGGGTTAAAATTTCTATTCCCTTTTGCGAGTCAACTCAAATCAATCTTTCACTTCAGGGTTTGACATCGACAATTTTTTTTCACTTCTAAGGTCTAAATCGAGAGTGAATTTTATTTTTATTTCAGGTTGTCAAAAACGAGGGGGAGGCTTTTAATGGTCAAAATATCGGCAGGGACGTTTTCCCTTTTTTTTACATCCCTCTCCCTTTCAAACATAACTCCCATAACAATTGATGGGAACGTTGTTTTTTTTCACTTTCTAAAAGTTATGAAAGGTAAAATTTGGTCCAAGTCGACGAGAATTCTTCCTCTTTTCAACATTAACTCCCTCTCCTTTTCAGCATCGCCCCAACAATCTTTCCTTCATCATCATCATCATCATCATCATCATCATCATCATCATCATCATCATCATCATCATCATCATCTTCTTCTTCTTCTTCTTCTTCATCATCATCATCATCATCATCATCATCATCACCTTCTGCTTCTTCATCATCATCAGCATCATCATCAGCATCATCATCATCATCATTCTCTTAACGTCCATTGTTGGACATAGATCTTCCCCGTGATTCGCCAAACTTCTTTATCGTGGGTATCGCGGAGCCAGTACTTTCTGAATTTGTCTAGCTCGTCTCTCTATCTAATACTCTGCCGGCCTCGGTTGCACATGTGATCTCTGGGGATCCATGTCGTGAGTCGCGATGTCCATCGGTTATCCGCCATTCTTACGACATGGCCAGCTCAATGCCATTAAAGTTTTTTCATGGATTCTATGATGTCCCTGACTCCTGCTTTCTCTCAGATATATTGTGCTGTCTTGCAGTCTGTCCACGTGAGGTTGAGCATAATCTTTTCATGTGTAAGTTGCACGGTTCTCAATTTGTGGGTCTGTCTCTTGGTTAGATTCCATATTTCAGCTCCGATTGCCAAATAATTGGACATTAACCCCTTTTTCTAATATTAACCCCTCTTTAACAATAGTTCCTTTTTTTCTAGACATTACTCCTTTTTTCCCTTTTTTTTTCCTTTTTTTTTTCACATCATTCCCACTCTTTTTGGAGATTAGCCATACTTCTTTTTTGATATTGGCATCCTTTTTACCTTTGCCCCATCACCTCTTTTTTATATTAACCCCCTTTTCCACATTTATCACCTCCTTTTCAACATTAGCCCCCCCTTTTTCTCAACAGTATATACAGTTGTATTGAATCAATTAAAAAAAAAAAACAATTGGACAGTAATTTAGTCTGGTATATATCAATTACATTCTCGCTTACATTTATTGTTTTGTTTACGTATTAATGGTTGGTTTGTTTATTTGTTTATCAAACTGCTATGCGTACTCCTCTGTTTTGAATTTCACCTTTTCCTCTGTTGATAATGTCTTTTTTAAGTGCGATCAATGGCATAAAAGCGTTCATTTCAACTGTAATGATTTATGCATTAACTGAGGAGAGCACAGACATGTATATGTATTCCGTTGACAATTTTTCTCTTAGTTTCACCAGAAAAGAAATTCACGTCAAGAAATCTCTGCTTTTATTCTGTTTAATTCATTCATTTTCCGATGTTTCCACTTGTAACTGAGAAGTTATAATGTCTAAGGCGCTCAACAATACTTAGCGCCCTAGACGACTGCCTGTGTTGCCGGTACCAAGGGCCAGCCTTGTGTGGGTTTACAAGGATGATCTGAAAGATTTTCTATGTTTTCTTTCTATTATTGAATTGATAATAAAAGGAACAAAATCAAAAACGAAAGTATTCTCCGGAATATTTCAAGTATAATCATTTAAAAGCCGCTTCTTTTGAACAATCGTTTATATGTGCGCGTGAGTATTTCTGAACATATGTACTGACACGTATATACGTATGCTAATGTGTACGTACGTATAAATGGGTGCATATAAGTATGCACGCACACACACGAACATATAGATGCAGGTTTGTGTGTGTGTGTGTGTGTGTGTGTGTGTGTGCACGCACGCGTATTCCAAGGCACCTGTCAACACATATACGATTTTATAACCTTTCGTATCCTATCCACCATCTTTGCCCGTCACTCTCTCCTCGCCGGATGAACATCTCGAAAGAAAATTCTCTTTTTTTCTGTCGCTTTTTTTCGCCGAAATGAAATTTGTAATTCCTTTTCGTCTTCACTGGAAAGAGAAATGTTTTTCTTACGAGCGAATGGGATATTGCTGTTCTCTCTCTCTCTCTCTCTCTCTCTCTCTCTCTCTCTCTCTCTCTCTCTCTCTCTCTCTCTCTAAGTCTATCAGGTTTTCATATCTATCTTAACCAGCTTATACCTATGTCTTCATACGTCTATCTATCGATGACATTCTACTAATTTCATTGCAGATGGAAATCAAATCAACCAGTTGGACCGACAGGATTAAGTAATGGCTATTCAACAATAGAATGATTCAACCGATCGAAACGGCATCAGAATACAACAACCCACTTTTTCTGTCGGTTGATAATAATGAAAAATCATTCGACTGGCTATTACACACAGTACTCTACAACTCAATACGAGAACACGGTGTTAATGAGCATTACGTACAAGTCATTAGAATATATATACTGAAACGGCACTGCTGTGATTAGACTACATAAGGATACCACCAACTAAATAAAGAAAGGAAAAAGAGTGAGACAAGGAAATACAATATTATTCAAACTATTCATAACGAGACTTGAAAACCTAACGAGGGAAAAATTTAAAGCAAACATAAACGGCGAATATTTGAACTATTCAAGATTCGCTGATGACGTTGAAATGTCATCAAATGAATTACAAAAATTGTTGAGAGATCTAAATAAGGAAAGTAAAAAATGGGATTAAAGATGAACAGAACGAAGACAAAAGTAATGTTCGACGATAGAGACCCGAAAGAATAATACGAATTGAGGGTGAGGTTTTCGAAGAGGTTAAAGAACACTTTTACCTAGGCCAGGTAATAGACTTAAAAGAGACCATACAAGCAAAATAAAAACGATGCATAACGATTGGCTGGAAAGCATTTGGTATAAATAGAGATATATTGAAAGGCACCTTGCCCACATGCAATATGTATATTATCACATATAGGGACAGAGAATGCATAATACCAGCAATTGCGTTCGAATTTGAAAATTGGAAAGTAACCAAACGAACTAAAAACCAACTCAGAATCGAACAGAGAGGTATGGGAAGAGCAATGCTAGGGGTAAGTGGGAGATATATATCTATCTATATATATATATATAAAAAGGAAAAGATCAAAATGGATCCGAGAGTGGACTAGGGTGAAGGATATGCAATTTATTAAGCTACAGAAATGGAGATGGGCTGTATAACCAGCAAAAGATAAAACGAATTGAGTAAAAAGTGCCCATGGGATAGAGCACGCGGTAGGAAAAAGCAAGCCTCAAGATGAAGAAATGAGATAGAATGACATTGCCGGTAAGATAGAGGATGTTAGCACAATCATGGTAGTCATGGAAGAAGATGGGAAGGTCTTTGTCCAGTGGTGGACTTTTAATAGCTGCTGCTACTGTTTATTACGGTGATATTTATGTCTGTGCACGTGCGTGTATTCCAAGGCACCTGTCAACACATATAACATTTTATAACCTTTCGTATCCTGTCTGCCATCTTTACACGTCACTCTCTCCTCGCCGGATGAACATCTCGAAAGAAAATTCCCTCTCCTTCTTTAGCGTTTTTTTCACCGAAAAGAAATTTGTAATTTCCTTTCGTCTCCATTGGAAAAAAGAAATGCTTTCATGAGCGAATGGGGATATTGCTGTTATCACTTTCCATCTATCAATTCATTTGATTCCAAAACTGTCAGCATACGTTTCTCCAAATCTTAACTTATTTTGGCTGACTGGCTGACCGGCGGTATGTGTGTGCATTAAGCGTACAGCCAGCATCAATTGGGCTAGAGGGCTGAAAATCTAAATGTTCACTCCTCATTAGGTCTAGAAAACAGTGTTCTTGTTTTTGAAAATTCCCCAAAGTAGTTTTTTTGTATGGGTTTAATCTACAATGTAAGTTTACACTAAATTGATCCCTTCTTTTGCGTCCTGCAGTGTTTTTTTTTTTTCTGTTTTTGTTTTTCGTGAATTCAGACTTTCTTAGGGGTTACTGCTCAACAAAATGCGAGACAAGTAACTTATACATAAATCGTCCCTTTCTCATATTTTCAATTGATCACCCCCAACACGGCATGCTACCAAAAGAGGTTGGTCCCATGACGGTTTTTATTGAGTGACTAATCTATCTATCTATTGAAGTCTTCATATCTATCTCCATCATTTTATATCTACCTTTCTCTCAACACTCCATATATATATATATATATATATATATATATATATATATATATATATATATATATATATATATATAATCTAGAAAGCTTTACAGTTTTAAACATCGAATACATACAGAGAATTCCCCCGAAATGTATGTTATTTTAGCCAATTATTTCCTAATATCTGTTTATGTAATTAATGTAATTTTATTCCGTGTGTTTTAATGTTTTACACAGAATTCGGTACTATGGTACTATGTGTGAATTCTTCTTGGGATCATCAGTTGTTTACCATGTAACAGTTATATAACTCAACTAATTTTCGCAAGTATCCAAAAAAAGTCATATTTGTTT
>OY735206.1:10981970-11106970 GCA_963457665.1 Thysanoteuthis rhombus | reverse complement strand
GCCTTTCCTCTCATCGCACGGCCCTTATTTAAGACAAGCCAAACATTCACGGAGACAGGAAACAAACACCCTCTGACCACGCTTCCCACAGTCCCATCTCATTTCAAACCAAATCTTACTCTCACCTGGCCAGATACAAACATTTCTCCCTCGAGCTCTTACTAAACAACCGAACAACTCAGAAATATTCCCATTTCTTTCCTTAGCTTCAAAACATGTAAACAGCAAATATTTTCTCCAAAAAAGATGACTGGCTCCCATCGAAATGAATAGAAATATATAACACCTATCTCTTGAGTTTTTCTCTTCACTAATTGTCATTTTCATCAACATTCTGTCGGATCACTTTACATCCATAATACAAACATATATATATGTGTGTGTGCAGATGGATATCTGATTATATTTATATGTGTGTGTGTGTATATATATATATATATATATATATACATATATGTGTGTGTGTGTATATATATATATGTGCGTGTGTGTTTGTGTGTATATATATATGTGTGTGTATATATATATATATATATATATATATATATACATATATGTACAGGTGGATATGTTTTTGTGTGTCTGTAGGACATTTTGGGGAAAGGGTTATAACAATTATTCAATAGAAGAGAGCTTGTAATGATTATCCATTTTATCATATGAGTTCTACACTACAGCTGGCTGTCAATAGCATATTATTAATAATACGCTATTGGCATTGAAACAATGGGCCAGTTGTTGTTTGACAACCATATGATAAAATTATAAACGATTCACAGGCTTCGTAATACCAATTTTTAAGAGTAATTTTGTTTTAAGAGGATAGTTTCTACTTCTTCATATGTTTCGAGAACTGTAATCAGATGGGGCAAGATCCCACGAGTAAAGAGTGGGTTGACTGTCTCCAGTTGCAATCATCGTTCTCTCCAGATGTGATCTTATGTATGAGGTCATGCATTATCTTTATAACGGAACACTTCTGCAGTGGATCGTATTAAACATTCTTTCCTTCAAAGGAGTGTTTAAACGTTCTCAATCCTAACGTCTGCTGTAATCGTAGCATTAGCTGGTAGTAATTCAATTGGATCATATCAACGCTATCCCATCAAACATTTACCAAACCTTTCCTTGGATTGAAGTCTATCTAGGTTCGTGCTTTAGCCCATTCGCATCCACTGAGCTATCGTCAGCGTCACTTTATATTCTTGTGAAATATCCATTTTCATCACCAGTAATGAATCCACCGAAGAAAGATGCATTGACGTGAGTGCAGAGAAATGCAAATATCTACTCTTGCTTTTCAATGGAAAGCCATTTTCCAAGCTTAAGCGTATTTCCAAGATGTTGCAGATGACAGTGAAACGTTGGATGACTTGACTTCTGTTTTGGGGTTAATTCTTCAACTTTAACAGCACTATTTGTATCGATATAAGACAAAGGTAGGCTACCGTTGAATTCAATAAAACGACTTGTTTATAAGAAGCTGGGGCTCCTTTCAAACTTTCTTCAGCAATTTCTTTTGCTTGAAGAATCTCATAAACACCATGGATATTTTAGCTTACTTCTGCAGCGTTATAACCTTTTCTAAACTTGAAGATCAATCCATGTCTCAAGTGGAAAGCGAACATAGCATTTTCAGACAGTGGTTCTAGATAGAGCGCACACCACTTCCGATCTTCTCTGTACTCCAGTCTCCTATACATATTACCATCCCAACCTCTTACAACTATCTGATAGAATCCGTGAAGAAGAGAATAGGGTGGCCACAATAAAGAGAAATTGAGTATATAAGAAAAATAAATTATTTCTTGTCTGTGCTGTTTTTCATGTATCCATCAAAACGCAAATTGGCCACAATATCTACAATGGTGGATAGACAACGTAATTAACAATCTGCACAATTGGTCTATACTATACAGGTTACCTTCAACATTATATGCATTCATCAGACACTAAGTGACTACGCCCATCAAAAGTTTCCGTGAGCTAATTCCCACACTGCTTATTGTAAAGTGGCTCGATGCTATTCATTAGTAGAAAAAAGTTTTTGTTGCGTTTATCAATTCACTTTTCAAGTTATTCTTATGAAAGTTATAGATTATGAATACTATGCATATTTTGATGATCTTTGGAAATCTTCATTTGCTTTTTTGTCTGATTAATATTAGATTACAACTGTAACAACGAGCGAGGGGTTACAAACAAAGTACGACCGGTGTTT
Source organism: Thysanoteuthis rhombus (assembly GCA_963457665.1). NCBI lineage: Eukaryota > Metazoa > Mollusca > Cephalopoda > Oegopsida > Thysanoteuthidae > Thysanoteuthis > Thysanoteuthis major. The sequence goes on along the minus strand of OY735206.1, from coordinate 11,104,749 downwards.
GACACCCAAGAGACTGATAAGATTTATATTCGTATGTATCATAAATATATCATATTTAAAAATCAATGATTTTTCCGAGGTCTCTAAGCATTGTGCATATTGCACCTAATTGATGATACAGGTTTGGGCGAATAAAGCAAGTTTGTGAAGCCCCGTTCTAGTCTTTGCTTGTGAGCACGTTCCTTGCTGGTTGCTCTATGAATAAAACTTTGTACTAATGCTGGTCTCATCTCACAAAAATTCACTTTTATGCACTGAGGGGCACGTGCAGTCATTTTATTCAACATCCGTAGCCAACAAAGATGACAAAGGGTTCTATCCTTTTTCATATGTGCGTGTGTTTATGTGATTGTTTGTTCAAGCGCTCCTGGTTATACTGTTTTGTCTACAGACTTGGCATTGATACTCTACTAGATCCCTTCTAAAATATCATATTTTGACAGTGTATCAATAACGTCTATTCTCCAGGACCTAGATGTTTCTTTTGGATGTTGTCCTGTGGAAAACGCCAGTGATGTCATAAATAGAATTTATTCTGACCATATTTATTCTTTGATGGAATTGTTTTACGTGACTACAAAATTTGACGCAACGGTCGGTTGATTATTGACTGTGATTGATGTGAGTTTTTTATATCTATTTTTTATCATTTCATTATAACTTTTCATATTCAGAAACTGTCAACCAAAGCTGTTAGCAAAACTGTCAACATACGTTTTTTTTCAGTTTTTAAGTTGGTCTGAGTGGTTTTATATATATATATATATATATATATATATATATATATATATATATATATATATATATATATATTGAAAAAAGTTTTTTAGAGGTGGGTTTAATTTGCAATCTAATCTTATGCTAAATCAATCTCTTAGTTTGAGTCCAATGACATGTCTTTTTTGTTTTTTTAATTAGACTCTCTTTTCAGCGAGCACTGCCCAACAATAACCAAGAGAAGTAATTCATTCATCGATCACCCTTTTATTCATCTTTTTTTTAATTGATTACCATCAACATGACATGCAGCCAAGAAACATTAGTCATGCGACAGTTTCAACTGATTGACTAATCAGACCCCCTCTGGTTATTTGTTTAAACGGATCAATGCGATTTCGTAAACCGTAAGGTTAAAACTACAGTGGAGACTACCGGGATCAAATTGCGTGCTTTGGGGTTTTGGTCGAAAGAAATCTTGACCCTGTGCAACGCGCCTGTGTGGATCAGTGAGCGTGAACCAACGGAGAGGTTCGCCTTTTGCGGGAAAACTTGAGATTTCGTGGTTCACACGATTCTCAGTTATTTTGTTTTTTTGTTTTTTTGCTATTCGTATTGAAGCTCAATTCACCACGGATAAACACACCGACAAATACTAATAGATGAAAAATTCTCACCACGTTCTGTTTAAAACATTTACGAAATGGAATTTCAGTTTAAGGTTGATCTTTCAGCCTATGTTGTATCGATTACTCTGATTTTTCCCACGGTACCGACAGATGTTTATAGAAAATATTCTATCAACTTGAAAGCACTCGGAGAGTGCATACCTCTGCTAACACCGTACTCGAACTGAATGAAAATTAAAATTAAACGAACAAAAACAGGGAGAGAATTTTAAATGCACAATTATTGATTTGCGTCCCTAAAATTCAAATTTCTCCTCTTTATGAACTGTTTGTTTTAAATCTCTTTATCAAGGGAAAAATGAAAATATCTCTAATCGAAAACAAGTTACTGGACATGCCCCCAAATTCCATGAATTCCTCCATGGCACATTCTCCATCATTCCATAATATGCCATTGGAATTCATTAGAACCTGAGGAGATATCATGTTGACAAATAGACAGACCGACAGACGGTCAAACAGACATGGATGGGTTGACCAACTGAGGCGAGTGAAACTCTACCATCTCCATTGACAGAAGTCAACTATAGCCATTTATGAAGACTGGGACATCACAGGTAGGATTTAATAAGCAACTGCAGGAAAATTTTCTTTCCCTCCGAATGATTTCATGTATAGTAACTTGGAAAACACTTTGAAGAGAGTAGAGAAATGGAACAATCACGGTTGAATTTTAGCGCCGACTGTACTGGAAACAGAGATACGTATGCAACCTTTAGGCTTTTGTCGTTGTTGCCCTTTGACTTTAATCTTCGATGGAGGAAATAAATATGGTCAGAATGAATTCTATTTATGACACCACCAACGTTTTCCTCATGAAACATCTAAAATAAAGTTTTTAAAAAAAACATATAGAAATATATAGATTCTGGAGAAACTAGATATTATAAATAAAGCCGTCAAAAGGTCAAAAAGCTTTTTTTTTCCAAAAATAAAAACATACTTAGAAAGGGTCGTGGAGTAGTGTTGCCAATTTTCAAGTCTGTACACAAAACTATGGGTGGAAGTGCCGGAAAAGACTAGCACACAAACACACGCACATATAAAAGAATCCCTCGAAATACTTGATGGCTACGGTTGTTCAACCTTTCAGCAACTTTGATGACTACGGTTGTTCAATTACATCGGACTATCATTTTAGATATCATTCATCTCTACTTTTTATTCACACATTTTCATAGTTTTTCCGAGTTTTAAACTAGCGCTAAAGTAAATTAGAAGGCACTCACGGAGCGATTATGTTCACAAACGCCATTGTCACTAAAAATTGGATTAAAATCAGTTTTTACATAGCTACGATGCAAGGGGGTAACTATAGAAAGACCTGAATCTGCCACAAAATTTTCCACTATCTTTCCGGAGAATTTAATTGAAATTCACTGGAGAACTTTTGGAGATATTGTGTTATGTATACATGTAATTGTAAAAATTCCTGGACTTGCCTAAAACTTAATGGTTCACCCTTTCACAAAGTTTTATTGGAACTGAAAACTTTTGGAGATATTGTGTTATATGGACATATAGCTATGCAGGAAAGGTGATCGTAAAAAGTCCTCAACCTGCCCCCAAATTCAATCATTTTTCGATACCCTATGGGCCATCCTTCCACTAAATTTAATTGCGATTCAATGAGCACTTTTGGAGATAACGTTTGGAAAGCCCGACAGACGGGCAGACAGATGGACAGACACAGTTATATATATATATATATATATATATATATATATATATATATGTGTATATATATATATATATATATATATATATATATCTCCAAACGTCATTGGCTGAGATCAAATATCTCTTTGGTAACCTTGAACTGATGCACGCACCCAATTCATTCCCTGACCCTTGAGCCGGCAGTCTATGCAATATTTCCAATTGATTTCTATTTTCACACGTCATTTCCATTGCAATAATTCAACTATTTTTCCTTTCCCGTCATGCACCGCCTTTGAAGTGGCGTCTACGTCGTGCTTTCCCGTCATTATTCATTGTCAGCGAAGCCTTTCTGTCGAACACGCCAAATTTTATCCGTTGCAGATTAGGGGAAATCTGCTATGATTAGACTGCAATCTGTAATTCGAATCCCCCGCATTGGCTCCTTCTCTCGCCTTCGTAATTCTGACTTTTCGCCGAAGAAAGAAGAAACAAAAGCGAATTCTCGTTAACAAGGCACAAATAATCAGCCTTTTCGGTGTCGTTTCCTTGATCTTAGCGATCTTTATCGTCTCAAAGACCTTGGAAAGATTTTGTCATGAAGAATGGGAAGCATTCATTGATTTCGCGCCTTGAAGAATGAAATTGGTAAGAAGGGGCAGGAAGTGAACGAAAGACTTTCAAAATCCCTAATCACTTCTTACTAACAGAACACCAGCCCCGAATCATACTCTCTTTGAGATTCACCCTCATGAACTTTGGGATCACATTTAATTTAAATAATTGGGGAGATTTCACAAAAGTAAATTATAGTAAGATAGATACATAGAAGTTAGAGCATTATTATCGGTGTAGGCACGAACACATAGACAACTATATATATATATATATATATATATATATATATATATATATATATATATATACTGTATATGCGGTACAAATCAGGCTTGCAGTATAACATAATGATATATCATTGGCATAAAGCCACTTCTGATGAGGCCCGAAGAGGGCAGAAACATGGGCTAGTTTGTGTTGCGAATCCACATTCTACTATATATATATATACATATATATATATATATCTATATATATATATATATATAGAGAGAGAGAGAGAGAGAGAGTGTTTGTGTGTGTGTGTGTATGTGTGTGTGTGTGTGTGTGTGAGTGAGTGAGTTCATAATATTTTTTTGTAATTTGTAAAGACAAAAGTTAATTCTTTATTTGTCGTTGATGATATCTGATCACGGGGCTAAATATTAAACGAAGCAGATAGAGATACTGCTAATTAATTAATTAATTAATCAATTGATAACTTTTATATGGGAAACGACCGGTGAATACTTGATATTGCATGTTCACACGATTTCCAGTGATGGAATGAGATTTATTTTTGTAAGACAATTAGCCTATATATATTTATCAAAGATTCTTACATTATCCCTTTAGAATCAATTGTTTTAGAAAATTAATGCTGTTGATTGCGAAGTCTTTCAGAATTATCCCCCTTCTAATTTATAATAAGAATAACCGTTTTTATAATGAATTAATATTTTTCGTAGTATTTATTGCTTTATCTATACTTGGATGTTAGATAAATTGACAATGTTAGATAATCTGATTATATATTCTATATTTCAAGGTACATTTGAATTTTATTAAGTTTAAGCTTAAAGTTTCTGAATGAATGAATGTTTCAAGTATGTAAAAGTCTAATTTACGTGTGTTAGGTAATTTTATAGCTTTATAAGCCTACCTGTACTGATGTATGTTATTCGATACATTTTCTCTATTCTGGAAATCTTTCTTCAAAGCATATTTTACGTTTACTATTGAAATTGTTTAGAGGTCTGGAGTGGCATACGATAGCCCATTTTATTATGGGATTTAAGTTTTTTCCTTCAAATGCTCATACGTATTTTGATAGAGCGGTTATATTTTTATATCCTAAATGAGAGAAGGCTAAGAATCTGGTAGACTATAGTCGTTAAAATATATTTTAATGACTTATGCCTTGCTGATATCTCGGTGATTCCATTACCAGATAAAGTATTAATTGTTTAGGTAACTATCAGTAAATTATTCCAAGCATATTTGGTAACCATTTAAGTTATATTTTAGGTACAAGAGACCACCAAATCTTTAGCATTTTTTTTCTTTGGTGGAGGTCAACCACTATTTATCATTATAAAAAAACTTACTTGTTAAAAAACATGCCTAGGGTCCTATTTGTACCCACATTAAATTTTAGGGGAACAAACTGTGTGGTTCTTGGGTTACTCTGTCACGAGTAGACGGACGGACAGCTCGTGAATTATTGCAGGATTGAATGGACATCAAAACAATGTTAGTGATGAAAAGATCGTTTGCCATCAAACGATGCTCAAACAATGTGTAGACAATGGCCAGAGGAGTTCGAACCTCACTGAATGCCTCACTTTGTACCAGACTAAGTTTATAAGTGTTACAATATGAGGGCTGATGGGGACTCTTCAATCGAATATTTGATTTAATTCTTGGATATTTTATTTTATTCTTGAATAACATTTTAGCGATCCTTTTGGTGTGTGTATAAGTGAAGAATATTTGATAACTTGGACGAAGAAAAGAAATACAGAGTAACCCTTTTCAGACGCCAAAAGGGTTATAGAAACATCGTAAGTAGATTTATTGAGAAGATAAAGTGCAGTCGCTTGGAACCCCAACAGAGAGATGGTCAGTCACAGTCTCCCAATTAAAAAGACATTTGGAGAAAGAAAGGGGTTGATTAAAAAGATAGGGACAGTGTATATAACGGCAATGGTGGAAGTAAGAACGATAGATGGCAAGTTTAATCGCGTGAGGAACCAAAAGAAAACAGGATGGAAATAGAAGAGGGAAAGGGTAGATGATCATTCAGCTACAGTATCAGGTACAAGAAGAATGTCAATTTAGTAAAAGAAATAGCAAAAGAAAAGTGACCCTTGCCTTTAAATAGGTGACCAAAGGTTGGCCACGAGGTCAGACTGAGCACACAGAAAGGAGACTACTAGAGTTGGTGGGCAGAGACTTCCAGGGTTTACGGGCCGCTGCTAGCCCTGGCTACTGGCAGTAGAAAGACATTGAACTCTTACTCTCACTTTCTCTCACTCTCTCTCGACAATCTCTCCCTCTTTCTCTTTCGACAAGCTTGTTCTCTCTCTCTTTCCCTGAGTGGGGATTTTGTTTAATCTTTAGTCGAAGACTGCGTATTTTCGGTTGGCCGAAGAAGAAATATGAAGGTTCGATTTTGAATCCCGAAATGAGTCTTACGTCTTTCGTTCCTCCCTTGCTGCAGCCGTGGTGCCGACAGAACGGTGCATCGTCGGAAAAAGGTCCCCACTCCATTATTCTTCATAAGTCGCCTGTTGTCAAGCAATAGTTGACAAGTATAGGGCTAGTGTAGTGAGCTCAATCCTGAATTAACGGCTTTTTACAGTGAAATATCAAATTAAGAACGTCTACTCAGAATCGCCTCTCAGAAATTCGATTCTGAAAAATATGCTTTTGAAGTACATTATTTAAAAATTCATTATATTATTCCTGATTCTTGATACATCCATTAAAAATAGGAATTACGGAAAACCATAAACATACTGTAACTAGCAAAATGTAAAGTAACATGGCTGCTGATCCGAATGAAATATGGGTTCAAAGGTGCTACTTGAACTTCTGTCCTTTGCTAATAGCCAAATTCGTAGCTCAATTGGCAGAACATATTCTTCCTGTTCAATTCCCACTTTAGGCTTACTCTTTATTTTTTGATTAAATGTTATTTACTCACTGACTGAGTAAAAGTCATGATAAAAAACTAGCTGATCATGAAAGGGAAAAAATTGAAAAAACAAAATATTTTATCAGCTTAAAATGATGACAAAGGCATCCCAGAAATGAAAGTGATTCTAAAAAACATGCTTTTAAAGGTCTTCAATATTGCTAAAGTTATGAGTATGGTCATATTTTGGTTACTAATTTAATTGCAAAATGTCTAAGTCTAAGAACCATATATTTAACCTTATTGTTGCTGGTAAAAGAAAGTGGTATGCGAAGTGCAACCCAAAAGTTCAGGGAATTTGACCATGGAAATCATTATTCATCTTTCCACCATATCTTTCGATATAGCCTCGTTAGGAGATCTCAAAAAGGCTACTACACACAAAAAATGGCATGGACGTTCCCTTTACCGATGTTTGTAATAAAAATAATCAAAATTAAGTTTTGCAATATATGGCATGTGTTTTTTGGCCTGAAAAGATACCGTAATGGTTCAAAAACATAAACTAATGAACAATATAATCGCAGATAATCAGAAACTAAAAACAATTCATAGCTATCTTTGCATTGACGCATTATACAGCCATTTTGATATGAGCAATTTTTATGACTAAAAGTGGCTAGATTTTCAAAGAATGGCTATTGGGTAGATTTAATTACCTGTATATATTTCATTCATTTTCTCTGTAATAACGTTTTTGTTAAGAATGACCAATGAAATTATCAAAGGTCACATATTCTATGTGTATGTGTGGTTATTTCAACTTTCAATTCAAACAGCGGTACAAAAAAATCTAACCACTTCAACCATTCAAAATTGCCAATGTAAAAATGACCAATACCAAAATGGCTACATGATGTGTCTTTACAAAGATAGCTGAAGTTCATACATTGCCCCCATTGGGAGATCTTGTGCTAAAGTTGGAGCAAAATGCTTTTGTATTTGATTGTATGTTTTTATACACAGCAGTGGAGTAATCGCTGTCTTTGCTATATCGATTGCTTCTTCGGGGTTGTGCAATCTCTACTTAGACTTGAGATTGTTAATCACTGCCAAAGGGGTCAACGAAAACAAGTTAGTACAGTTCCTTCCAGGGACTCTGAGATGAATTTTGTAAGAAGTTACAAGGCTGTTTTGCATCCCACACCACCATTACACAACCACACTTCTTTATTAAAAACTAATTTGTTATTCATGCCTAGGGATCCAATTAGTGACCACAGAAAATTTCGCGGGGATATACTATGCAGCAAAAATTTGGTATGGACGTCACCTGTATCGATATTTGTCAAAAATATAAATTTCGTTTCACAACCCTCTTACAAAATTTCATAGAAATCTATTTGGGACTTTTGGAGATATTGTGTGGATAGACATGAAATATGTCGTGTTAACATATAACTATGACGTAGAGGAGGTAATCATGCATGGTTTCGTCCCAAAATGTAATCACTTCTTTCGTAGCCTATTATCCACGCTCTCATAAAATGTCATAGAAATATGTTGAGGACTCTCTGAGATATCGTGTGGACAGATATGAGCGTATATATAATGGAAGAAAAAAACCAGGAAAATATCTCTCAATTAAAATGAAATTCCTGGATCCGTCCCCAAAATTACCCCATTGTTCAACCTTTCACTCAATTTCATAGAGTTCAATACAGTACTTACGGAAATATCGTGTGGACAGACAGACGAAAAGACAGAAAGACGCGCCCAAATACTTTTACCTCTCCAGCTTCGTTGTTAGCAGAGGTAATAAGATATGTGGAATTTACAAGTAAATAATTGATCCACTGAGAACTGACATTTTAGCTTGATTTGAAGAGAATTTACTTCGTCTCTATCAAGTATGTGGCAAGAAGAAAAGTAGATTCGCCTCTTGGGATCGAACCTCAAGATCCATTGTTCTTTCTTGTATTTCTGCCAACCAGAATGTTTTCGTTATAAAGTAAACTGTCTGGGTCAATGATTTGTTGTTAACACTCTGTTGAATTCTTGGCTTCATTGGGGTTTTTTTTCTGTGTAACGAATTCAAATCCATTCCATATGGTGTCTTGGGAGAAATGGTTTTGTAAAGATACAGATCTTTGTCGATTTCATCATAATAGATAAATTATGGCGCTCTATTGACAGAAACAGACGACAGGAGACAATTACTAAGGAATATCAATCGCAGACTAGAACACAAACATACAAGATACATACACATGTGTGTGTACGTGCACACACACACTTTTATAAACACATGCACATATGCACTTACATCCGCACAGGATGCACACACACGCATAAAATTCACAAAACATACGTGCATAAGATACACAGATATACACACAAGATTTACAAATACTCAAGATGCACACACTGGCATAAGATTTACCTACAAAAGATATAAACACACAATATACTCATGCACACGATACACACACAAGACACACACATACACGCAAGATACATACATACATTCACACAAGATGCATACAAACAGGATACACACTCACAAGATACATATATACAAGTCACACACACACGGTACATGCACACACATGTACAAGCTACATATACATACACACGACACACACATACGAGATACAAAAACAAACCTCTCAAGAGAAACCATATTGGATGAAAGACGAGGCTTCCCACATCCCAGTCGGCTGATCTTCCTCCAACAATAACGCCATCTTGTACTGTTAAACGTCGAAAATTACTGCCATCATTTGCGATTTAAAAACAAACAGTATGAAACGATGAGCACATATTTCAAAGCTCATGTGGAGACTAAAATCAGCACACACCCCTTCACATACTATATATGCACGAACTCTATCCATATAGGAACTGCACACGAATGAGACATTTCAGAGTCCTTATGCAAAAGTGATCTTGAACCTTTGAATAAAAACTGCACCGAGAGACGTTCGTAAGTTTTTGAGCTAATATGCCAGAGTGAACGTGTGTCTAGTGTACTTGGCTCTTTTTTCTCCCAGTTAGAAAAAAGTATTTTAAGAGCAACGTGTTTGTGAGAAATTTTGTTTCAAATTACGAAACACTTTTTTGGAGACACTTCTGTTGCAAAATTAGATGTGTCTCTTGCGATAAGCAATAACACATTTTCTTTCGATGCTTCCATGTTACCAGATACCTGATTTGTCTGCAGAAGGAAAGACTTTAACGTTATAAAATGCCAGACGATTTATGACCCATTGTCCAGGATTTCCAGCATCCCTAGTGCACGTGCACACACACACATACACAAATACGCGCACATATGCACTCACAACCACACAAGATACACACACACATAAGATACACACACACACACAAGATACACACACACACACAAGATACACACACACACAAGATACACACACAAGATTCACAAAACATACGCACACAAGATGCACACATACACACACAAGTGTTTGTTTCTTTTGTTGCTATTTTCACCAATAGCTGGGGACTGGAGTAGATTCCACTCCTGAATTTTGAATTCACAATCGGTCTTCCCCTACATAGGTTGCCAACCTAGGCTAGAAACTCCTGTCAGTCCTTTTATTTTACATATAGCTGGGGGAAGAATAGACGGATTCATGCATTTCCCATGGCCATTAGTGTGAAATGACGCAAACAGCCTTGGTTGGAATTTCAACTCAGTTCATCGATCTAATTTTCTGTACTGGTGACCGTTACGCCGCTCTGCCTCCATATGATTTATATAAAAAAACATAAATTCAACAATGTGTTGGGGTAGCAGTAGCAGGAGAAGGGGGGACGATTCCGCTGGGCTAAGTTCTATATGAATCCAACATGGTACGGCAGAGAAAACCGATATTTAGCATTACTGATAGTGGTAGTCGTAGCAGGAGAAGGAAGAAGAGAAAGATGGACCAGGTTTCATAGCAATCCAACAGGATACAGCTGAGAAAATTGGTATTTAACATTTTAGAAACAGACCGACTGAAAAGTGCCTTACGGAGATACATGGACGCTTCTAGCTAAAAACCTTTTTATTTCCTCCCATGGCAAAGGTCGAGAAGTCAACCTGTCTTTTCCTTGATATAGTTATTTATTGAGCCTCAGTTAGTTTTGGCTCAAGGCCACAAGTACGGAACAGCCTGTGAGAATCGAACTCACGATTCAGTTGTAACTTATCGAGACTAACTAGGTAACCATTGTACGACAGACAAAAGTAATCGACTTCTGTTTAGAACAAGGTAAAATGGTTAAAAAAAAGTCATGTAGTCTTTCTTTAAAATACAAAAGGCTGTTTTTTAGTCACTTGAACGCAGTAAAATGAATAAATGTATTGCGATAGAGTATCCGAAAAGTTAAATCACTGCCTTCATTTAAAACGATTTATTGGCTTTTAATTTAGCTTTTATACACTGCAAGGCAAAAAACGCCTCAAGAATGTCGAGCCAGCTTTGTTGAAATCTGTTCGAGGAAAGAAAACATGTCCGGGGCGTTCAGTGTTCACTAAGTCAACATTGAGGAGTACACAATCCTCTTCTTGTATAGATGGTATTGATGGGAGAGAATGAAAGAACTTCAATGTGTTGTGCTAGTTTATGACAACTTCAATTCATTGTTCACTGCTTCAAAGGTTATTCGTTGATTGCATCGTTTATGCCAGTGTATCCTTTGCTCTTTAGACTCAGTGCAAAAGAAAATATTTCCAAACCTGACCATGGACAATTCCGCCAAAGGACCTGGGAAAATGCATTCTACTTCCTTCCTCAATGATTGTAGTCTTGAAAAATTTATTTTTATATGATTCATTTTTATTTTTTTCTCTTTCAATTACTTCCATTTTGCATCTTCAAGTCTCTTTGTATCTGCATTTTTTTCCTTCAGTTTTCTTCTTTTTTAACTGCGACGAAAGTCGACAGTTCTATGAATGTCAAAAGTTTTTTCCTTCAAATCAAATTTGAATCGGTTCATAGTATTCATAAGAAAAGAAAAATAGAGAGAGCAGTCGAAAGAGAGAGAGAAAGGGGAGAGGGGAGAGAGAGAGAAAGAGAGAGAGAGAGAGAGAAAGATCATTTTTACTCCACAGTACGTTATATAATATTTCTTAAAATCAATTCTCGAAATGAAAAATGTTACGTAAGGTAAACCATTCGTAATTCAAGTAGCTAAAAAAATATATTCAGAGTATCCTTTTCAATCTCTTTAGCTCTACATAATTCTTCTTATTAATCGATTGGAAACAAATAGTTTTATTACAAAAACAAATGTTGCCAGAGACTATCAATAATTATGTACAACTGAGTCTGTTCTCTTTCTTGCCCCCCCCCAATTCATCTCCAAGGTTAGAGTTGACTTTGTTTTTCTTGTGTAGCGAGAACAAGAACAACAAGGGCAATCCTCGCTTAATTTTCGGTTGTACACTTTTCACTGTTTGTCTGTCCTTTTAAACCAAACCGATATGTAAAATTACCATTTTGCTACCCTGATTTAAAGTCAAGATCATGTCAGGCGACTCTCTTACCAACTGAGCCAAATGACAAGTCTTTCAAAATTTAAGGCTTATTTCTTTCTAATAAATAACATTCTCTACCACGATTTGAAATCACAACCAACTGATTAATACACTTTGCATCAGTTCTCGATTTTATTTTATTTTTCTTTCTTTGTTTCTATTTTCTTTCTTTCTGTCCATCATGCATTCTATCTTTCCCTTTCTTTTTACTTCTTTTCTCTGTCTTTCTCCCTTTTCTTTTCTTCTTTCTTTTCCTTCCTTTCTTTCTTTCAAAATCATTCACTTCCCAGCATTCCTTCTAGAATCTAAAAAACGAAATTTATACTTGAGGATAACTACTTCTACTTGAGATTTGACAAAAGCATTTTTCTGCAACAACTACTCATTAGTCCGGCTTTTCATGTCGGAAGCAAAGTGGGTTATCTTCCACAGACAGACGGTCGAAGCGTTGTTGGGCTGTACATGTGTACTGTGGCACCCTAGGTGACCCCCTGATTGAACAAGAGAAAAAAAAAATCAGACCAAAAGTGAAATTTGCCTTTTATGTTGTTCGGTTTAGTTTGAAATGAAGTTTAAATTTGTTTTTGTTGTTTGTTGTTGTCAAGCTCATTCGGAATCGATAGAATTGAAAGAATGAAAGAAAATTCTGAGAAATGGGAAGACGGGTGTAGTTAGACACTCAATAGAGACCGTCATCTTTTCACAGCGTGCCGTACGGGGGTGGGGTGAGCAGCTGAAAATTTGAAAAGGGGTGATCAATAGATAAGTTGCTTCTCTCGCTTTTTGTTGGGCAGTGATCACCAAAAAGTCGGAATTAAAAAAAACAAGTGTGAATACTACTGGACAAAAACAAAGGGACCAACTTAGTATAAACTTACATTGCAAATTGAATCCCAACCCACTATAAACTATCGGGCATGAAAAAAAAATAATAACAGTTTTATTTAGACATAATAAGGAGTAATTATTCAAATTTCCATCTATGTAACTCCATTAGCGCAACCTGTACGCATGATACATACAGAGCCAGCCAGACTAACTTAAAAAACTTAAGAAACCTATGATGACAGTTTTGGTGACAGTTGTGGTTAACGGTTTCTAAAAGAAAAGAAGACATAAAATGTCTCCGACAAAGAAAGGGGAAAAGGCTGGCAAAAGTAAATACAGTAGATTCTCGTTATTACGACACCTTCCGGGGGATTTAAGTGTGCCGTTAGAAGGGCTGGATTTTATAAGAAGTATATGAACAATGACAAAAACGACTTTTCAAGACCAACGGAAGGGAGAGGAGGGGCCTACCCCCCCCCTTTTTTGAAAGTCGTTCAAAGTTCTCTTTCCGAAAAAGTAGAAGTTATTTGCACCTCCTAACACGAACATCAGTAAAATTCTACCAAGTGATTATTTTCTTAAGATAACTTCGTGTAGGTGTATGTGAAAAGATTACCCACATATGCATTAGTAACGTTGGATGATAATTCCCTTTCACCCGCGCAGGAAATCATAAGATCCCACCTGCCCTATCATCGAGATTTTCTCTACGATAGTTTCATGTCATTATTTTGCACAATGTTGCCAAATCAAAAACAATTTCAGTGCTAGTTTGACTTCAAAAAATGCTTAAAAAACATTAAATAAGTGAAAATAACGTTGAAAAGCCCCCCGTGCCCCGAAAGCTTGATAAAATAAAATAAAAATATCATCATCAGAATTTCAAAGAAGACTAAGGGAAGTAAATATGAAGTGGACCAGAGAGTCAAGGTAGGGTCCAGTCCGGGAGATATTTGTATAGGAAACTGAACCATATGTCTAAGTTAATTTCGTGTCTGAAACATATGATATTATAAGTTCTTCGTCAATTTCGAAATAACGAATATCGGCCCAAAAACTATTTGCTAAAACATTTTTTCGGTTTTTTCAAGAAGAAGCCTGAAACTGGAACTCATTTTCTTTGCAAGTGACCGGTTTTTGTCCGTGTTGACAGACATTGTAAATCTTCAAAAATACCACATAATACGTTTAATCAAAGAATGTCTCCCTTCGATCTTTCTCTCAATAAAGGCACATACATTTTCACAATAAACCTATCTTTTATACAAATTTAAGGAGTTTTCTTTCACACAAATTTAAGAGATTTTCTTTTCTAAATATCTAAGGGTTTTTTTAGGTGTTGATTTTCCACCGATCCCCAGTTATAACTTGGCTGATTATTAATACCATAATGATACACATTTTGAGTTGATTAGGCCGATGGCTTTTACAATTTTGAGAGACACTGCCCAAAATATTAATAACGTAATCTATGAAATTATGGCTGATGAAGTTACTGACTGTATGATGAAACAGTGAATAGATGAAAACTACAAACTCAGGAAGATTTTGTTGAGCTCTACGAAGTGAATAATATAAGGTCTGATACACTTGTTGTTGCTATAAAGGACATTTTGGTAAGAATAAGTATCCGTTTGTCTAACAGTTGTTGGCGATGCTATAATGGTGTAAAGAGTATGAGTGGCCTTAGAAATTGTGTCTCCACACAAATACCATCAGAATCCCCAAAAGCATTCTCCGCATATTGCTTTGGACGCGCATTAAGCCTTGCTCTTGGACTTATGATTGAAAGAATTCGATTTTCAAGAGATGCCAAGGGCAAGGATATAAAATATCAATCCTTTTCAAGAAATCACCGAAGAGAGATGCAATGTTGAAGAAGATATGCAAAGAGCTAGTTGGGCAGTTGAGTTGAATCTTTGAAAACCATCCTCGATAACTGGGTTGCTTTAGAACATTTGAGGAATGAGTCTCTTGAAGAAAAATTAGAACCTGAACGAAAGGGAAGAATTATTGGAGTCAAAAGATGAGTGAGTGGCTGTTTTTATGGTGTTTAAAGGGTTACATCTATTTTTACGAAACAATGATAATTTACCAAAGTCATTTGAGAACTCAAAGATTATTGTATGTCGGGGCAATGAAATATCTGCTCTAACTTTGCAAACAATTGAATCTCTGCAGCTTGAAAACTACTTTGATCATGTAGGAAAAAGAAATGAAATAAAATTATGAAAGAACGAAAAGACTAAGTGATCCTTCGTCGTCTCGTGAGCTCAGACCTTTTGAACTTCACTGAAGAAATGAAACAACGGCTTATGACGATGTAACTTTTACTGACGTATCTATTTTAACACTTATAGACTCAGTTAACTGCACAAAGGAGAGATTTACACCACCGGGATACAAGGCCTCACAAAATATCGAGCAGTTACTTCTCAATGTTATCAATCAGTCGAATTATGAGCAGTTGTAAAACTTTCATAAGATCGATGATGATCAAGTTATCCAGTTTCAATTATCTGCTCAGCACGAATTAATGAAAACAAAAGTTTCTTACAATGATAGGTCAAATGTCAGTGATATAATGAGTCATATTAACGGTTTGGAGGATTTACAAAAGTAACACTATTTGGAAGTTATTTCTCGTATCAGATTATATTTGGTTTTGCCAACTATGACGTGATCAGCTCCACATGAAAAACTTCTTGCGGAATACGACGAGACATGAAAGACTAAGCCACTGCATGTTGCTGTCCATTCATAAAGACAGATGAAATCGACTTGGTAGATTATACAGGAAATGATGGAAGACTGTGTACCTTTAGGACTTTTTCACAGCAAGATTTCTTGATGTTAAAATGGATCTCTTCCGTCGGTCTTGCTTTTTATTATGCTTTCACAGGTTACAGGTCTGTAAATAAAATCGATGAACCAAAAAGTAATTGTCAAACTCCAATCCTAGTTAGAGTTGACTTTGTTACGCCATTGTTAACCATCCACATGATGTAAGTAATTGTTTCTTGAGCGTATCAGAAAATTCTTAGCAAATACCTTGGACAACGCAAAAATATTCAATGCAGCATTTCTATATTACTTTAGGTGAAATTATTTTATTCCTTTACTAATTTCATTTTTTTTTCATATAATGCACTGAAATCATCATGTTCCGTCGCTGCAAATTAATCTTCGACAATAGCCTTGCAGGAATATATTAGGTTGTTCGGAAAATAATGGCCGATTCTAGATGTCCACTTTCAGCCGTTTCCTACAACATTGCAATAGTTTTGCCAAGATAGATAGATCGTTTTAATTTTGACTTATATTCACCGTTTATTTTCAGCGTTATCTATAGACTGTGTAAATCCTTGAACCTGAGGATGAAGAAAGACGAGTTGTATATAATCCTCCTGCACGAGCATAAACTTACCACTATGCATCTCAAACATCTTCCAATATTAATCTAGCATGGAGTAAAGGAACCACTTACTCTAATGCAGCGTTGGTTTCAGAAATGATGTTGTTGAAATTTGTGTCTCGAAGATGAAGAAGCTAGAGGACGTCCGTCTGCAATTGAAAATGTTGGTCGAACAAAACATACGCCAAACTGTCAGAAATGCTCAGGATACTGGCTCTTGTCATTGCGGCAATATCAGATCATTCAAGGCAAATTGGTGAAGTGGAAAGGCTTGATAAGGGAGTTCCACATTGATTCAACGAATTCCAGATGCTCATTTACACATTACTTCCCAAGCAACCTAATAAAAAGGATACGCGTGTTTCATTACACGGCGTCATTATAACGAATACAGTCACAACGAGAGTTTATTCATTTTATATAATAGAGGAAAGGTCATTTACAAAGAAGGGACGATTGTTTGCCGGACAACAAAATGAAAGAAAAAGAAAATAAAACGTGCAAGAATTAAAACAGTAAAATAAAACGGTCTGGTGAGTCACTGAATGGAAACTGTCATGTGACCAACATCTTTTGGCAGCATACTGTGTTGGGGTGATCAAAGAATGTTACTTTTTTCGCCTTTTGTTGAAAACTAAAAACCCTGAATTTTGAAAAAAAAAAGAACAAGCGTGAATACTGTCGGTCACAGACAAAGGATTGATTTAGCATAAACTCACATTTAAAATTGAACCCCCTCCCCCCACTGTTGGTGAAGAATTTTTAAGAAAAAGTTTATTTCTATTTCCAATGAGGAGTAGATATTTGAGCTCCTTGGCCCCATTGGTACGGCTGATAGGCATCATGTATACATGCATAGTCAGAAACTGAAGAAACCTGTGTCGACAGTTTTATAGACTGATTTGGTTGATGGTTGGATGGTTGGATGGTCCGTGAGAAGGAAAAAATGTTACAGCAATAAACAAAAACAAAAAAAAAGAAAAACTTGCAGAGAAGAGAAAAAGGAAGAAAAGGAAAGAAAGAAAAAGAATGAAAAAAAAGTGTTGTGAAAGAAAGACGGAAAGAAAGAAAAGGAAAAAGGAGATGAGACGGAAAAAGAATTATGGAAAAAATAAAAAAATAAAGATAGAATAGAAAAAGATGAAAAAATAGAACGGAGAAATAAAAAGTTCGAATCCCACCCGAGGCTTTCTCCTTATCTTCCGATCAATGATATTTACTCACTGCCGGGGGGAAATCGGTCTGAGTTGAAGTTGCGATAAAAAGCAACGAATAAATTAAGATGAAGATAAAAAGTAGTCATGAAATTTTTAGAAAAAAAAAAGTTTTTATTTATTGGAATCCGCAGAAATAAAGTAATAAAAAACAAGCCTAAAAGTCAGACCATAGAGGCGCAGGTTGTCTCCCCTGCACCAAAAAAGGTGTACATCTTACTCCATAGGAGCTAAATCTTCTTCCGGTACGTCAGCCCGTCTGTCAGTCAGTCAGTGACGGTAATCGGTTATAGAAATGTTCGTGCATCTTGAAAAGCCAAAACATATTTTGATAGAAAATGAATTACAAAACAAGAAAAAAAAAAGAAAGAAAACCGGGTTTGAAGGCAAATATTTTCTCATTTAGTGACACAAGAAGATGAACCTTTAAATCCTGAATTCAGTTTTGGGGCGGATGTTTCTGAAATTAAGTGATTAATGGATGTGAGCATTATACGCCCGCCACGGAAGTTACAAAATCGTGAAGAGCAAGGATGAAACGGGGGGAGCCATTACTCCATTGAAGACTGTCATGGCGCCTAAATGAAAACATTAATTTAGACTGATGGCGGGAAATAGGAGGTTTCTCAGTATTTCAACAGAAAATTACTTGCTGCCTTGATCTTGATCGATCATCATTGGAGATCCAGGTATTTGAATATATTTAAGTAGATATCAGTTTTTCTGTGTGGATGTAGAAAATTCCATAAAGATGGTAATGATAATTGACAATATGGACTTGAAAAGATTAAGAAAAAATAGTTTAGTGCATCTCAATTTTTTTTTTATCAAACGGAACTTAAGTATTTCGTCTGTGATGTATAGACTTCACTTCTGTCCTCGATCAAGTCTATGCCACAGATGAAATAGAGATACACTAAGTTCTCAATCTTTTCATTTTCATGTTGATTATTATTACCACTGATATTAAGTACTGGTTTGCTAAAAAAAAAATGGGCAAAAAACTGGAGAGCGTTCCATGCCTGACAAATTTACCAAACTTTCAGGGAAGATATCTTAAGTATATAAGATTAATATTTTCAATGGACCCAACAAAAATGTTTAATAGTCTGGCTGTGGTAGCCATTTTCAAGGATGGTCATCATTAAAATTAAGTGCCTTCGAAAAGAGAAATAAAATTATTAACTTGAATTTAACACTAAAATTACAAAATAAATGTGTCTGCCTACTAATTCAACTCATTGGATCCCCGAAAGGACCATACATTCAATCAACTATGAATTATGTAACCTCTTGAGCTAATTTCATGTCATTTATAACACATTTTACTACTTAATTTAGACTAAAAATAGGATTTTATGTACTTCAAGTTTTTGAACACAAAATTTGTATGGTATGTAACTAACTAACTTACTAACTAAAAGCTAGCTGATGATGATGAACAGCACTTGTCTGAGTTTGGCGGAGGACAAAGATACCACTCAATAATATTTGACTGAATTCTAGTGTAGAAATCCAGATTTATCTAAAATAATAATGAGCAATGGGTTTTTCTGAGCTTGTGGGTCGTAACACTGGAATATTCCTCTGCTGGATGTTTTCCAGAATATCAAGAATATAGGACTGAAGCCATATGAGTCTTATAAAGAAGTTATCAAAGGAGACAGAAGTGCACAAGCAGCAATTGGGCAGAATTAATTGTTCAAAACACGAAAGCCCAAGGAAGACATCACTAGGAAACAGATTGCACCTTTGAAGTCTAATGCATCCCTGTGATCAATGATGTTTATTGCAAATCAGATGAGAAAAGGCGACTTAGTAGATTTTTTCACTCATGATAATCAACCACATTTATCATCCATTTCAGATTTGATCAACTTTACACAGGAACAAAATGAGAACTACAAGAAGCCTTTAAGTCAATTAGTGATGTCAAAAAAATATTCTCAATATGAAAATATGCTCCATTGAAAATGTTAGATTACTATTACACACATTCACCCAGTGAAAAATCCCTTCCAAGAATATTAAATGAATTTGTGCAACACATAAAAACAGTGACCGATGCCTGTTAAAGGGGTGGGCACTATGGGCACTATTTAATCACTGTCCCACCACAGCAATATTTGACACACGGTCGGGCTTAAGGTGGGGAAAATAGGTCAACCCTTTCAAAAATGGCTGCAGCCGACGCGACTTCGATTGCTGAGCGACCGTAGAAGCTAAAGCAACCTCCGTCACGAAAGTGTCCACCAGGGGACCTGCTCCTTTAAGTGCAATGGGAAACTGACCCCCTGCAGCTGGGCCGAGTAATAATAGGAGAGCCGAAGGACGAGTCCAAAGGCATCCAATGCGCGTAGCAAACCACAGCTTCAGTAAAACCTCATTGGCTAACGCTTGCACCGGTGCACTCGGTCTTTGATACCAACCAGCTCACAATCTCCGGCCCATTCGACGGGCAAGTGTCAGTAGCTGCGCCTTGGTCTATGCCGTGGAACAGATACTACTCCTTGATCTCGAAGGAAAGCTCAGAAAAATGGGAGGGCGTGCATTTTCCAAGAGAGCTACTTCCAGTCGATATTAAAAGTGGAACCCATGACAACAGAGGAATAGGCTGTAGAATCGAAGTATCAGGATCTACAAGAAAACCTCAGAAAAAAAGACCATTTCGAAGACTTTTTTTAAAAATTTGTAGAACAAAGAAGAATTGAATGAACTCATCTGCCATACTGTTAGAAAGACAGAATTCCGAGCTGATGGACACATTCTTTTTCACATGAAGCATGCTCTTCTTTGAAGGTATAAATATATCAGACCGAATCCTAGTTCTACTTTTTGGGCAATTCCATTCCTTCCTGATAAGGATGTTGTGGTTTTATGATGTAAGAGCAATCTGAACAAAACTTGACAGAAAGAAGTCCACGGCACTTCCTATCGTCTACAGTTTCACTGGGACTGACACAACGTCATCATTCAGAGGAAAAGGGAAGACAGCTTGATTAACTTAGGGCGCTTTTGTGAAGTAACAGAAGTTTTTTTTATTTTTATTAATGGTAGATAACCTCTTTCTATCCGGTTACTGCAGAGCCTATCCATTTCAAAACTCTTGAACACTACACAGTTCTGCAGTTCGCGAAGAGGAGTCGATCATTTTAACATATACCACCAACGAAGGTGAGTTACTTTTGGAATTTCATTTAAAAATTGGAGAAAATCCTTACCTTTACATAAATTACCAAAACAGATTTATGCCACTGCCAATACCAATAGTTCTGCTAGGGTCCATTGACAATCCTAAATATAATCACTTGCTGTAAGTTTGATCTTTTTGTCCAGCAGCATGTAATACTATAGTCAGTAAGGGAGCAGGCGAGAGAGAGAGAGAGAGAGAGAGAGAGAGAGAGAGAGAGAGAGAGAGAGAGAGAGAGAGAGCATGGCGAGGAGACAGAGGGTGGGAAAAAGATGTTTTATGTATAGTAATACGTTGACTTACGTCTGATCGTAGATATCTTCCCATAAGAGCTTGAAACCCTTTACTGTGGATAACGGTAATTTCAGTCATCGCAGTTGACTGCGAATGACGGAAATTTTGCGTCATTTTATAGTTAGCTTGCTAAAGAGATCACAATGTGTATATCATGTTTGTTTCAAGTTTTCCTGATTGGGGAAGCGAGAGAAAGAGGATAAAGAAGCAGTCACCCTGCTGGGATGAGGTAACGACTACGCAAAAGAAATGCAATCGATGGCTTTTTTCTTCGGAAAAGCAAGGAAGACGAATATACAATATAGAGGTCTAGGTAAATTTGTATGTCATGATATCTTATATTGTGCAATGCATATAATTCATTTCAGTCAATAATGATTAACTTATGCCTAGAGCGAGTTGCGTCTTTACTACTAGAGCGTAATCTGGACGTAAGTCGACGCATGGCTGTTCCTGAAGAAGAGAGAAGATTCCATGTTGCGCACTTGACGGAAAAATTGTATCTTTAAATACACTGCACTATCTATTTATCTATTTATCCAGATATCATTCAGCACTAACTGTTTTATGGTAGAAATTTGAAATTTTACACACACAATGAGTAGGGAAAATGTTTTTTTTATTTGTTTTTTTTTATCCCCCAGTATGTATGTATGTATGTGTGTGCATGTGTAAGGGGGTCAATGTGCAATGTAAATTTATGCTAGATTGCTTTTCGAAAATTCACAACATTTTTAATGATCGTAACCCAACAAAATGTGAAAGAAGTAACTTATTCACTGGTCTCTCCTTTTTCCGACAGTTTAATCGTTCAACACCAACGCAGTATACGTGGGTGGCGGTGATTGATGATTTCACTTGGAATGCTAGCCTTTTTTTAGTTCCCTGTTACCTTTATTAAACTGTATCACATCGACATTTAGAGGTGCATTAATTGAAGGTGGTTACAAAATACAAATCGTACTTTATTAAGAACTGAAGACAGTGGTCAAGTGCCACGGGATCGCGTGGAAACAGAATTCCTTAACTGTTTCGATGGGGTAACGGCCTTCCCCCATTGTCTACAAGTTATGCCAAATCGGTAATATTGCTTAATTGGCAAAATTTTAACTTTTTTTGACAAAAAACAAATACGTAGTCTTCATTTGATCAAAAGCCCATCTAATCCAAACCAGGATATAAAACAACTATTTTTTACAATCAAAATTTTGTGCAATCCCCCCCCAATGATTTAATACGTATTTATAACGTATTTTCACAAAAAATGAATAAATTCGTAGTTTTGATCTGATCTAAAGTTTATCTTATCAAAACAAAGATATGAAACAACTGTCTTTCACTAAAAAATGAATTTACGTAAACAATGTGAAATTGATTTTTTTTAGATAGAAAATACGTAAACTTCTCCAATTAGGTAATCTCACCGCTTTGACTTGACGAACACGCTTCTAAAATTATCATTCTGATTATCTGTTTGGACCCTCGAATTGGCCAAAACAGTACATTGTATCTATTGTGATCAAGATTTGACTCCAGAGGCAGCCACCAACGTTACTGGCGATTGTAGCATCAACCCTGAACATATCTTTGCGACCAGGGAAACGTGAGAAGAAACTTGATTCTGAAGACCACGAGAATAACGACCTAAGACTGTCAACCCCAGTCGACAGTATGAGCTAAATTCCAACAAATTTGATCCAGGAGAAACACCCAAGGCAAGTCAGGTCTCTCTCCTTCTCTCTGTCTCTGTCTCTGTGTCTCTCTGTTTCTCTGTCTCTCTGTCTGTCTGTCTGTCTGTCTGTCTCTCTCTCTCTCTCTCTCTCTCTCTCTCTCTCTCTCTCTCAGATATAAGACCTTGGATGGAGGCACTGAAGAATTTATCGATCAGATCCATAAATTAACAGATCCGGAGCTGGTCAATTTGGCTCAGGATGGCATCGCGTTCTAATGGATCAGCGAATATTCGGACGGCCGCTCAAATATCGCCTGTAATTATCTATTTGAGCAATTAACCGTCCAATACGGAGAATTTGCAAGCCTAGCTGTCGCTGCTCGGGCCTTATTGGGAATAATACAGAGTGAGGGGTTAACTCTGGAAGAATAAGCTAATAGAATAATGAAATAGGCTGGGATGGGGTCCCTGGAAGAAAAGTAAAATATGCCCTAACTATAATGAAAAATAATGGTTCTTCCTCCTGAATGACTTCCTCATCATCACCATCAGTCTATTAACGTCCATCGTTGGACATACACCTTCCCAAGAATTCGCCACATTTCTCTATCATGGGCGTCGCAGGGCCAGTATTTTCTGAATTTGTTCATCTCTCCATCTTGTATTTTGTCAGCCTCGGTTTCGCATGTGTTCTCTGGGAATCCATGTTGTGAGTCGTGATGTCAATCGGTTGTCTGCTATTCTTGCAACATGACCAGCCCATCGCCATTTGAGTTTTGTAATAGATTCTATGATGTCTTGGACCCCCGTTTTCTTCCTGATATAACATGCTGTCTTGTAATCTCTTCATGTAAGGTTGAGCATGATTCTCTCATGCGCACGCTGCATGATTCTCATTTTGCATGTCTGTCTCTTGGTTAGGTTCCATGTTTCAGCTCAATAAGTGACTATCGGGAGGATGCATTGGTTGTATTCTCTTCTTTCAAGGATTATTGGGATCTTGTTGTTTTTGAAGGTTGAGCTAGCTCTGCCGAAGGCTTGCAACCCTAGGGTGATTTTCCGCTTGATTTCTTTTGTCCTAGCTAGATGTTGTGGTCCACTTCCCCCAATTTTGCATCATTGATTTTGACAGTTATATCTTTATTCTTGATGCAAATGTGGCACATGACTTTTGTCTTACTGAAGTTCATGTGTAGGCCGACTCTTTTGCTTTCTTCATTTAGTTCATCTAGCATTAGTTGGAGGTCGTGTAGGTTCTCTGCAAAAAAGACGATGCCGTCTGCAAATCTAAGGTTGCTCAGATATTCATCGTCTATTTTGATTCCTCTATTCTCTCATGCCAGGTCTCGGAAGATCGTCTTGAGGTAGGCTGTGTAGAGTTTGGGTGTGCTTGTCTTACTCCTTTTGGGAATTGGAAGGGTTCAGGGTCTTTATATAGCCCGATAAAGGAGTTGCTGCTATTGTATTCTTTTAAATAAAAGCTCAGATAAAATTGATTAAAAATAAACATTTCCGTTCCAGATATTTTACTAAATGCATTACAACCTTCAGTATAACATATTTATGTACACACACACACACACACACACACACACACACACATATATATATATATATATATATATATATATATATATATATATATATATATATATGAATGGATGATGCTTTGCAGACGAAAGTTTGAGGAGAGTTTTTCACGTTTATGGGACTCTTTGACAACGGAGCAATGTATTGAAAACTGGGGCACAGTGAATCAAAGGGGCAAGTGGATCATGA
Source organism: Thysanoteuthis rhombus (assembly GCA_963457665.1). Classification (NCBI taxonomy): domain Eukaryota; kingdom Metazoa; phylum Mollusca; class Cephalopoda; order Oegopsida; family Thysanoteuthidae; genus Thysanoteuthis; species Thysanoteuthis major. Next base: position 11,080,008 of record OY735206.1, on the reverse strand, counting down.
ATTATTTTCTACAACTGCCACTACAGTGCTGAAATTAAGATTGTATCAGAGTTATTACTTGTCCGAACTGCAATCACTGTGCTTGCGCTTAAGAGCGATGTAAGTTTATATTTCCCAATTGTATCCGTGGGGCACAGTGGATCACTTCTGTCCACACGATATCTCAAGAGGTACTCAATCGATTTTTATGGAATTCTGTTGGAAGATGTGTACTGTGACAAGGAAGTGGTGGTCAGATTTTGAGGATAATCAATGAATTATATCTTGCTTTAGAAATATTTTTCCTGTATTTTTCGTACATTTATATATACGTTCATCTCTATCCACTTGATATCTCAGGTTTTCGATTCATTTCTTTGGAAGGATATGCAATAGGCTTCGGAAGACACAATTAAATTTTAAAATGTATCCATGCAATATCACCGCCCCTGCGTCATAGTGATATGTCTACACCATATTATATCGCCAAAATTTCATGTCTGTCCATACTGCGACAATAAAACATGGAAGATATGAAAAAAAATTTGGATAGATCCATGCACCATTAATTCCCCAAACAACAGCTTTTGAGTTCTATGAGTATTTTTCAGTTCCTTAAATGTATCCAACTTTTGCCAATGAGTGCTTGATTTTTATGATCACCTTTTGGACCCTAGATTATAATTCAATAATACTTTCATAAAATGTGTGGTTCTTTAACTTCAGGAGCTTCTTTAAATCATTCAATCTTATGTTGATTCACTGTGCCCTGTTATACCAGGAATGGGGCACAGTGGATAATAAAAAATAATACCAAATAATTCAACTGCTTATTTGAAGGGATATTGTTTTCTTATCTTTATATAACCTATTTCACAGCCAATAGAGTAGATCTTCATTGTTTTTACGCCAATTAGCTTCTACCAAAGATTGAATATGTGCTCTACTGTGCTTCGGTTTTCCCTGTGTATGTGTGTGTGTGTGCGCACACAAACACACACACACACACACACACACACACAGAGGGGGTGTATTTTCATATGATCCCTGGGGATCTGCGTTGTGGGTTATAATGTCCAGCAGTTGTCTTACATTCTTGCAATATTCCCAATTGGTCGCCATTGATTCTCCCTTATGATCTCAATATCTCTGACCGATGTTCGTGTGCACATGCGTGTATGTGGTTTCTTTTCCATGAGTTAAAATCGTCTCATAAAACTTCAAATATAAACATGAATTTTTTTCACAAGGAATAACTAAGTTTAGAGTATAATAAAAGTACATTTTTTACTGATAGTGAAAATAGCAAAGATTCGGAGTAAGCATACAGTATAGCCTGCGGATATAGATATCCATTGCCAAGGCAAATCATTATAAGACTTTTACTGATGAACGAAATTTGAAATTAATGAATGCTTTACTAGTCATCAGGTCTCTTTGGGGAGCATGTAAAGGGCCTCCCCCATGGCGATCCCTGTTAATCCTTCTTGGAGGAAACCAATCTAAATCATTATCATTAGCCTTTTAGCGTTCGTCATTAGACAGGCCTAACTAAGATTCATTAGACCTCTCGATCGGGGGCGTTGCAGAACCAGTACTTTAGTTCGTCGCTTTATCTAATTTTTCATCGGCTATAAATTGCATATAATCTCTAGGGATCCACGTTGTGAGTCTTGATGTCCAGCAGTTGTCTGACATTCTCGCAACATGTCCAGCCCATTGCCATTTGAGTTTTCTTTTAATTTTTATGATATCTCTGACTCATGTTCGTTTTCAAACATACCGTGCTGTCTTGTGAACTCTCCACGTGACTCGAAGCATGATTCTCTCGAGCGCGTTGCATAGTTCTCAGTTTGAGGGCTAATCAAAAGGGTGTGTCCCCCTAGAATCTATTTACAGGCTTGATTGCATTATTAGAGCAACAAGATTTAAAGGAATGAATCGGGTCTCTTGAATCTCCTCTCAATTACTCTAACCTCGTAGCTACCTCACCGGTGCTGGATTAGGTTAAGGTTATAATCGATTATTGCAAATATATTGACATTTTTCTTTTATACGTTGTGACAAAGAAAAACAGGTGGCCACAATGTTCGCTCAGTTAAAATTCTTTAAAAGCTTTCAATTTTCAAGGTGCGGGAATATTGATCTTGGAGAATTGTTCTTATTGTTTTTTTTTACGTCCAACTGATTTGAATCGTTAGATTTCATCCGACTTAAATTCAAATCTCAAAGTAATAGAATCAGCAAAGAATACAATAAAGAATCTTTTAAGAAATAAGAAGTCAATATTATTTTGTTTAAGGGAAAATAAGACAGAATTTCATTCACATGTTTGGCTTGATTCTTCTAAGATAGGATTACAAGACGAGAGGTTTAATGTTCCTTTCCGAAACTCTCATTGCTAATCCCAGCAACCACAATCTACCGCTTTCAAGCGTGAAAAACCTTCAGTTCAGAGCTACTAAACCAGTGATGATTGTTCGCTTGATTTCTTCTTGTTCTGCGCATGTCCTGGTGATTTGTTGTTCTAGATATACGCAGCAATTTACTTTCCTTAGCACAGCGTTTTCGATTTTGATCGTTGTTTTGTTTTTATGTCCTCAACATGTTTGTTGTACATGACCTTTCTTTTATTGGAGTCCAACTGAAGGCCAACTTTCTTGCTTTTGAAGAATTACTTTAGGTCGGCAAGCTTTCAGTAGAGCAAGCCTAACCTACAAAAACAAGAAAATCCCATTAGTTCTAAAAAGAAAGGTATACGACCAATGCATCCTGGAGGTGAAACATAGAACCTCACCAAAAGATTGACTCTTAAACTGAGAACCATGCAACGTGCGCAACAGAGAACCATGCTCATCACATGGAAAGAACACAAAACGGCACATTATATTAACACAATTTGGGGTCAGAATTATCTCACAAATCATGAGAAAAAATAAAATGGTGAAGCGTTGGTCATGTTGAAAGAATGTCAGATAACCGCTGGACATCACCATTCACAACGTGGATCGCTTGAGATCATATGCGAAATAGCGCCTGACAGAAAATAAGATGATAAATAGTTTTATGACGAACCTTCCAACATTGTCATTAATTTCTCAAATTTATCTATACCTTTATGATTTCTCAAGTGTTGCTTTTTCTGTGGCAATAGTGCACACTATTGTAAAATAGGGCGTAAATTGATATGTATATATATATATATATATATATATATATATATATATATATATATATATATATATAGTGAGGATTCGCAACACCAACACGTTTATGTTTCTTTCCTGTTTGAGCATCTTTATCTAAATTATACACATACACACACATACACACACACACACACATACACACACACACACATTTTATATATATATGTGTGTATATAACGTGTGCAAATGTATAAATGGGGATATAATTGCAAATTTGTGTGCGTAAAAAGGCACGAAAGCAGGTATAATGTGGTTTTCTTCTTGAGGTCATCAAGTATTTGTACTTTCAATTCTTTCTCGAGGGTTGATCATTAAGTGATTAAATAGATCCAATAATTAATTAGAAAAAAAGAATTATTACCAATCCTGTGAATATCCTTTCTCTACTTTTACATATCGCCTCCGCAATTTTCCCCGTATTTTAATATCGAGAATTTCAATTCATTATTTCTTTTTGTTAAATGGAGCATTGTAAACCCTTATTATTAATAATACAAAATCAAGGTGGAGGTAAATAGTAGTCAAAAATCAATAATAACGATTTAATGTACTTCATCTAGTCAAACTATGAATAATAACACAACAGGTTTGGTTAGTCTCTCAATAGAAACCGGCACGTGGCCAATTCTCTCGGCAGCATGCCGTGTTGGGGATGGTCAATTAAAAAATAAGTTGTTCTTCTCGCCTTCTTTCAGACAGTAATCAGTAAGTCTGGATTTTCAACAAAAAAAAAAAGCATGAAATGCTGCTGGACACAAATTAAGGCGTCAATTCAGCATAAACTTACATTGTAAATTGAACCTCCAACTAAAAACCTATTGAGGAGATATTCAAATCTTTAAATTTCAGTCCTTTGTGTGATCCATTCATACACAGGGTCCCCGTATGACCCTCATTTCGTTATTTATTTACACGATCTGGGGCTACTGGACAACATTGCTACCAAGCAAAATAAGATTCTTACCAAAATGTCTTTAGAACTATCTCATACTTACATGCATACTTACATAGCCAAGCTAACCAAGCAGACTGGCTCGAAAACCGGAAAAAAATCCATGTGAACAGTTTTACTGGTAGATTTTCTTGTGGGTCCTTAAAAAAAACATTCTGCCACACTGATACTAACAGCTCAGAAAACAGAAGCAAACATGATGCAGAGATATCGGGGATAGAGAGCATATCTGGAGTTTGGATTAGGAATCACGTGCAAAGGTCTTCCTTGATGAAGATGATAAAGCAGCAGATGCATTAAACCTTGCTTCCATTTGGGAGAGTTCAAGTCTCGCTGAGGGCTGATTTTTTTTATTTCCAGTCCGTATCGTGAATGTTGCCGGACACAAACAAAGGAACCAATTTATCATAAACTCATATTGTAAATTCAGCCCCAGTGAAAAACCTATTTAAGGGTGGGGTAAAAAAAACCTTTTTCACTAAGCATGATAAGGAGTAAATGTTTGGAATGTCAACCTTCTAGCCTGATTGGTTGCAGCCTGTACACGTGATACATACGTGTCAAGTCAACCAGCCGTCAGTGTCACCGATAAAGAAAAATTTCTGCGTTAAATCGAAAAAACGTCAAGATCACTTTTAGCCACTTCATGGAACTTTTGAATAGCTGAAAATGGCTATGAAATATCTGAAAATTAGCTATAATTGCTGAAAATAGTGCTTCAAATGGGCTAAAAAATAGCGCTGAATGAATTTGCGCTGCTATATCAAGAGGTGCACTAAATTTGGCACCTGAAATCCCCCCCTCTCTCTCTCTCTCTCTCTCTCTAAACATGATATCTCTCTGTTCCCTCTAAACCTGATATCGCGAATCTTGTGGCAGAGAAACAACATCATTCATAGCTCAGCTATCGAAAAACATATGTATTGTAGACAAACATATACCACAAATTGGGATTCAAATAAATATAATCCATAGGAAATAATTTCCATAGGTCAAAGTTTATTTCCAAACCTTTTGGTATAACCTTAAACACCCTAACTGATGGGTACTTTTTTTTTACAAAAGCATGTTTCAATTTATTGGTCTTTTTTTGTTCATACTACAGTACCAGACCATTTATCAGGCAAACTTGGGATCGGAGATGATCCAACCCTCTAGATTTTCCGGATTTTTGGATCAAAGCTATTAACTTAACGTATGAAATAAACAGTGAAAAGTAAAGCACAAAATTGTATTTTAACAGATGCAAATTAGTTGCTGATTTTTAATCGTAGTTCATTGATTACAGTCTAATAATCGAATATTAAAAGTATGGGTACGTCAGAATATTTCCTTCATAGAAAGGGGTCCTTGAATTTTCAAAGTTTCCGAATTACTGTTTTAGAGTTTATATTTCATTGGCAACCCTGGCAAAATCAGTCAAAATGATACATTCAAATTTAAATTAGAGAAAAGAATTTGTAATATAAGTACTTATTTTATAGTATGTACTTTTTTACAGTACCTAAAAGTACTTGCTTGATTAACATAAAAAGAATTAAATCCAGCTTTTCAGACTTTATGCTTAGGAGGAATCGATTTTCTATCGTTACTTGCGACCAGTCAAACCCAAATGATAATAGAGACAGTCATGAATATCTGTATATCAATGAAAATTGTATTTAAATGCATTCAAAATATAAACAGTTAAATGTGCATAACCTTCTGGCAACAAAACCATATAACATGAGCTGAAGTGTTATTTACGTATGTAATGGCTGTACGATGAATAAATGAATAGTTATTCAAGTGGAATAATGAACCTCGATGAATATCACTAATAGAAAGTAATTAACAAATTAGTTGCATTAAATAGAATGAATGAAGTTATTTCTGCAAACAGTGGCTGGCGTATGGGAGATAACTATTCATATCAAACTTTAATCGCTTTTGCATAATACCCCCGGACTATGATTTGGCACAAAACTCAGTGAAAATCTGAGGGACCCCGCAAATGCACAAGGAAGATCTTTGGTTAATCTTGAGATGGGTGAAGGTCTCATTGACAGCCCTAAACTTCCAAATTGTATCTAAAAGAAATCCAGGCTCCCAATCACCAAGCTTCGCTTTTGGGTTTTATCTCGACTCAGTCCCTAAATGATTACAAAACGCAGCTTCTGCTACATATTAGCCGGTTATTGTTATCTAAAAGACCCTGCCTCAAGTGAAATCAATGAGCGACTTCCCGTATACTTGGCTCTCCCTACCTCTTTCCAAACATGTTAGTTCTCACCTGTCAGATTTCTCTCCTGTCGAGTTGACTTGAACAAATCGGTGCTTGGAGAACAAAAGAATGTAAATACAATTAAGGCTGGTTGCCCGACAATCTGACCTACGTTACTTACAAATCTACTTACATAAGTAATCTACTGGAAAGCACTCAGAGAGAGCATACCTCTATCAACGACATTGTCAGTGGAAGTAATTGCGCATGAATACACCCCAAAATATAATCACTTATTGCATAGCCCATAGCCCAACCTTTCACGAAGTTTCATAGGATTTCATGGAGAACCATCAGAGATATCATATGGAAAGGATGAATTTTGGACGATATTATGTGGTACGGACTTAGGATTACGACGCAGGGAGGTAATTGTGAATGGATCCGCTCTAAAAATGTAATCACTCCGTTCGTACCAGCCCCAACAAAATCTCTTAGAAATTAATTGGGAACTTTTGAAGACAGACATGAGTGTATACATGGATGTATGAAAAATAAAAGCTGGAAAAATATCCCTCAATCATTAAAAAAAAACCTTGGATCCGCTCTAACCAGCTTTTCATTGCCTCATTATCCACTCTTCCAAACATTTAATTGAAATCCAATGAGAACTTTCGGAGATTTCGTGTGGATAGACAGACGGAAAGACGGAAAGATATGATCAAATACATTTACCGCTCCAACTTGCATTTCTATGGCTCAACTGCGGATGACGGAAATTTCCCTCGATTATATATCGGACCCTTCAACTTGATGTTACTGACGTCTCTTCTCTTTCTGCTCGTTTCTGTGTTTCTCTGTCCGTAACTTGGAATGTGTGACTGGGAAAACAAACTGCTCAGCTTATTTTGTGCCACCCTGTACAATCAAGTTATCCCTGCATTTAGGACACGGCCACTGAGCAGCCCCCGCCGCTGTTGATGGGTCAAAAGTGTGACTTTTTCTGTTTCTCTGTTCAAAGCAATGGTCTCATTCACTTATAGGTAACAATTTTGCAAATAGAAATATCTCATATCAGCTTTTTAAAAAATGGAATCATCTACTTCACAACGCCAAATGGAAGGAAATGGGGGTCTGAAGAGTGTGTTGCGCCTATTCATGATTTATCTATATGTAGCATGAATAATCCCTTCATTTTTACGGGTACTACGCGGGTATATATACATTTACAAACAGCTTTAAATTTAGTCATTAACTGCCACCTGGGGAAAACAAAATTACGGCTGTAGATGGTTTGTCTGGACAGAGAAAATTGCAGCGTGTCTGTCTGGTCGTGTGATTTCAGAAACAAATAATTAACCTCTGTCAGTGTTCGTCTGCAAATCCAAGCTACTTTTTATTTTTTCTTCTTCCATGTCTCTCTCCCTTTTCCTTTCCCTTGTCATAGCAACTTCTTTTGTACCTTACACGATCTCGCTTGTTCAGTAATGTTTGCTGTCTCACTAAGACGTAAAAGTACACGGATAGAACGAATCGGGGTTATGTCTATATGAGAATTCCTAATTCTCGAAAGAAACGGCTGTGGACTACATTTTGATGGTATGGTGGCGATGGTCGTGCTTTGTCTGTGTTAAAACAGGATTTAAAGTGCCACCTGTTTACAAAAATTACTACTCGATTGCCTTTATCGAATAGCACGAAATAACTGAAGTTATTCTTTAAAAAAGGAAGAGAAAATGTCTGCATCATCGAATGGAGATTTGGTTAAATCTAATTATGATTATAATACTTGGATGCAATTTATTTTAAACAATTATTTTTGAGAAGAAAATATCGTACATACTGGAATATATGACGAACGGTTTTCAAGGATATTCTGAGAACTTCCACTCACTACAACTTATCCAGCCCCCCGAAACTATCTTTGGTAGATAAGCTCGTTGTCATACTAACTTCGCCTTTGGTACCGCATGATATTATTTTAGTTGTGCCAGCAAGTACCAATTCAGCTGACATACTGAAAAGTTCCCACCACCTCTCATTCCCTTCCACTCCTGTATATGGTTTGAATGTGCAAGGGAGAGAACTCGTGCATCTATAGACTGACGTGATTTTTTAAAAAAATGTTTATAATTGAATGATTGTACATACTGGTGTATACAGTAAGGTTTTAAGTAGTAGATAAGTTTTACTGGTGTCTTTAAAAACAGTTCACTTCAGGTGGAGATATGCAGATAACAGAGGAGAGCGAAAGTTTTCTAACTACGCGGTCAAACCGTTGGGGTCAGTTGGCCGCAAAATGCCATAAACCGTTCGAGACTGAATCCTACAATCGTCCGAGCGCGTCTGCAGGACTTCTGACCAGACTGCGATACGCTCTACTTTGTCCCCCGCATGGAAAACTCGGTCGATGCTATACGTTCTTCTTTTGTATGCTTCTAGTGTGGTTAATGGCACTGTCAATTTCTCCCGGAGACGCCCTTCCTGGAGGCAACGCCTTTTCAATCATCGTCCTCTTTGCTGCAGGAATTCTTGTCGGTCAATTAGTATCCTTGGTGAAGTTACCAAATATCCTCGGTAAGTCAGTATTTCCATGCTTTCTTCCTCTTGGTACAGTTAGAAACACGTCACTTCCGTTTCTTAGAAAAGGAAATTAGAAACTGTCAATAAAAACTGTCACAAAACTGTCAACAATGGTTTCTTCAGTTTCCATGTTGGTCTGACTAGCTGGATGACTGTATCACGCATACAGACCGCAATAATGGAGATACAGGGTGCAATTTTCAACATTTACTTCTTATGAAAGGGTTTTAAAGAGGGGTTCAATTCTCAATGTAAGTTAATGCTAAATCGATCCCTCAATTTGTGTCCGTTCGCTTGTTCTGAAAATTTGGACGTTTTTAGTGATCACTGCGTAACAAATGCTAGGGAAGTGATTTATTCCTCAATCACCCCTATTTCCATTTTTATTTGATCACCCCAAACGAGGCACGCAGCCAAAAGACGTTGGTCACTTTTTTCTATTGAGTAACTAACCCGATCTGTCTTTTTTTTCATTTGGATAGTTTAGTTTTGAGAAAATAATTTTTAACTACTGAAAATCCATCACCTCATTTTAGCTCTGAGGAAAAAAAAATCCTTAAGCAAGAAATTATTTAGTAATGATAAAAATTCTGAGAGAAAATTTGTCTTTCTCCATGTATAACCTGCATTTTTTCTAAAACATTTGATCTGAAAAAAATCTCAGTCTGTATCATCTGTTCAAACATAATTGTTATCCATATTTCTACACATAATTGTGTATACAGGATAATGCATTCCTCATTCGGAAATGAAGCTCAGACGAGGGTTGTGGATTATCTATAGTAACAGTTTTTACAAGAAAGTAAATTTGGTCAACAACGTCCTAAAATTAGCCTTTAAATGGATAAGAATTTTTCTCAAAATTACGCAACAGCACCCTTTATAGTTACTGAGATTTTCCAGAGTGTCGTTGTTCTAAATTTGATTGAATTCACCTAAATAGAAAACTAGACCGTGTTTAGGTATTCTACCTTCACTTATCAAACTAGAAAGCACTCAGAGAGTGCATGCCTGTGAAAGAGCGTATCTACAGAAAATAACGCATTTAGTATATCTAAAAAAAACGTGATCAAAAGCAGGGTTCTGCAGAACCCTTGGGTTCCGTATCATATATTTTTGGTTTCGTGGTCGATTCTGAGGGATAAGCCGTTCATTGTTTCGAATGAAATATTATATGGTGATGACAAAGAATAAAATGCGACCTTTATAACAGACTTCAGGTGATGGTTTTCATTAGGAAAGCCATACTCAATGAAGAATCGATAATAAGTTTATCAATATAGATAACCATAGTCATGTGGGGTTTTTTTTTAATGAATTTCGTATTCAGAAATTATACAAAATCGTGCTTGCAAAAACTAATCTTCTGGGTTCCCAAAATCTTTCGCTCAGCTTCAGAGGCTCTGTGAGGGCGAAGATTTTTAAAAAATCATGATATAAATCTCATACATCTGAAGAAAATTATTTGTTCAATACACATGGATGACTTTGATAGAAACTGCTCAGTGGCGTCCCCTTTCAATGGCGCCCGGGGTAAGTGCCATACTTGACATACCGTAGGTAGGCCACTGCCTTTGCTAAAACCATTGTTACTGAATGTTAATCAGTTCATGCTGAAGGATAGTTAAAAGTTTTAAAATCCCGAACCCGCCCCTAAATTTACTCAATACTTTCGTAGCCCATTTCAATGAAAATTTTAGAGATATAATGTTGTGGGGACATATAGGTATGATGTATAGATTGAATTCTTGATCCGTCTCATATGATTTCTTCCACCCTTCCAGAAAATGTAATTCAAATTCATTGAGAGCTTTTGAAGATATTATGTGGACTTATAGTCATTATGGATTATGGGGAAGTAACTATTTTTTTTAATTCATGGATCTGCACCAAATTTAAATCATTACTTCCGTAACCCATTGCCCACTCTTTCAGAAATTTTCACTGAAATTCATTGAGAACTTTTAGAGATATTGCGTAGGCGGACATGGGGAGACAGACAGACAATACGGTTGCCCAAGGTAAATTACTACATAACTGGTTGATTCCTGTGGTATTAGAGTATTTTTTCTCCCTGACAATAAACTTATGAGGCAAATCCGAGAACACATTAATGGCTCACTCATGGGAGAATGAATGGGACACGATGATGGATACGCTGATCGGAAAACAGACAATACTTTATTTTTTTTACTAAGCTTAGTTTTGGAACGAGGCCATATGGATGGGCCACTCAGTAACGATCGAACTCGCTACTTAAATCACAACATTATTAATAACAGAACGGAAACCTTTTTTGATTTTGTCTAATCTCAGTCCAAGTCTGGAGTTGACATTATCTTTTTTCCTTCTGAAAAGAAATCCTCCCCTATTTTGTGTGAGTAAACTCTTCACTGTTTGTCTATGCTGTAAACGTTATGTCAAACCGATAAGTAAAATAAACATTCCCCAATCGACTGAGCGAAATTGATAAGTCTTGCATATGTTTGGAAATTTATCATATGCAAGGGCATATTTTATTCTAATAAATGAATACATTTATACTAATATATATATATATATATATATATATATATATATATATATATATATATATATATATTACTTTATTTTGAGGGTGTGTTTGTCTGTATGCACAGAGATAACTTGACAACTGGCCATTGTTGATATTCATCAGATATATTGGTCGGTGCACCGGACATGGCAGTGTCATTTAGGTCAGAGGTTTTTGATGCGAGGGGGCGCTCAATTTACAATAGAAAATCCATACTGAAATGAACACATATTTTGCGACCGTAAAAAAGAGACGTTTTCGTGGCGTGACGCGCGTCACTAATCATTTCTATGTGGATTCGGAATGGAATTGAGAGAGAGAATTGTTTTTGTTTTGTTTTTTTTCCTCTGTCGAATTTTACTATTGAACATTACAGCAGCCAGGCTTGTTTCTCCTTATTTTCCCTTTCTTATCACTCCATTCGTACAAAAAAAAAAGTTGTTTACACTAGATCACTGATACTAATTACCACAATATTGCTGTCAAAACACCAACAGAAAAATCGACTAAGTCAACGAGTGTAAAAACACCAGTTACAACAAAACCAGCACGTGCAGCTGAAACACTGCGCAAAATAAATTTATATGCAGTAATTTCGGTGTCAGCCCCTCCCCCCAAATGTCACCCGGCGCGATTCACACTTTCCTAGTGACGTCACTACATCAGTCATGATTATTCTGTTGACTTGGTCTCTCACACGTGTCTTAACAAACAGAACATGAAACCGCATCAACAGCCGATCGCAAACTGAGTAAGTTGAGGTTTAGTAGCTTTAGTCATATCTTTAAACCTTTAATGGCGACGGGCGGCGAAGAATAGTTGTCCGTTGCAAAATAAAAGCCCCTGTCCATTGCGAGATAATCCATGTCAAGTTATCCGTTGTGACATAAAAGTCCTTGTCCATTGTAAGATGACAAGTCATCCATCAAAGCATTCAATCATCATCATCATCATTCTAGTAGCCTCCGACGTTTGAACATAAACCTTCCCCCAGATTTGCCAGACGTCTTTATCACAAAATAAAGCGGGAATTCTATTGAATTAACCATGGGACTGCATTGAAAAAAATTTCTGACATTCGCAGTGAATTGGTTGATTATCACAAAAGTTGTAACGACGAAGTAAACAAAGATGGAATCATCATGATTGGTCGGACAGAAATTTCAGATGAGTTTAAATCAACTGAATCTGAGGCAACAAACTGCCGTTCGAAAAGCAAGAAAATATTATTTGAAATACAGGCGTCCTTCGTTGTTCGAAACTCTACTTTTTCCCGAGCAAATCATAGAATTAGAAAGATGAAATTAAAAAATGAAGTAAGCCAATTAGAAATAAGAGCAAGAAAACTATTTGTATCGATGGACAACATGAATAATCAAATAATTACATTTATTGCTTCAATCATTGCAGTTGTTAATTTGGGTGGTTAAATTAGTTAAATTTATTAATGAGCCTTTTTAGTTTATCCTCACCAAAAGCAAGCGCCCATAATTTTAAAGTATGTCCTCACACCTCCAAATTAAATTGCATATATTCTCGCTGAAAAAACAATCAATCTTTATCTTGCTCGGGAATTGTTATAGGTGTTCCTATCAAAACCTTTCATAAACTGAGGAGACATAAGAATCTTCTTGGAGGATATTCCTAGTATTGCAGTCTCTCATTGAATGTTATTAGAACAAAATAAGTCTGTGAGTATTTGTTTCATGAATTCCATTGCACGTGCCTTTTCATTTATTCTTGTTTTGCTGACATTTTATTTACGACCTGTCTACGCTGGATTTGAATATTTGAATAGTAAAAAAGGACACCTCAGCATATCACTTTATTTTACTTTGAGCTGGCTGCATTATAATTACCTTACCAAGCTAAGGAGCCCTATCTGTCCTGCTATTTTACCCATATTGGGACATTTTTCTTGTTCGTAGTGTAAATGCATATACATGTGAAAAAAAGGAAGTCCAGTTAAGCGTCAGTGTAAATTCAATCAGGCAAAATTTCCTTTTAAATCAGTTATTCTCTATAAACAACCCTAAAAACATAGGCGCGCGGTTCAAACTTTATAAAAACCTTCTCCTGGGTCTATTGGTTGGGCTGCGTCCATATTCAGGGGGTTTTCTATAGCGTGACAGACAAACACTGTGTCCCACTCTCTTATATGTATATATCTTGGTGCGAATTTTCTCTAGTTATCATTATTCATTAATTTTTTCCACTCCGTTACTAAATTTTTTTGTTTTTTTTTGCTTGTCAAATTGGTTCATTTTCAAGAATACATACACCAGACCATTTATCTGGCTTCTAGAAAAGACCGTAATTACCGGAAAAAATGGTTATATTTGAACTGGTTTTTAATCAAGTTGTCCTCGTAGTAGTTCGTCGCTCAACAACCGATTATCGGGATGACCACAGACTTGTTACAAAATTAACACCCATTGACAAAAAAACTATCCAATCTCATACAACGGTTTAATCAATTTATTTTAATCAAATTTATATCAATGAAAAGAAGAATTGGAAAAAAAATGATATGAAAATCATTTATTCACTCGTGAAATTGCCAAACTTCAGTGCAGGTTGAAGTTGACTTTGATTTTCTTCTATAACAAGAATAATCCTCAAAACCAAACCTATGAAATTAGCATCGATTTGAAATCAGGATCATGTGATCAGAAGGCGACTTTCTAACCAACTGACGAAGCTTACATTCGTACGAATTTATTTACTCTGTATACAATACAAATTTGCAGAAATCATCTTCAGTTAAAATAGAAGAAGGAATGGAGTTTGATTCTACAACAGCCATGATTGTTTATGTTTTACATTCGTGGAAAAAAGATGGAAAATCAATTGGAACATAATCATTGAATTGTAATGTTCACATGAATAAATTTACATAATAATGAGCAACATACCCGTCCGTCTGTTGTTATATTTTGAAAATAAAAGGTTACATTATTATAAATAATGTATCTGTCTGTATGTCACACTTTGAAAGTAAAAAAAATACATTATGATAAACAATGTGTCCCTTTGCCTGTCTGTTATGATTAGAGGGGAAAAAAACTACATTATGATAATTAATGTGTACGTCCGTTTATCACACTTAATAAATAAAAATCTGCATTATAATAAACAACGTCCGTCCGCTGACACACTTTGTGATAAACAATGTGTATTTGTGACGAAAAGCAACTATAATTAAGATAAAAGAAATATAATTCAAAATCGATAATGGTTGGCAATACTTCATCTCTAAAAAAATGAAATCATGATATTATTACTACCATCGATATTAGCGTACTTAAAATTAACAAAAAATATGACGCTGGATGATTGAGGTAAAAGAAAGGTAAGTCTATGTGCGTTTAGATTCGATCTTTTACTGGCGATAAAGCTCTTGTGGCTCAAGCTGCAAAGCAGCTGGTATGGAAATCCAGATTTATCCTTTCTGTCCGATCCACAACCTCGATTGCGCTGATCTTTGCCATGTCTTACCGGTAAACCATCCTATCTCATTCCTCCATTGGGTCTTTTCATTCTACATTTCAATCACTGGGCTTCTTGTTCATCTTCTTGCCAACCGTTCAGCCTGTCTCCAGTTTTGTTGCTATCAGTATATCTTTCACTTTGATCCGCCCACGGATCCATGTTGATCTTTTTCTATCTTTTAGAGTTACCTGTAGCATTGCTCTCTCCATGTCTCTCGATGCGATTCTGAGTTATTATCAGTTAGAAATGTCTAAAATGATGCATGGTTTTGAATTAATCGACCCTAATGTTTTCTTTACAAGATGAAGGCACAATAGTCTCATAAGCTATGATGAAAATAATGTTGAAGCAAATGAAAGTAGACGGACAACTCTCTTTTAGCAATCAAGTTGTAGGTCTGTGGAATAATTTACTTGAATATCTGGTTCTCTTCTCAGATGTAGATATTTTAAAAGAAGAATTATGATATTTATTAACACCACAAATAGTCAACTGTTTAAGGTTGTTGTAAATTAAATTTGTACATGATGCGTGCTTCTAGATAAATTTTACATTCTTTTTTTGCACTATTATTTACCGCCGCCCACCTAGTTGGAAGAGATATGTGTATTGGTCTGCCTATCGCTCTGTATGTTTGCACACACGATAACTCCAAAAGTTCTCAACGAATTCCAATGAAATTTTATGGGAGGGAGATCAAACAACTGATTAAATCCTGGGATTCGTTATTGATTGAGATATATTTTTTTATTATTCTGTAGGAAAAGAGGTTACAAAATGATCATTTGATAAAAAGGCTGAATTTAAATTTAAAGGGAAGTAATCCATTCAAATCTCTCTCTCTGTTCTTTTTCGATATTTTATTTTCATTCAGTTTCTAGGATGAGTTAGAGTTTGTCATTGGCAGAGGTGTGCACTCACTGACTGCTTTTCTAGTTGAATTGTATTCATTGTTCAAGATTTGAACTAGTTTTTGACATGTCAGTCCATTGATCAGCATTGATAGTTGTATTCATTGTTTCAAATCATACAGTTACCTTGTTTTGTGTTCAAGACAAAAACCTCTGTATGACCTTTCATTGATAGTGACCCAAGGCAAATCCTTACACACCAGATCAAATTTCCTGTTATCTTTTTTTGCTCGTTTTGCTCTTATGCAGCCGATAAACTAATGAGCCAAATCTATATCTTGTGCTGAAGGACATATCTATATCAAAACCTTGGGTTGTTACCTGTTCATTCAATAGTTACAATGGGTCTGGTTAGTTGTTCAATAGAAATGGAACTAACATGATACTCAACCAAAATTACGATATTATTCACATTTTCTTGATAGTCACTTATGGAGCTGAAACATGGAACCTAACCAAGAGTCAGACCTGCAAACTGAGAAGTATGCAACGTGTGCATGAGAGAATCATACTCAACCTTACATGGAGAGATTACAAGACAGCACAGTATATAAGGAAGAAAACAGGTGTTCAAGACATCATAGAAACTATTGAAAAACTCAAATGGCAATGGGCAGGCCATGTTGCAAGAATGAAAGACAACCGATGGACATCACGTCTCACATAAGAAACCGAGGCCGACAGAACACAAGATGGAGAGATGAACTTGACAGATTCAGGAAATACTGGCTTCGCGATGCCCATGATAGGGAATTGTGGCGAATCCTGGGGAAGGTCTATGTCCAATGACGGACGTTGAAAGACTGATGATGATGATGATGATACTTCTGCTTTGGATTTGAACCCCTTTGTGCTCTTCCTTCAAAGTGTTACTCCCTGGCCCTCTGCCTAGGATCAGAGTGTTGTATCTGTGTCTGCTAATATGAATTAATCGTAACTACTTTGTGGCTTTATGCTGTTTTAGCTTATGGAAGGTCTTTATAGGAACGCTCTACTTCCAGATATAGGGTAAAGCTGTACATGAAAAAGTTCAAAGAATTTGAAGCTCAAAATGACTCCTACAAAGAAAGAAAAACATTGATAGTAAATGAGGCTCTTTAATTCCCCAGTGAGGTGATTTTGAGAGATGTGTGAAATGTCAGACATATTGGAGGTGCTAGGTTAATTTACACATGGACAGATTTACGGAGCTGTTCAAATTCCCTCAACTCCTGGATAGCAGCTCAAGAACATATTCAAGAATTTTTTTTCAACACCATTAAACTCTGAATCATTATTTTTATGTTTAATTTTATGACTCCTAAAAAGCAACTTATAAATTAAGATGAAAGTAAAAAGTAGTGAGAAGATAAAAAATTGAATAAAATAAAACGGTTAATTAAGATGAAAATAAAAATAATAAACTATTTAGACCTTTTTAGTGATCACTGCCCAACAAAATGCAAGAGATGTAACTTATTCATTGATCATCCCTTTTTTGAACTTTTTATTCATTGATCGCACCAAACATGGTATGCTGCCAGAAAGATGTTGGTCACACTATGGTTTCTATTGTGCAACTAACCAGCCTTATTATAATAGAAAATATATATAATAAAAGTATATAACATCATAATCGTGTTTTTATTATAATGGAGTTAATGTAAGTATATGTAAGCAAAACTACTTTTTTCACTTTTTCTCTTCAATTCCTTTGTGTGTCTGTGAGTCCATGTTCACATTTACTGTCAATTGTTGAAAATGAAAAAAGTTAGATCCATTTACACATACATTGAATAATGTCTTGATGATGGTGGCAGGAAAATTAACAATTTGCTCTGCAGTATTTTGCATTCATACCTCTCTATACTCAGATTCTGAATCAAAAGCTTTGAAATTGGAAAAAAAAACTAAAAATTGAAACACCTAAATGTTCATTTGGTAAAAGGTCTTCAATAAGAAGTTCTGGCTTTCATTTTCTTAAATGAAATATTGTCATAATTATCCATAAAATTAAAATTTCATCTTTTATTCTTCTAAATCAACGAATGATTAGGTTTGCAGAAATATAGATAAACATGTCTGGTTAGTCACTCAATAGAAACCGTCACAACATCTTGAAGCAGCGTGCCCTGTTTGGGGTGATCAATTGACAAATTGGAAAAAGGAGTGATCATTGAATAAGTTATTTCTCTGTGGGATCATTAAAAAGTCTGAATTTGAAAGAAAAAAACAAGCATGAACACCACTGAGCACAAACTTGGGACCAATTTAGCATAAATTTACATTGCAAACTGACCCATCACCACCACCACTAAAAACCTCTTTAGGAGGGATGAAATTTTCAGGTAAAATAGAATTTTTGCGGACATAATAAGGAGTAAATGTTTGAATTTCCAGCCCTGTAGCTCCATTGATGTGGCCAGTATGCGTGAAACATGCATACATACGTAGCCAGCCAGACCAACTTGAAAACTGAAGAAATCTATGTTGATAGTTTTGGTTGAAGGTTTTTAATATGCAGATTCAAAAGTGTAACCCAAACAAACCTGGCTGCTGCACGGACAGAATTCAGTCCTACTTCTATTCCAACTGAAAATGATTTCTGTAACTTTTGTATTGTATATATTGATAAAATTAATAAATATATATATGTGCATGTATATATATATATATATATATATATATATATATATATATATATATATTTACATATATACACACACACACACTCATATATATATATATATATATACACACATACTCATATATATATATATATATATATATTTATATACACACACGCACACATATATATACTGAAGTATATACTCTTCCAACTCTGGAATAGAGCACTCTGATGGATGGGGAATTGTGTGGAAGTAAATATATCGCTTAAGTTCAGCTTTACTGACCATCCAGTTCTGCGTAGGGCAGAGGTTAAATGCCAGCCTGTGGGTCTGAAGCGTAGGGTTCAATCCTACCTCGTGGTACTGGATGGGATAATGGACAGTCTATAGCCACACTGAAGAGTTGTAATACTCAATTATCCAATGACTCAATTATTCAATCATTATATATATATATATATATATATATATATACACACACACACACACACACATATATATATATATATGTATATATATATATATTTATCAGTTGGACTAAGTTTGTGGTTGTGATTTCAAATCACGATAGGAAAATGTTAATTTTATATGTATCAGTTTGGTCTACCATAAACAAATTGTGAAGAGTTTACTCAGCTGAATTTGGTGAGGATTGTTCATGTTATGGAGGGAAATCAACTCAACTCTGACTTGAATTAGAGTATGACAATAAAAAATTACATAAAACTCTCCAAATATCCGTTCCTAGGACAGGTATTCAGCAAGGATAACGTAAATAAAGCTATGTTGAATATGATTGTATGAATTTAAATTATGTTATTTCATGACCGTACATAATATAACACATAGTAAAAATTACCAGCACCCATTTATTTAAACAAGATTACTCAGCAAGCACTTGTATGTGACAACTAAGACAAAAGGTGTTTAATCAATTCTTGGCTCCTGGGAAGTTTCAGGTTTAACCCTCAATGGAATAGCAATGCTATTTGTGTGTGTGTGTGTGTGTGTATGTGTTTGCGTGTGTGCGTGTGTGTGCGTGTGCATATGTGGGTGCGTGTGAGTGTGTGTGTGTGTGTGTGTAGATAGAGAAAGAGAGGAGATAAGAAGATAATTAGAAACCCCCAACCATAACTGTCAACATAGGTTTCTTCAGCTTCTAATTTGGTCTGGCTGGCTGGCTATGTATGTATCATAAGTACAGGCTGTATCAATGGAGTTAGAGGGCTGAATATTTGAACATTCACTCCTTATGTCTAGAAATATGCTTCGTTTCTCTTTATGTCCAGCAGTGTTTGCATTTATTTTGGGGGGGAGAAATTCAGACTTTCTTAATGATCATCAACCAACAAAAGGCAAGAGAAGTAACTTATTCACTGATCACCATTTTCAACAATTTTTAATTGATCATCCCCAACATAGCATGCTGCTAAAAGATGTGACAGTTTCTATCAAGGGACCAATCAAACCCTGTTTTTCTGTGTATGCATTTGCCTTGTGATTCCATCTCTATAACCATTAGTTTATCCTTTGAAAAATGATGGGGAATTTATGTAATCTCGCAATTTCATTGTACTTTTAAAGTATGAAAACATTCTGTTACACAGCATTTTTTTGTTTCTGTTCAACAAGAATGAAAACCAGATTCTTCATGCATTTACAAGAAAATTATAAGAAAGATTCCTCTATAATTAGCATTTGATAGTTATCTCCCTTGACAAGTTGCAAATGAGAATATAGACATACATGTGGCCAGTGCAAGGGTTTCCTACTTCCTAGGCAAGACTTAAAATATGTACCAGGGTTTTTTGCACCCTAGGTGTAACTTAATATTTAAATTTTGTGCCCCCCCCCCATTGCTTGATCATTCAGATTTTTCTATTGAAAGGTCAGCACTATGCATCCCCTCCCTGAGGTCTGCACTCTAGACAGCTGCCTATTTTAGTTTAAAAGATAATGCTGGCTTTGGTTGTGGCATGTCATATGATTAGATAAGTAGAAAATTACATAAAGGTATGAATTTTGACATTATTTCAGGTATGTTCTTTGTTGGTGTTATTCTCCGAAATGCTCCCCACTTGGATATTGCCCAGCACATTCTTCCTTTTTGGTCAACTACTCTCAGGTAAGTCAACTTGTTGATCGCATTTAAGGTAACACTATATCATTTGGTTCTAAAATTTGATGACATAGAGATTTGCAAAGGTTATCTTCTTGATGGCTAAAGATTGCTAAATTTTCACCTCTAGCTAACTTTACAGCTAAAATCTATACGTACGCTTCAAATAACATTGTTGTTCCCCCTATGAGATACCGTTCTTCAAATCTGAGATATTGTTCTCTGAATCCTAACCCTAACCATTTGTATGAATTTTGGAGCATACATAATATTTTTAGCAATAAAGTTAGCTGGAAATGGAAAAATGGAAAATCCAAGCATTTTTAGCCATCAGACAGAATAACTTTTTGCTAATTTCATGCTATCATATTTTAGGACTAAATAACCAAGAATTACTGAAACTAATGTTCCCAAGAGAAGTGGCTTCTCAGATAATCTAATTCTAAGACCATTTCCCTTCTACAGGTGAGTCTCGTGAGACTTGCCTCTGCGTGTTTCAGTTTTAGAGCTGAAAACTGGAGAACAAAAAAGTGTTTGTAGAATCCATTTTGTAGATGAGTGTTTCAAAATACAAATTAAGAAGGACGAGAAAGGTCAATAATATATGAGCTGTTCCTTTCATAGATTTACCATCAGAACTAAATATTTGTTTCCAAGTCAAGTAATCTTCATGAAATTACTTATTTGAGAAATCTATTAACAGAATGCTTTATTCATAAAGTTTAAAATTTCAGGATTTATAATTCAAGATAATCAACAAGCTTTGTGCAACCAGGGATAATTGGAGAAGATATATATATATATATATATATATATATATATATATATATATATATATATATATATATATATATATACATATATATATATATATATATATATACATTTTTTATAAATATATATATATATATATACATTTTTTATAAATATATATATATATATACATTTATATATATATATATATGTATATATACATTTTTATATATATATATATACATTTATATATATATATGTATATATACATTTATATATGTATATGTATATGTACATTTATATATATGTATATATACATTTATATATGCATATATGTATATATACATTTATATATATATATCTATATATATATATATATATAGATATATAGATATATACATGACTGTTATAAATCTAATTAATATCTTAACAGCTCTATTTACTTTTGTGAATATTGTGCACTGTGATTAAATATAATCAACACAAAGAATTCTGTTTATTTTTTTGTAATCTCATTAATTACTGAAAACCTGATGAACAGTATATATATATATATATATATATATATATATATATATATATATGTATATATATGTAAATATATAGAGAGAGAGACAGACAGACAGAGAGACAGAGACAGAGAGAGCTAGAGAGCCTGGGAAAAGCAATGCTAGAGATAACTCTAAAAGATAAAAAAAGATGAAGATGGATCAGAGTGAGGACTCCTATAAAGCATATCATACAAATAATCAAGCAGTAAAATGGAGATGGGCTAGATACTAAGCAAAAAGTGATGATAACAGAAGGAACAAAAGGGTATCTGATTGGTGCTAATGGGAAGGTAAAAACAGTAGGAAAAGACCAGACACAAAATGGAGGAAAGAGATTGAAAGGTTTGCCAATAAGATATGGCAGAGGTAAGAGCAATCAAACTCTTTGATGGGAAAGGCCGTTTTCCAGTAATGGATTAATTTTCTATAATCCCTGCCAAGATTCAGAATAACAAACTTATACACATCTGATAACATCTGGTGTATAAATGACCTCTCAAATTTCTGGAAGCTGACATCCTAATTACCAAATAGTTTACAGAACACATTCTATACTCAGCCATCTACTATATATATATTCTATACATCAGCCAATTAACTACCATCTTACTTTATCACAACTCAAAATTCACTTACAAAAATATCAGTTTCTTGTAATACCTCTTGAGAAAGCTCTGTAAATGAACAAAACGTTGAAATGGAGGATATTTGTCTCAGCAAGTCTTCCAATATTGTCATTTCACTCTCATAACCATATCAATTCACTGATCATATATATATATATATATATATATATATATATATATATATATATATAACATAAGTAAAGATATTTTCAGTGATTCATTACAGATTGTACCTTCTGTTCTATTACAAATTGTACATCATGTTTCACTTAAAAAAGTTTTTTTTAAGTGAAACAAAATGTACAATCTGTAATGAACCACTGAAAATATCTTTATTTATGTTATTACCATTCTACCAATGATATTGAGCACTCTTTTGAATTGAAGGTTTATTTAATACCTACTCATGCTCGTATATTTTATTTATAAGTGTTCATATATATATATATATGTATATATATATATATATATATACATATATATGTATATATATATATATATATATATATATATGTGTGTATATATATATATATGTATATGAGTGTGTGTATGTATTTATGTGTGTGTGTGTGTGTGCGTGTGTATTGATTTGCATCTGTGAAACAATCTATCTTGATTACCTTCGAGGCTAAGTCAATGTTTTGCTGTAGGAATAGGAATGAAACAATAATAGCAACACATACTCTACAAACTGCAGGAATAAAATGAACATAACACAGCACGAACTCTTTTTGTTGCTTTATACATAGAATTTTATTTCATTATTTTAATTACACCATCACACAAAATTCATTCCTATTTGGGATTTTTTGGTGATTTTTTTCACTCAGTTTTTATCCAATACTTTCTTGAATTTTAATTCATTCGGGTGATTTATCTTCTTCTTTTCTTTTTTCAAAAATAAACCTTCTTAATGTTTTAAGTAGGAGGGAACCTTTTTTAATCTATTTTTATCATTACATTTTTAATTATTGTAATTCATTTTCAGTTTTATTTAAATTTTTATCCGTATTTTTACTTTATTTTATGTAGTTAATTCATTTTCTATTAGTATTTTTTGTAAACATTTTGATTTTGAACTTATTGGTTCTACTAATTTTGTTTTTGTACTCATCTTTTTTTAATCTGCATTTTATTCTACAGATGTTTTTAAAAATCTATTTTTGCTTTTTTCATCCTTGCTTTTTTTTTTGCTTTGATTCCTTCCATACTTGTTGTCACTTTGCCCTTTCTATCTTATATCCTCTTTTCATCATCTTTGCTATTAGAAACCTTTAACCAAAACTGTCAAAATTGGTTTCTTCAGTTTTTAAGTTTCAGCTGGCTGGCTGGCTGGCTGGCTGGCTATATATGGTTGTATGATGTATGTACTGTTTGTATTAGTCACACCAACTGTGTTAGAGGCTGAAAACTTCAACATTCACTCCGTATTATATCCACAAAAAAATGTTTTTCATTTTTTGAAAATCCCCTTTCCCAAAAGTTTTTTTTTTTTGGATTCAATTTGCAATGTAAGTTTATACTACATTGATCCATTAGTTTGTGTCTAGCTGTACTCACTCACGTTTTTTGAAAACTCAAACTTTTTTAGTGATCACTGCCCAACAAGAGTCGAAAGAAGTAACTTATTCAATGATCCCCCTTTTCCAATCTTTTTTAATTGATCATCTCTAACATGGCATGCTGCCAAGATGTGTGGGTCGCCTGACAGTTCTTATTGAGTGACTAACCAGAGCTGTTTTGTTATTTTCCTAATTGACTTTTGAAAGCATTCAGCATCTTTCAATGCAATCTTGATTTGCAAGGTAATTACCTCTGTTTCTATTGCATTTGCAAGTGAAAAGTATTGAAGGAGTTTATCACGATCCAATTTACTTGAATCTACTTTTGGCTATTTTCTTTCTCAGTCTATTAAATGGCATTAGAATGGTCTGTGCAGCTTATTGAAGAAAGAAAATTACAGTAATACCCCACTAAGCGTTGCCCCGTTTAGCATTGGTTTGCTATAGCATCATCATCATCAGTCTTTTAATGTCCGTCGTTGGACATAGACTTTCCACAGGATTTGCCACACTTCTCTATCGTGGATGTCGCGGAGCCAGTATTTTCTAAATCTGTCCAGTTCGCCTCTCCATCTTGTGTTCTGTCGGCCTCGGTTTCTTATGTGATCTCTGGGATCCATGTTGTAAGTTGTGATGTCCATCGGTTTTGTACCATTCTTGCAACATGGCCTGCCCATGGTCACTTTAGTTTTCTAATAGATTCTATGATGTCACGAACACCCGTTTTATTCCTTATATACTGTGCTGTCTTGTGATCTCTCCATGTGAGGTTGAGCATGATTCTCTCGTGTGCATGTAACATGCTACTCAGTTTGCGAGTATGTCTCTTGGTTAGGTTCCATGTTTCAGCTCCATAAGTGACTATTGGGAGGCTGCATTGGTTGTATACACTTCTTTTTAGGATTATTGGGATCTTGTTGCTTTTTAAGGTTGAGCTTGCTCTGCCAAAGACTTGCCATCCTAGTGTGATTCTTCGCTTGATCTTTTTCTCTTTCATTTTGCATCTTTGATTTTGACAGTTATATCTTTATTCTTCATGTGATTGCTGCACATGGTTTTTTTGCTGAAGTTCATTTGTAGGCTAACTCTTTTGCTTTCTTCATTTAGTTCATCTAGTTGGAGGTCATGTAGGTTCTCTGCAAAAAGGACGATGTTGTCCGCAAATCTGAGGTTGCTCAGATATTTTGATTCCTTTATTCTTCCAGTCCAGGTTTTGGAAGATCATCTTGAGGCAGGATGTGAAGAGTTTGGATGAGCTAGTATCACCTTGTTTTACTCCTTCTCGGAATTGGAAAGGTTCAGAGTCCTTATGTAGCACGATAAAGGAGTTGCATTGTACATATGTTGTAGTACTTTGACTTATACAGGGCCAACACCATGCACAGTGATAGCCTTCATGACTACAAGGATTTCTACAGAATCAAATGCCTTCTTGAAGATCATAAATGCTACAGCAAGTGGCATTTTATATTCTGCTGCTTTCTCTTTCAGCTGATTTATTGAATGGAGATGGTCCATGGTCAAGTAGTTTCTTCTAAATCCAGCCTGCTTACGTGGTTGGTTTTTATCTAGTGCTTTAGTGATCTGGTTGGAGATGATTTTTGTGAAAAGTTTATAGATTGAGTTTAGTAGGCTTATAGGCCAGTGGTTGTTGAGCTCCTTGGGGTGTCCTTCTTTGTATTATGATTGCTGTGTTCCAGTCTTTTGGGACTTTACTCTGTTTTGGACATAAGTTGAATAGAAAAGCTAGTTTTTTGTTGACGATCTTTCCAACTTTTTTGAATAGATCAATGGTGATGTTATCTGGTCCAAGAGCTTTTCCTTTTTTTGTTTGTTTGATGGCTTGTTTAACCTCCCATGGTATGACTTCTGGGAAGTCTTCAAACTGATTGTCTGCGTCTTGTGTATCTTGGTTGTTGTTTTGCTGCCTGTGTCTTGAGGAGTAAAGTTTTTGGTAGAATTCTTGGGCGAATTTGACAATTCTCTCTCTGTCTGTTATTGTGTATCCATTTTCTTCGAGTATGCTCATTATAAAAGAAGAAGAAATCAAGCGAAGAATCACACTAGGATGGCAAGCCTTTGGCAGAGCTAGCTCAACCTTCAAAAATAATAAGATCCCATTAATCCTAAAGAGAAGGGTGTATAACCAATGCATCCTCCCAATAGTCACTTATGGAGCTGAAACATGGAACTTAACCAAGAAACAGACCCGTAAGCTGAGAACCATGCAACGTGCACATGAAAGAATAATGCTGGGCCTCACATGGAGAGACCACAAAACAGCACAACACATCCGGGAAAAGACAAGAGTTAGAGACATCATAGAATCCATAAAAAATCTCAAATGACGGTGGGCTGGCCATGTTGCAAGAATGGCTGACAATCGATGGACATCACGACTCACAACATGGATTCCCCGAGACCATATGCGCAACCGAGGCCGGCAAAATATTAGATGGAGAGATGAACTAGACAAGTTCAGGAAGTACTGGCTCCGTGACGCCCATGATAGAGAAGTGTGGCAAATCCTGGGGAAGGTCTATGTCCAACGACGGACGCTAAAAGACTGATGATGATGATGATGATGCTCATTATCTGTTTCTGTCCAATACTGAGAGCTTTGTTTATTGTTTTAAAGCCCTGACGTTTTTAGAGAGTGGTTTTGATGATTGCTGTCGTATACCTTCTTTTGTCGTCTCTTAGTTTCTTTCTGATTGTTTTGTTTAGTTCAGCTTCTTCTATTTTTTTCCCTTGTTGTTGATGGTGGTTTGAGTTTTTTGCATTTTTCAATGAATTTCTTGGTTTCATCAGAGATTTTAATAAGGGTCTGTGTGCTTCTTGGTTTGAACATTGTGGCAGCTTCTATTAGAGAAGTTATTATTTTGTTGTGGAGTTCGTTGATGTTGGTGTCATTCTCATCGGTAAGTATTTTAAATCTGTTCTTCAATTCTAGTTTGAAGGTTTGAGTGAGTTCCTTTGGTACATTTAGTGGTTGCTGTTTGGTGTGGAACATTTTTCTACGTTCTTTATTGGTGTTTACCTGCATCTTACATTTTACCATTCTACTGTTGCTTCCTATGTTTACTTGGCTTAGAATTTGAATGTCTTTGATGGTGTCGCTTCTGTCCGTTAGAATGTACTCTATTCCATTTTTGGTTTCATGGTTGGGGCTCTTCCAAGTCCATTTTCTGTTGGGGTTCTTTTTGAAGAATGTTTTCATGATGTTGAAGTTGTTTGCGGTTCCAAAGTTCACAAGATCTTCACCTCTTTCATTCCGTTTTTTGTATCTGAATTTTCCAACACATCTTTCATCTCCTTATCCTATCTGTGCGTTAAAGTCTCTCATGATGATATTGAAGTATTTTTTGGTATCTTGTAATTGGGAGTTCAAATTATCATAGAAGTTGTTTATCTCTTCTTTGGATGATTGCAAAGTGGGAGCTTACACTTGGATGACATTTAGCTTGTATCTCTTTGAGAGTTGTATGGTGACACTGACTATGCGGTCTGAGATAGCTTTGAAGCCTGCCATGTTGTCTTCAAGGTCCTTATTGATGAGGAAGCCTACTCCATTTTTTTTTACTTTCTCTCTTCTATAGCTGTAGAGAAGGTGTTTGCTCTTCAGTTCAAGTAGTTCTCCTCCTGCTCTTCTCATTTCCCTTAAACCTATGATGTCCCACTCAATGTTTTTGATCTCTCTTTCTGGATGGGTCAGGTGAGAATTTGTAGAGAGTGTTCTGATGTTATAGGTGTTGATGTAAGATTTTGTTCTCTTGTCGAGGGTTTTTGGCTTTGGTTTTTTTTGGGGGGTTGCTGTTGGAGCACATCATTCCCATCCAAGGCAAGTGATGCAGCTGGGCATTTTGGGACTGCTGACCCAGCAGGAACAGGTGTTTTCCTGGTGTAGTGTTCGGGTAGTGGCTGTTAGCGCACATTTGGGACAAATTTAGTAATGTACAATTTCTGAAATGAATAATGATTAAAGACAGCATCATGGACAGTCTCCGAAATAACCGTTTACTCTACACTTTGATTAATGTGCCATGTGTATGAGAATAACCACATACACAATAATTTATCATTTAGCAATATACACTGACAAAAGTGATATTTTATCAGTCCGGTAGTTGCTATCAGATGAAATATGCAGCATCAATCAATTCAATGATGTTGAGGCTTGATATATATATATAAAACTATTGCTGGTATAACCTCTATTCATGCTCTGATATAATGACCTTGTATAGTGCTGTTTCGTCAAGCAGTGCATTTTCTTGGGACCCGTCAAGAGCAAGAACTCTATCACTGAACAACTTTTGGATACATATATTTTTATTACTTCCATTAATATTCGGACCATCCTCATCTTTGTTGTTTTTCATACAACGTTTCGGCCATTGCACTCTACGGCCTTCGTCAGGTATCATCTGGGAGTGCAACGGCCGAAACGTTGTATGAAAAACAACAAAGATGAGGATGGTCCGAATATTGATGGAAATAATAATAATACGTCATCTCAAAAATTCCGAGATTTATATTTTTATATACTTTTATTTATATATTCTTTTTAACACTTCCTCTTTAATATCAAATATAATTCTTTACAAAACTGGATTTAATATAGAAATTTAAGACACATCGAAGTGAGTCTAATCATTTTATCAATAACAGGACCAAAAAATCTTACAATAGCTCACCAAACCTCTTTACATTTGTCTACTGTCATTGTATAAAGCAAGGATAGCTAGAGCTATGGCAACAAAATATTCTGTGGTTACTAATGGAACCCTACAGCATGATTTTAGCATGTTAGTTTTTTAGAATTTCAAAAAAAATTTTAATTGCTTAGGAAGGGGTTCAATTAACAATGTAAGTATAATGTTAAACTGGACCCTAACTCTTTGTCCATCAGGTTAGCTAAACTGAATCTTTATCTTTCTGTTCAATGATATGAAGCAGACATCCAACAGTAGGTTGCATGGTGACAACCAGCAATGCATTGTGGGTGGTCAACTGCATCCTGGTCAGTCTCCTGCTGTACTGACCATGTTTTACTTCCACATCCATTGAGATGAGGACAAAAGAGTGAAGCTGACAATGTGCACTACTCTCCCTCACTTTAATCCAACTCAGGTGTAAGTCATGACTTTAGACCCTGCAGAGCAGCTGCCCCACTCAGAACTGAAAATACTGGCATCTCCGACTATGAAGGATTAACATCATCATCATCAACGGTTATCATAGTGTTCAGTTCCATTGCCTTGAACACTATTAGAAACCGTCGATCAAAACTGTCAAGATGATATTCTGGTCTGGCTGGCTGGCAATGTTTGTATATATGTATCATGCGGACAGGTTGCACCTGTGGATCTACAAGGCCGAAAATTTAAACATTTTTTTAAAAGGTTTTTTTAAAGTTTCCCCCTTGTGACCAATGTTCTTTGACAGAAAGCTGTGATTGTGGTGATTAATCAAAAAATTAGAAAAAGGGGTAATAAATGAATGTTATTTCTTGGACCTTTTGTTGGATTGTGATAGCTGAAAAATTATGAATTTTCAAAAAAATGAATGTGAATGCTGCTGGACACAAACTGGGAAGCAATTTAGGATAAACTTACATTGCAAATTGAACCCCCATCTAAAAAAAACTTTTTAGGAGGTGAATTTAAAAAAAAAAAAAAATGTTTTTTCAAGACAATGATTAAATGTTGAAATTCTTCTTTCTCCATTGTGGTCAATACATACATACATACATACATACATACATATATACATATGTATGTATGTATGTATGTATGTATGTATGTATGTATGTATATACATACTTTCATATGTACATATGTATGTATATATGTATGTACATATATATGTATGTATGTACATTCATACATAGGTACATCCATACATACATAGCCAGTCAGCTGGACTAGCTCCAAACTGAAGAAACCTATGTCAGCATTTTTTGTGACAGTTTTGGTTGATGGTTTCTAATTCCTCATCTTAAAATTTCTGAGTGAAAATACTCTTCCCCACCTTCTGTAGTTAATGGGTTACAAACAAAGACATGTTATTCTGTATCTTTGGAAATGATGTGTGACTTGTGATTTGATTTTATTTTTTCAGAAATTTTGCCCTGACAGTTCTGTTGCTACAGGCAGGCATGAGTTTGACTTCGATTCCTTTCAGCTTTAATTCCGTCTTATATCGACTCCACCTGATGCCATTTGTGTCAGAGTTCATTGCTTGTTCCTTGGTTTACAAATTCCTTCTGGGTTTACCTTGGTCTTGGAGTTTCTCCCTCGGGTAAGTAACATTTTTTTTTTTCTGGTCTGTAAGATTAGACTGTCTGTAACACAGAAAACAGCAATGTCTTTTTTTTTTTTTGGTTTGGGTTGCAAGTGAATGTGTTTCAAGTCCATGAGAACAAAATGGTCTAGAGCAAAGATTCCCGAAAGGGGAAGGAGGTCTGCTTTCATTTTTTTTTTTTTTTGTCGAGTTCTTAGTTGTATTGTTTCCTTCATATTTTTGATGAGGCTTCTCTTCCCAGATTTCTTTCTTTTGTAAGTTCCATCTTTTTTAAAACTTACGACTAATGTGAATGTATCCTTGTGTGAGCAATTGTATATATATATGCGATTGTGTGTATATAAATGGGTGGTTGTGTGTGTCTCTCCATTTGTATGTCTGTACGTGTGTTGCTAATCTTTCATATCTGGATTTATGTTATCCTGATGTCAAGGGAGATAATTCTTTCAAACAATGAAAAAAGATCTATAATTCTTAACGTTGGATTTATTTTTGATAGATTTCTCAAAAACTGCTGATTCCCATAACTTTGAACTCGACACTATATAGCCTAGTGTGCTGCCTAATACATCGGGTCGAATGTAAACTTTGTACAACGGTCAGTTGTTGAGCAATCACAGTGTATACACACACATATATACACACACACACATACACCCACAGATAAACAAACATGTTTCTTTAATTCTACTTACGCAAATCTTTGTCAATTGTCTGTCATAGAAACTGCCAATATCTCATTTGCTTTGAATGTCTTAATATCATTAGAAGTAATTTGACCCTATAAGAGGATTAGCTTTGAAACTTTGTTCAAGCAATAATCACAAAATCCATTTAAGTGCCTTTTCAAAATATCTTTGGTGACACAACATTCTAGAGAAAAAAATCTCCCAATAGAAATAAATAAAAAGAAACATTTTCTCTCTGATGAATATAACTTGTTTTTTTTTTCCATCACTTTTCCTTATTTTTGTCAAAATCTTTTTTTTTCTTTTAACTGCATTAATAACATTTTCAAAGTTGTTGGGAGAAAAAAAATAAAATGTCTATAATGCTATCAATAATTTTGACTATTTTCACCTTCATCCTAAGTTTCAGTTACTTTTTTATCACAAATTTTTAAGATTATTTTAAAAAAGTATCGGTGTATCTATAATATTATTTTACTCGTTCCTACCTGTGTTTGAATGTTCTGCTTTCAGTTATGCTCTCATGGGAAGTGTCTATTAAGAAAGGGTTGTTTTATCTTACCTCACAATGGTATTTTGAGTTGTAAAGAATAGGGTTTTTTTTCTTGTTGTTTATCACAAAGAATCTTATATTCTGCTGATCAAATGCAGGAAATATTTTCAGGAAAAAACCAACAATTGGATGATTGTGTATATGATGTGTTTTTTTTTCTTTGTTCAGAAAGCAATCACTTACCAATAACAAGTCTGATAAGTCACTCAATAGAAACCATCACATGACATGCAGTGTTGGGTTTAATCAATTAAAATATTGGAAAAAGGGATGATCAATGAATAAGTTACTCTCTCCTTTTGTTGGGCTGTGATTACTAAAAAAATGTCTGTATTTTCAAAAAAAAAAAACAAGCATGAATACTGCCCGACACAAACTAAGGGACCGATTTAGCATAAACTTACCTTGTAAATTGAAACTATCATTGGGATCATATTATGAAGGTGGGGATTTAAAAAAACAAAATAAAATTTTTTTTTTGTAGACATTATAAAGAGTAAATGTTTAAGTCTTCAGCCCTCTAGCTTGCACATAGCCAGCCCAGCTTAAAAACTGAAGAAACCTATGTTGACAGTTTTGGTTGATGCTTTTGTAGATTTATTTACTTTGAAGGAGAAACCAACAACTGGTTGATTGTGTCTACAATGTTTGTTTCTTTTCCTCCAGAAAGTAATCACTTACAAATACTTCAGTGCTTTATCCACGTAAGTATACTAAGAATGAAGTACAATATTGTGGCATACAGGCTTGCTTAGAGTTAATTATTCCCTCTCTTGAACTTACAAGGAGTGATGAGTAGTTTTTTTTGTACCAAACACTTAATTACTTTTTTTCACAAAGAAGCGTTTCTTGTGTTTGTGGTGCTTAGGAAGCCAGCATTTAGTCTCAAGATCAATATCTTCCTCTTGAGATCCACTTGTATTCAATGCTTTGATCACTGAGAAAATCAGTGCACCTAGCAACACCTCTTCCACAAGCTGCTATCGCAAGTTGCGGACCTCAGAGCTTTAAAAGAAATAGGCAGGTGACCTGTGAAATGCTCATTGATTCTTCTCTCCCCACAGTCCTCTCAGAATATGGCCTGATACTGTTTATCGAGTTCAGAATGGTCTCAGTATTCTTAATGACTGCCACACTGTAACATGTTTGCATCCAAAATCCTATTATATAGATTATTTATTATGAAGAGATAAATATTTAATCTGACAAAATCATTATCAATGTATTATTTTTATCAGGAACTCTTTTTGAACCAACACCTCATTTTCCACAGTGAATATGCCAATTTGCCTAAACAGGGTAAAAGGATAAAAATGGGCTGTTGGTTCAAAAAGAGTTCCTGATGAAAATTGGTATTCAGCATGACTAAAAAGTATACAAAGGATGAACCCTACAAATAGCAGAAGGATGACTTTGGATGAGGTGGTTATTTGGGTGGCCAGAGTAGTAATTGAGTCATATCATTTTGTTACTAAGGATTCAAGATCAGAAACAAAATTTTGACAGAGGCTTATTCTTTGTTTTTAATCCATTTTGTTTATTAGAAACCATCAGGCAAAACTGTCATTAAAACTGTCAATATAGGTTTCTTCAGTTTTCAAGCTGGTTGGCTGGCTATATATGCATATCATGAGTACAGGCTGCGCCAACGGAGCTACGGGGCTGAAAATTTAAACACTCTTTACTCCTTATTATGTCAAAAAAAAAGTTTTTCTATTTTCCTAATCCTCTCCAAATAGGTTTTTGGTGGGTACTTCAATTTACAATGTAATTTTATGCTAAATTGATTCCATTGTTAGTGTCAAGCTGCATTCATGCTTGTTTTTTGAAAATTCAGGTGTTTTTAGTGTTTTTAGTGATCACTGCTTACCAAGAGGGGATGAATATCTTACTCATGTCCCTTTTCCCAATTTTTAACTGATCACTCCAAACAGAGCATGCTGCCAAAATATGCTGGTCACATGACTGTTTTTATTGAAAGACTAACTATACCTGTTTTTTTAATTTTTTATTTCCCTTAAGATGATGCTCTGGTCAATAATATTATCAGCTTTCGTCGTGGTTGCCAATGGGAGCAACAACATTTTGCTACTACTGGATAGGCATTTTAGGGAGAGTAGAGAGTATTACAACATACCAGTTATACACCACTTTGTCAAAATACATGTTGACGAGGCAGGATGTCAAGTGGTGCCTTTCCCATGGGCATAGTGTGAAAGAAAGATCAACATCTCCAGCTGAAATTCAAACTCAATTCACCAGTTCTGTTTCTAGTGTTGGTCATTGTCATGCCATCTGGCACTTCTGGTTAATATCAGGACTGGCTGGAAAGTGACCAGCCATTTTTCATACTGGTATGGTTCACATGTAGGTTATGTTCCAGCAATTTGGACATTGTATTATTGTGTACTGTCCAAGCCTATAGCATACTGGACTGTATCTATACTATTTATACTGACTAAATAGCTAAAATCATACACTATACCACAGATAGTATCAAATGATATGCACATTTTTATATAGGATGTTTTTTAAATAATATACATAACACACATCGTTATGCTAGTCCAGTTTACGTATGAACATCAGCTTTCTACGATTGGGAATCAACATTCTGGATTTTTAATAGAAAGTACAGCTGCTAGTCTACTTTTAATATGAAATAAAAAAAATATTTTACAAGTACTGTCTATATTACAGTACAGTTACATATGTACAGCAAAAGATACATAGGAGGTGGCAGGCACCTGTTACACCCCTGGCTCATATGTCTATGGGACTTCGGCACCATTGCCCTAGGTAGGTTATTTTTTAGATTTATCTTGAATGGCTGGATACTTTCTATACTGATTTTGTACAAGAGGTTTGAATAAGATGTTTTTTTAGATGTGATCTGATCATTAACTAGGTAGAAATGTTCTCATGTCAATTCCAATCACCAGAATGCCAATATTGATCTGTCATTAAGAGATAATCAATCTTTCAGAATGACTGAGAGGCTGCAGAAGAGATCAATACAGTGATATCCCGTTTAGCACAACTCCGTTTAATGCTGATTGGCTACAGCATTCTTTTTCAAATATCTTTCATCATAAAGTTAGTGATGTTAAATTTCCCAAATGAATAACAGTATACTGTGCACTTGCTTCTACTTCGAAGTTTCCAGTGCATTCATGTGATCTTTTAATAAATATGGCCTCCAAAATGAAATCATCTCCTCTTCATAGATCTTTGATCAAATTTGGGTATATATTAGAAACCTTCAACCAAATCTGCCTACAGGTTTCTTCAAGCGAGTTTGGTCTGCTGACTATGTATGTATATGTTGCATGTACGGGCCAAACCAAAGGACCTAGGGTCGCTGATAATTCAAACATTTACTCCTTATTATATCTAGAAAGAATGTTATGCTTGTTTTTTTTTTTGTAAAATCCCCACCTAAGTACATTTCCTGTTTGGGGAAGGGATAATTTGCAATATAAGTTAATGCTAAATTATTCCCTTAGTTTGAGTCCAGCAGCATTCATGCTTGTTTTGTTTGTTTTTTTGAATTCTGTCTTTTTTTCAAATGATCACCCCTTTTACCAATATTTTAATTGATCATGGCATGCTGACAATAGTCATTGGTTACCAAATAGTTTCTATTGATTAACTAACCAGATCTGTTTTATTTTTCTTAACCTCTCTATTCCTGTATTTTGTAGACAACTTTCAAAAAATTCTAGTTCTCCACTGATTTATTTATTACTTCCCATTTCCCAAATTCAATTTAACAAGAAAATCTTTCTGAGTTTATTACATTTAAAAGACATTGAATCAAGATTTATTTGTAGGTTATGCACCGAGTACATTTTGTAGCACATCTGAGTGCATACGTAAGTGTTAGTTAATATTCAAATATTGATGAGACTCTCTCTCCACCAACTCTTCTTCCTCTCACTCTCTCCCTAACAACTCATCTTTCTCTCTCTCACTCCCTGTCTCTCCTCTTTCTCTTTTCCTTCTTGCCACTCCTTCCTCTCTCTCTCTCTCTCTCCAACTGCTCTCTCTCCCTGCCCTTCATCTGTTCCCTATCCATTCTTCTTCCTCTCTCTCTCTCTCCCTAACAACTCATCTTTTTCTCTCTCACTCCCTGTCTCTCCTCTTTCTCTTTCTCTTCTTGCCACTCCTTCCTCTCTCTCCAATCACTCCCTTTTCTGTTTTTCTCTACCCGCCCCTCTCTCTCTCTCTCTCCAACCGCTCTCTCTTCCTGCCCTTCATCTGTTCCCTATCCACTTCTCTTCCTCTCTCACTCTCCCCAACCTTTTCTCTCTCTCCCTACTACTTCCGTCTCTCCATACCCCTCTTTTTTCTCTCTCATTCCCTAACCATTCCTCTTCCTCTCGCTCCCTCGGCCATTCCTCTCTTTCTCTCCCTCCCTGTGCCTCTCTCTCTCTTTCTATCTCTCTCCCCAATCACTCCTCTCCTCCTCTCTCACCCCCATTTCTAAGTTGATGCTTCATTCTCAATCTTACTTTTAGATATTGTTTTACTTATGATTGTATTCTGAGTGTAAGTGTGTAATGCACTTAACAAAAAAGGTAATAGTAAAGATTCCCCAAAGTTATCCCCCTTGATGGCTAAAAATGGCTATATTTTTCATTTTTTTCATTTCTGCTAACTTCATAGCTATTTTTAGCTGTAAAAGGGGGATAACTTTTGCCAAATTTTATGTCATCATATTTTAGGATCAAATAATCAACGATTACCACAAAATGTAATCAAAGGGTGCAATCAAATTTTTGCACCTGTGCATACATTTTCTCTTACGCTTTGTGGATGGCAAAAGCTTGTTAGATCTTTCTCCCCTTATTCATAGACGTGACACCCCCACAATCTGCACTCCTTGAAGTGAGGAGCAGATAGGCATTAAGGTGTGTATATGTGTCTATCTGTCTTTGCGCATGTGCACACTCTCTAGACTTTGTCTACAGCTGCAAAAATACACTCTCTGACAAAAAAATTAGCTAAGCACTTCTCTTTATATAAAAGATCTTAACAAGCATATGGCCGCATATTAAGGCCAAACTGGCTAGAGGAAAATTTGGGAAAACTGACCAGCTGTGAAAAGCAATTCAGAGATGAATGAGACAACATTGAACAGCAGACTGTAAACAACTATTGGACAGCTTGCCTGAAAAGCTATCCCATACTAAAACATACTCTTTGCACAAACACTGTCTGCCCCATTGTATAACATTGTATAATATTTCACTTATTATTGTTAGAATAAAAGACTAAATGCAACATCAAAAAAGCTTGGCTCATTTTTTGTTCCCAGGAGGGTGTTGGCCTTCTTCCTATAATTGCCTAAGTTGGTCTCAGGTGGGTGAACTGACAGAACAGTTAATGGCACGGAAAATGGGATTAGGAAGCTGATTTCAAACTCTAGCTGAGACAATTTGCATACACTTTGTACAAATGTACTTGGGAAAGACATGCATTCATACCTTCCCCCTTCCTACCCATGTATCTCACTTTCTACTTATGTCCAACATTGAGGAAATTCCACCCTGAAATAGCTTTTCATTACAATTTACAATGTAAATTTATGCTAAATTAGTCATTTTGTTCATGTCTTGCATGATTCACACTTTTTTCTTTTAAATTTTAAACTTGTTTAGTGATCACTGCCTCCCGAAAAGCAAGAAACTTTTTCATTGATCATCCCCCTTTTTTTCGATTTTTCAATTAATCAGCTTCGGTTTCTATTGAGTGACTAACCAGACCCATTTCCTTCATATTTGATTTTGGAAAGACAGGAGCAGACAAACATCAGACAAGCATTTGGTCAATATTACAATTCCTTCTTATGGAAGATATCCATGAAATTCTTTGGGGAAAAAAGTACAAATGTTAATTAACATCATCATTAATTTGAGTTATTATTTTCATCCAGTAATTAACAAATGTTATCTCAAAGACAATGAGTAATTGTTCATATCAGTCAGCTGTTATAGTTTAATGGTCTCTTCTTTTTTATATTACTATCAATGTAATATTAAAAGTCTGATCTTGTTAATCTGTATGTGGACTCTAAGTCGCAGAGATGGTTCATTGTAGCCAGATGTATTGAAATAAGGTACCTTAAAATGTATTAACTTGATGCAAAAAAACATCCAGGTGATTTGCAACTGAGTAATAATAATGTGGGGTCTGCATTTGCACTTACCATAATAATGATAATCTGATTTCTATCTCTCTACTATCTATACATATTATGCAAAAAGTCTTATTCTGTTTATTTCTTCATTACTGCTAAGTAGCTGAAGATGCAAAAGTTCTAGAGGCATACTCCAAAGTGAAAAAAATAGTTGTGAGAATATGTAAATATCAAGTCTTGCCTAAGCCGTATGAAAGGCTTGTGCAAGCTCTATGTATATGTATAGGTCTACAAGTTTTCATGACATTACTTGAGCCTTTTTTAAAAATATTTGAACATGCTTCCATGTTTTTTGGGCAGAGTTGGTTAGATATTAGTTTCCAATTGCCAACTCCAACTTGTGGCATCTTTTAACAAGTATTAGTTTATGGCTATTTAACAAACTAGTTTGGCAACTCTTCCAAATGACAATGTCAGTTAACTTTTCCAATCTCTTTTATTCTGAACAAAATTTTGGCAGGAAAGAGAAAATACTTGGTTTAATTCATTCAGCAGTTTGATTTCATATAATCAGTATATTAAGCCTCGTCTAGATATCTGGATCAACTCCAGTCCGAAGCTTGCCAGATGAATAGTCTTGTACTCTAATACCAAACATTTTCTATAATTTGTTCCTGGATAAAAGGTGGAATAAATTTGTGTAGACTTGGTTGGGGTATGGGAAGATGAATTAGATAAGCAAAAAAACAAAATGAACTGATCAATGAATAGCTTTCAAAAATAATTTTTTAAAAAACAAAGACAAATTTTTAAAAATAAAAAGAAATCTGGGAAAAAAAAAAAATTTTTTTTTAAAATCTAAAAATGAAAATGAGAATGAAGAAAAATAAAAATAGAAATGAAATTAAAATCAAATTGAAAAACCAAATAGAATTAAAAAATAGATTTAAAAAATTCAAATAAAAATTTTAAAAAATAAAAAAATGATTAAGATTCTAATTGGATCTGAAAGAAAAATTAATTTCTGAAAAATCCTCCACACTTGACTCTGCAAGGTGAATTCTGATCAATTTTCACATTTCTATAATTGATTGATTTTTGACAATACTCGATTTTTGGCAAGGGAGCTTCAGTAACACTCGCTCTTCGAAGTAGGCTTAACACATTATACGATTTCTGTAATTCTATAATTGATACAAATTTGATTTAAGGATCACAAATTTCATAAAATTGTTTCTGCTGCTTCTGATGCTATTTGAGCATGAAATCTTCTGCAGATGAAGATGCTACGACAATTTTCTCCATGAACTATTCTCAGGGCCAGATTAAGCTAGCAATGGGCCTGTAGCATGTGTTATAAACAGGCTCTATATTAGGGAAATATACATGAATATCGAATCTGTATAATTTTTACTTGTTAAGTTATTGATTCTTTTTCATTGACATACAGCCAGATAATACGACAGATACGTCTGACATTTCAACAATAGAATTGCTTTATTTTTATTTTGATCTTTGACAATGGCTATGACATCAGTTTCAAGTACCGTCATATGGTACGTGTTGTATATGTATCACATAGACACTCTCACAGATAGACACTAGGATATCAAGTGGAGGCATAGTATTGTGTATAAGTATTTGAACAGACAGACATGCAGGTATCATCATCATCATCATCATCATCATCATCATCATCATCATCATCATCATCATCACCACCATCACCATCATCATCATCATCAGTCTTTTAATGTCCATCGTTGGACATAGACCTTCCCCAGGATTTGCCACACTTCTCTATCGTGGACGTCGCGGAGCCAGTATTTTCTAAATTTGTCCAGTTCATCTCTCCATCATGTATTCTGTCAGCCTCGGTTTCACATGTGATCCCTGGGGATCCATATTGTGAGTTGTAAAGTCCATCAGTTCTCTGTCATTCTTGCAACATGGCCTGCCCATTGCCATTTAAGTTTTCTAATCGATTCTATAATGTCTTAGACTCCTGTTTTCTTCCTTATTTACAGTGCTGTCTTGTGATATCTCCAAGTAAGATTGAGCATGATTCTCTCATGTGCGCGTTGCATGCTTTTCATTTTGCAAGTCTGTATCTTGGTTAGGTTCCATGTTTCTGCTCCATAAGTGACTATTGGGAGGATGCATTGGTTGTATACACTTCTTTTTAGGATTATTGGGATCTTGTTGTTTTTGAAGGTTGAGCTTGCTCTGCCAAAGGTTTGCCATCCTAGTGTGATTCTTCACTTGATCTCTTTCTCGTTCGTGGGTTTCATAGAGATTCATTGTCCTAGGTAGATGTAGTGGTCTACTTTTCCAAGTTTTGCATCTTTGATATTGACAGGTATATCCTTATTCTCAATGTGATGATGTCATCTGCAAATCTTAGGTTGCTCAGATATTTTCCGTTTATTTTGATTCCTCTATTCTCCCAGTTCAGGTTTCGGATGATCATCTCGAGGCAGGCTGTGAAGAGTTTGGGTGAGCTGGTATCACCTTGTCTTACTCCTTTTTGGAGTTGGATGGGTTCAGAGTCCTTCTGTAGATTGAGAAAGGAATTGCTCTGATTGTATATGTGTTGCAGTACTTGGACGTATACAGGATTAACACCTTGCAGAGTGATGGCCTTCATGACTATAGTTTGCTTTTAAGAGTCAAAAAGTAATTTTATTGCAGCACAATAAGATATGCATTTGGGAATGTTTTTGTTATTCTCAAGGAATAATTTCTAAAAGTTGTATTAAATTCAGTAATTATTGCTGTATCAAAATAATAACCCCAATTAATGGTGATAATTAGCTAAAATCGTTAACCTTAAGCACTCAGCCATTCATTAAAGTTGTGGGCAGTACAGTAATATAGTAATGGAGCAAGTGCAGAATCATTGAATTGGGATTGATAGCTTGCCAGTATTTTTTGTGGGGCCCCTCAAATTGTGGGGGCCACAGCATTTACTACATAGTTAAACTGACTATATTGCTAAAAGGCTTTTATTATTGACTTTCTCTGCATAATCTCTTCCGATAATCAGTTAATAGGATCTCATCAAATGATGGCTATTTACAGTAATTGGATGCCATTTTGGATCTGATTATTATGGAGAAAATAGAAAAAAAAAGGTGCAACAGGGTTATGCATAGATAAAGTTTATATTCAGATCAGGTGAGAATTAACTCCCTATTAAAAGTTGGTAATGATTATGATTTATTCATTATCTATTCCTTACTATGTCCAGAAAAAAAAATTTTTGTTGTTCTTTTAAAAGTCCACCTAAATAGGTTTCTAGTGAGGGTTCAGTTTGCAAAATTTGGACTTTTATAGTGATCATCACCCAACAAAAGGCAAGGGAAGTAACATTCATTGATCATCCCTTTTTCCAATTTCTACATTAATCATCCCCAACACAGCCTGCTACCAAAAGATGCCAATTCGTCACATGACAGTTTCTCTCATGACTAACTGAACCTCTTTGTTTAAAGCCAAGGAAGCAAAGGTCAGTTACTTATAACAGAATTTATGCACCAATTTGAACTCATCATGATCTTTACATAAACCTTAGAGCAAGAGGAATATGACAATTACTTGTTCAGACAAGTAGTTTTACTATTGAACTTTTTTTATATGAAACTTCCCAAATTTGTGAGTGACATTAAAACTTCACTACACCACATAATAGCTTGAAGAAAAAACTGGTCATGAGTTGAATTAGAATTGGGACTGAAATGACTGACTGATTAAATTGTTTGTTTTGGGGGAATATCAATTGATGGAAACATTATTTAGAATCTCCCCCTGACAGAAACAAGGAAATTAAGCTGGGGTACAGTACTGCTTATAAGTATTCAAACAAACATTTTACATGTAAGATTTGGTTTTTAAGCATCAAAAACATGAACTTCACCCAAAAAGAACCAAATTTTATTGCAATCAGCTCCAAAAAAATGAGCATTCAGATATATTTTTGTAGTTCTTGTGCTAAATTTCAGGAAAAAAACTTTAAAAATTGAATTCAACAGTTAAATGAATTAAACAAGCATTTTCTCTATCCTTGTTCAGAATCGATCAGCAAGGAGGTTAGAAAGTATTTGCTAAGTTGGGATCGATCATTGAAAACAAGTATTTAACCTAACTCTGCCAAAAAATATAATGGAAGTGTGTTCAGATGTTTTTAAAAAAGGTCAGGAAATGTCTGGAAGATTTGCAGACATATATATATATATGGCTCAAGGGTTTCATGCACCTTAGGGAAGACTTAAAATTTGTACAAAGGTTTCATGTAGCCTTGGCATTCTAATAACTATTTTTTTTCAGTTTGGAGTGTACCCCTAAGACCTTTGTGGCTTTGACGACCACTTAAGTTCTCCTAATGGATGGACCATACATGAATGCAAGTAGAGACAATAAGCACTGAAGTTTGTGTTTCATCAAATACTTATGAAAAGCACAGTATATACAAGAAAGCAGAGACATGCATGTCTGAGAGATGAAGAATATTAGAAATCGTCAAACAAAACTGTCAACATAGGTTTTTTCAGTTTTCAAGTTAGTCTGGTTGGCTATCTATGTATGTATATGCCATAAGCACAGACCACACCAATGTAGCTAGAGGTCTGAAAATTGAAACATTTACTCCTTATTATGTCTAGAAAAAACAAATATTTTGCCTTTTGAAAATTTCATCCCCAGATAGGTTTTCAGTTGGGGGTTCATTTTACAATGTATGCTTTCGCCAAATTGGTCCCTTTGTGTCTGGTAGAATTCACTCCTGTTTTTCAAAAATTCAGACTTTTACACTGATCACTGCTCAACAAAAGGTGAGAGGAGTAATTTATTCATTGATCACCCTTTTTTTCCAATATTTTAATTGATCACTTCCAACACTGCATGCAACCAAAATATATTGGTTATGTGATGGTTTTTATTGAGTAACTAACCAGACTTGTTTTAAAGTCGTTTTATCTGACATGGACTGAATCGATATTTCAAATCTCAGCAGAATGTGTGTATATTATTGAAGCACTGTCTTTTCCTCTCGGAGTCTTTCTGTTTCTCTCTGATCCTTCCTTAGCCATTAATTCTAAGTGTGTTGTTCTCCTTTGCCGAAAGTGTAATCATTTTAAGTGATACGACTTGGCAATATGCAAGCATCGCGGCTATGGTAGTCAATCTGAATACAATAAACTCTCCTTGCAACGGTAATCATTCTAACCAAACTATTTAATGACACACGTGTTCTAGCAGCACGTTTGTTTTTATATTCACGCAAGACTATTGTTAGAGATTAGTTTGCAGCAACAGCACATGAAGATTTCAGTGCATTATTTTCAGAACTAAAATAAGTAAACCCTTGAATTAATGCCACCTAAAGTTACGTAGAAATCTGAAGAGAAATTCAAAACAAAAATCTAATCAGATGAAGTGTTGTAAATTGAACAACCATAGCCACCAAAAATGGTGCATGGTTCTATCTTTTTTTATATTTGTGTGTGTTTTTGTGTTTGTTCAAGTGTCTGTGCGTTCTATGGTTTCTGGCCATACAGTTTTGACTACAGACTTGAAAATAGGCATCTGTCCTCCACTCGACCCCCTTCTAAAAATGTTGTTTTTGATTTTTTGAGAAAAAAAGCTTCTTTGACCTTTTGGGGGTCTTATTTTTATGGGTTTATCAATATCATTTACAGTTTCCGGGATCTAGATGTTTCTAGATGTAATTTTTCTCTATTTTGGATGTTTTCCCATGGAAAACACCAGTGATATTCCAGAGTGTTGCAACCCTTCTTACCACTTGGTAACAAACATTGTACACATAAGACAAAGAGAGGAATTGAATTTAAGGTTATGATTTCGATTGCCATTTGCCACTGAGTTCCAATAGTTCAGCGTTAAGGACTGTCGCACATTAAGCAAGCTTCCCTCTGGCATAGAGGGGAATGAGTTCATTTACAACAAAAAGCAACAGAGTAACTTATTTATTCATCACCCCTTTTTCCAATTCTTTAATCGATCATCCTTAACATAATATACAGCAAAAACAAGTTGGTCATATAACAGTTTCTATTGTGGCCGGTTCATTTTCAATTCTTTCAATTTTTTTTTAGGTCTTTATTAAGTGGGGTGTCTACGGCTGTGATTGTGTCTCAGTTGCTGAAACTTCAACAATCAGACTACGGCACCAACCAAGAAATTTCTTCACAACTAATTGTAGCATCTATTATCGGTAATGCATTTGCTATCATTACAAGTCATCTTGTTTGGACAAAAGGTGAGATTCCACTAGTTAAATTCCAGTAGTCCCCTGATACGTATATATAGTGTTAAAACTTATTTAGATTATCTAGGTTATGATGGTTTACTCAGATATGTTGTTAATCCTTGCTTACTCAGTACTAAAACAGAATAGCATAAATGCTGCCAAAAGTTATTCCCTTCTTTGGCTAAAAATGACTGAAATTCTGAGAAAGATATCTTAGATTTGAATAGTGGTATTTCATATCAAGAACAACATTATTTGAAGGTGATTTTTAGCCATCAGTATTCGTGCTATCCTATTTTAACTCTAAATAAGCAAGGTTTAATGATGTGCTTCTTTGAATTAGATTAGCCTTTCAAGATAATCCCTCCTTCTTTTGGAAATTGCATTGTTATAGCATTAAACCTTAAAAATTAAGTTGCATTTTCTGGGTCTTTTTCATTAGAACAATAATTTTAGTGTGAAAAAAAAATACTTACTGTATACACAAGCACATATCAAAATTATATTCACAGAATATCTGAGGCCCTAAACATTTGCAATGGTGTAATAAACATCATAATTCTTCACAAAATCATTTACATTAGTTGATTGTACTGCATATTCTACTAATCTATTCCATAGTCCCCCCTGCTCTATTGCTGAAGCAGAATTTTCTGAAATTTAATCTTATTCTATTTACTTCTACTGTATATGTATCCCTTGTATTTGCTTTGAGTGAAAAACACATCAAGGCCCTCTAATTCTGACTCATTGTAAACATTTCTATCAAGTTTCCTTGATCCCGCCTATTTTCTGCCAAAGATAACTATACCATACTAACCTATCCTCATAATTCATTCTTTATAAGTAGTTCCCACCATAAAAATAAAAACTTATATATCAAACCTGTGCACTATCTCTCTCCATGAT
This sequence comes from Thysanoteuthis rhombus, assembly GCA_963457665.1. Classification (NCBI taxonomy): domain Eukaryota; kingdom Metazoa; phylum Mollusca; class Cephalopoda; order Oegopsida; family Thysanoteuthidae; genus Thysanoteuthis; species Thysanoteuthis major. Next base: position 11,035,038 of record OY735206.1, on the reverse strand, counting down.
TATCTGCAATTTTACAGAGTCCATTGTGAAAGCAGTCATTCAGAGGACTTTGGACCCATTCCTAGAAATTGTAATCGGTTTGGTATTTGGAACACTTCTTTGGTATTTCCCTCCTCAAGAAGCAGTGAGTTTCTTCTATAATTTTCTTCTTTTTCTTGTTTTAATCTTTGTCATAAAATATGTGGGGGGAAAAATCATTGGAGAAAATAATATTTGATACAAAGCAAACTTGTGGTCCCTGCAAATGCATCTCCCTCTTAGATGCTATTGAGAAAGAACAGAGGAGAGCCACTAACATCATTCTAATACTGGGGAATATATCATTCACTGAAAGATTGAAACAACTCAATCTAGAGACCCTGGAATACAGAAAGAAATGTGCTGACCAATTGGAAGTTATAGAATCCAGAACATCAAACATAGAGTGGATACTGACACTGATTGTTGAAAAAAGAGCTGACTTCATTTATCTTCATTGTTTTTTTCTTGCAGCAATTTATAAGATGCAGTAAATCCAAAGGACACAGCCATAAACTATAAATTCAGACCTCCACTGGTGTTAGAAAAAAATTCTTCTCAGGTTGCAAATGTATGGAACAGCCAAAGTGAAAGGACAGCCACATCCAAGAATATCAACATTTTTGATTCTGATATCAGTCAAACTAAATTTGATTTCCTATTATTTTATTCATTTAATCCCACTACAACTAAACTCAATCTGGCTTTATGAAGCAATTGACTTCTGTAAAATGCTTATTTGATGTACATTCAAGTAGATTACTGCCATAATCCAAGGAATGAGTAAATATAGTCTTTTTCCTATCTTTTTCTTCACTCGTTTTGGGAGCTTTTCGTTTGGCTGATACTTCTCTGATACCAATAGATCTATAAACTAGAGAGCATTCAGTGCACCAATACCTCTGTCAATACTTTGCACTAACAAAAAGTTGAATCAAAATAAAGAATTAAAAAACAAGGAACAACAGAACTTAATGTAAAAATATAGAGTTACTTACCTTGAAATTCAGATATAGCTTTTCTATTAACTGTTCATTTTTTAACCTCATTTCCTGTAGAATAACAAAATTATCTCTCAATCAAAAACAAATTCAAGGATCCACAACAAAATTTAATACATTTTTCTAAAGCATTTGGTCAAACCTTGATATTCATTGAGAACTTTTGGCAATATTGTTTGGACAAACAGACAGACACAAATGAATACATATACCTCTTCCAACTTCCAAATGAAAATTAATGAGTTTGAGCCTAATTTCACTTGTAGGAAGCAACAAGTGTAACTTCAATCTTTATTTTCCAATACATGAGGCATCTTATATCAGGAGAGACCTACGCATTTTGCCATGTTTGTGATAACCCTATCATATACGAGTGCAACCAGAGGTCACAGCAAGATGGTACAATTCCAAACAGCTACCGGGGTTAGAAAGCACTTTTTCTGAGACAGATCTGCTCTAACCTGGAACAAGCTATCAGAATCTAAAATCTCTTCCACAAACACATTTAAATCAAATATCTGAACAGATCTCAGACACTGAATGTTCGTGTATAAGTTATCAAACTAAATAACAAATCACTGTAGGAATCTATAGCTTGACCTTACTAACCTAATATTATTCTGCTTGAGATACAAATTGAGATTCAAATAGTTCGGGGTTGGTCAAACTTGCTTAATGTAGGAGCCACAAACTGTGAACTTCAGATGTTTGAAACCTATCATTCCTTCCAAAAGCTTTGAAGAACAACATCTCACAAATCTAGCACTACCATTAGGATTTTATAATTCTACCAACCATGAACACAAACTTACATTTTCATCAAGCAGGTCTGCAGTTCGTATCAAATAGATAATTAAAAAGGTTGGAATTTTTTTCTTATTCACCTTTCATAATAAGTATGACAAAAAAATAAGATTCAGGCTGCATATTTCCTTGAGCCATACAATTTCAAAGAACCATATACAATTTGTGAACTGCAATTTGACTGCCTCTGATATAGATGATTGGAAGCCTGCAAGAACCAAGACAGATTGAATCAAATACCATTACTTTTGCAATCAAGTTATAAAATATGACTGATTATTGGGAAGGTAACTTGTGTAAGAGAAAAGGGGAATATATTTGCATCTAAAATCCAACGCAGCCATCGCAGATCTAAACCATGAGAAAGGAAAATCATTTCAACAAGTAGGCAGCACTCAGAGAGTGTCTTACCTCTGCGCACACAGGGGAAGTAATTGTGCATGGATCCTTCTGAAAATTTAATCACTTCTTCCATAGCTTATTGTCCACTCTTACACAAAATTCATTTAAAAATTTCAAGAGGACTGACATCAACTTTTGGCAATATCATATGGTGTGGACATCATTATAATGGAGGGTAGCTAAATGTGCATGTATCGACCACAAAATTTAGTCACTTCTTTCATGGCTTCTTGTCCACTCTTCCACAAAATTTTATTGAAATTCGTGAAGAACTTTTAGAGTTATTGCCTGGAGAAACATGAAAATATACGTAAATGAATGGAAAAAACAGAAAAATATCTGACAATCATAAAAAAAGGTTCCTAAATCCACTGAAATTAGACCATCTCTCTCTCAACACATGAAATTTCATTGAAATCTATTGGGTACTTTTGGAGATATTGTGTGGATAGGCAGACAGAAAAACACAATCAAGTACATATATCTAACTTTGCTGACAGACGTAACAAGGAGAAAAGAAAAACCCTTCAGCAATAAATGATTTTTGTAAATTTCGGCTTATTCTTTGCTTGTGGGGATCTGGGAAGGATTATCTGTCAATCATCTGTAAGATTGAAGGGAGGTGTGGAGTCCAATCTATACGCCTTAGATCTTTCTGCACTTTTTTGACCAAAAGAATCCCTATATTTTCTCTCCTCGTGCTTATGCTGGTTGTTTTCTAAAGTAGAGATCATCCTACCAAGTCCACTCTTTAGGTTTGTTATCCTTCTCTGGTACTTCATGGAGAACCAAGCTTGCAAAGGCACCTGGAGGTTTTTTGTCAACCTTTTCTTGGATGGACTGCCTTACTGGGCTGAAAGGTTCTATCAACCCTGCTATTTTACCAATAGCTGGGATCCTGGAAGTAGATTCATGTCTTTCACAAGGGCATTTGTGCAAAATGATCACAAACTTCCTTAGCCAGAATATGAGCTATGTTTGTCAATTCCTTTTTCTATGATGCTAACCGTTCGGTCATTCTACACTCCCAGAATTTAAATAGTAATTGCAAAATCAACAATACTCAAAAATATCTGAAAATCTTACGTCGGCAGAAACTGTGACCAAAACTGTCAACATAGGTTTCCTCAGTTTTCAAATTGGTCTGGCTGGCTTGCTGGCTATGTATGTATGAATGTATGTATGTATGTATGTATTACGTTGGTTATTATTAGAAACTGCCAACTAAAGCTGTCACCAAAACTGTAAACATAGGTTTCTTTGGTTTTCAAGTTGGTCTGACTGGCTGGTTGGCTATGTATGAATCACATGTACAGATTGCACCAATTGAGCAAGAGGGCTGGAAATTTAAACATTTACTCCTTCTTGTGTTAAAAAAAAACTTTTTAAATTTTTTTAATTGATCTCTTAGTTTATATCTGACTGCATTTATAATTGTTCTTTTCTTCAATTCAGATTTTTTTAGTGATCACTGCTCAACAGAAGGCTAGAGAAGTGACTTATTCATTGATCACTCTTTTTTCCAATTTTTTTAATTGATCACTACCCTGGCATGCAGCCAAAAGATGTTGGTCATGTGATCTTCAATCTTCAAGTTGGTCTGGCTGGCTGGCTATGTATATATATATATGATGCCTAAGGCCATACCAGTGAAACTAGTGGGTATAAACAATGAGGAAACATGGTTCCTAAGAATCAAATTCAAAGTTTAAGATTTTAGCTCTGTTGATTTATTTCAAGAGTTTAGAAATGTCCAGATTTTAAATTTTCTCTCAAATTCATCTTCTTTTCCTCTATTTCAGCGTTTTCCCTTTTTTTTCCGCTCAGTCCTCATGTTGCTTGGTGGTTTCTTACCATTGGTTGGCTTTTCAGCCATTGGACTTCCAGCTAATGGTCAGTTGTGTGTACTGGTCATTGGCTACATGGCAGCTTCAAGATGGAAAACAGAGAGAAATCAATATGGTCAAGTAAGTCATACTGTATTTATGAAATGGTACTTCTTAAACTGGTGAATGAGTCACCCATAGGTGAATGAATTTATCTTGGGGGTGAATGGAACAAAATGGGTGAATGATGAGTGAATGAAACATGGAGGATTCACTCAGATATTTATTAGATACCATTAACCAAAACTGACGAAAAATGTCAACATAGGTTTCTTCAGTTTTCAAGTTGGTCTTGCTGACTGGCTGGCTATGTATATGTAAATCGTGTGTACAGGCTGCACTAATGGAGCTAGAGGGCTGAAAATTTGAACATTTACTCCTGATTATGTTGTGAAAAAAATTTTCTATAAAAAATACCATTCCCTCAATAGGTTTTTAGTGGAGGTTCAATTTACACTGTAATTTTATGTTAAATTGGCTCCTATTTCGTGCCGGGATGTGTTTGCTCTTGTTTTTTTGTATTTTTAGTGATCCAGTAACTGATTCAATGATTATACCTTTTTCCAATTTTTTGATTGAGCATCCTCAACACAGAATGCTGCCAGAAGACTAGTTGCACTACAGTTTCTACTGAGTGACTGACCAGAACTGTCTTTTTCTGTACTTGAAAAGGTGTTTTTTTTTGTGGTAAACAAACACATTACGAAAACATTGTTTCTAAGAATCTAATTCCAAGTTCTAAAACTATAATTTGCTAACTTCACCAGATGAAAACTAGAAAAATTCTTTTAAATTTTGATCAAAAACAAGGAAATATATTTGTGGAAAAATGGAACTTTGTGATAAAAATCTTTGGTATGGTTGAAATGCACTTTATTCAGTTGAAAAAAGTTAACCACATGGTCGACTGTTTTTTTTAGTTCTCACTTGATTAGCTGTGATAGATTGGACATGGAAACACAACTTGGTTATTTGTTAAAGAGAATTAATTATTTATTCATTTGCAACAAACTTGAAATACATATTCTAGTGAATAGACCTTTTTAAGAGTCTTTGTGAGATTTTGGTGTTGCTTTGAATGGTAAAAGCTTACAAGGATAGATGCATGATAAAATCAAATAGTGTACTTACGTTTAGGTCCAAGAATGTACAGTAGGAAGATCAGGCTATCTGACAACGTCCAAAGGACCAGCAGACTGAGTGGAAAAGAATATAAGAGACTATCAAAAGGAATTACCAGAAGTCTGGGGACTATTTTTGGGGTCTAGAAGAAGTGAGTCAGTTGGCACCATTTTAGGGCTAATATTTGGTGTAGTGATAAAGGGAGATAATTGCTACTTTTCATTTTTTCATTTTTTTTATATACTAACTGTTAATGTCACTTTGAATAATTAGGATTCATAGGGGAATTTTTTTAATGATTTATTTCCATATTTGAATTTCTTTTGTTTCAAATTTTTTATGCCATTTTTGGGGAAGAGAAAACTATAATTTGAAATCTTTTGCTATTTCTCTTTTTGTGATCATTCATTTTTATAAAGAAAATTGAAAAAGTTTTCTACCTTGAAGAATTCAGAGCTCACAATTTTATCATATTTCCTTTTTTAGCAGAGTAATTTCATTTGATGAACCAAAATATTTTATTTAGTTTAATAAAATATTGATGTTCAGACTGAATGGAAATTTCTTTGTGTCCAACTTCTTTTATTCAGATGTTTTAAAAAGTCATTTGATGATTTTAGAAACCGTCAACCAAAACTGTCACCTTGGGTTCCTTCAGTTTCAAATCTGGTCTGGCTGTCCAGCTATGTTTGTATATATCACATGTACAGACATTTCTAATGGAATTATGGGGCTGAAAATTTGAACATTTACTCTTGATTATGTCTAGAAAAAACATTTTTTGTTTCAGAAAAACTCTCTTCCCTCTAAATAGGTTTTTAATAGGGTGTTCAGTTTACAATTAAAGTATATGCTTAAGTGATCAGTTACTTAGTGTCCACTTGTTGGAAAATCAGACTGCTTTAGTGCATTTGAATCAATTTTACTGCTTCAGAAATACTTCAGAAACATAAAACGACAATCAACTCATTGCTTCTAAAGACTTCAGGGCCAATCTGAAACCCTAAATAGGGTACTGACTTTCAGTTGGAGTAGTTGCAGTTGGAGCTCTTTAACATCTTCACTTGAAGATGAATAAATTTAACCTTAACCCTTAACCCTAGGGTACCCCTAAACCTAACCCTATCTATTATATCAACCCTTTAGTATGGTATTATGTCACCCTTCCATTATGTCACTCTTTTGAACAGGAACAGCTGAAAACAGTCCCCTATTACCTAAAGGAAAACATGCCAAACTGTGTACCCAGTTTCAAAATCAACAAATAATCTGCTTGCATGATTTAGAATGTGATTTTTTCTCTGCTTGTTCATAGAATTGACTCCGTCATTCAAAGGTAACAATTTTGCTTATAAAAATATCTTATACCCACCATTTGAAATCATGGACTCTTCCAATGGAACGAACAATTTCTTCTCTTAAAAAAATCATCTCATAGAAATTCAAATATATTCACATATATTTCACGGGCATTAACTTCTTCTAAACTAATAAATCCATAAATTGGTGATTGATTTTATTCTAGTTCCATACATCTTTGTTGCAAGGCCATGTGCAACAAAATGTGGAGGACAAAGACACATTGATTAAAATCAAATAAAAAATGCAGATCAGTAGACCACTACATGCAACAAAGAATCTCCATGAAATCCTCAAAAGAAGGAAAAATCAAATGGAAAATCATCCAAGGTTGGCAAGCTTTTAGAAGAGCAAGCTCAACATTTAAGAATCAAAAGATCCCGTTAGTTTTGAAAAGGAGAATCAACAACCAATGTATATTCCTAATAATCACCTATGGAGCTGAAGCATGGAACCTAATGATTGACCCTTTAACTGGCAACCATATAACATGTACAGGAAAGAATCATGCTTAACATTACATGAGGGATCACAAGACAGCACAGTTTATTAGAGAAATTCAGCAGTTCAAGATATCATAAATTGATTAAAAAACCTAAATTGCAAAATTGTGGCTCAGTAGATGGCATGAAAATATAGACTGAATTTTCAGGAGATATTGATGCCCATGATAGAGAGACCTGATGAATCTTGAGTAAAGTCCATATCAAACAACAGATATTAAAAGTCTGTTGATGATGATGATGCTGACAATGATGATTTTTCTAGCCTGAATCTTACGTCTGATATCTTCAAGGTGACTTTCAAATGAAACTCACCATTCCACTGATGCAGTTCTAATCTCTTGTCAGAGCTGATCTCTTGCCCCTCTGATAGTTCACTGTTTTTGTATTTGGGTCAGTAAGAGTTTGGCCTTGGAGGATGTAACATTTGTTTTATGAAGATTGGAGAGTAGACCATCTGCAACCATTATTTTACAGGCAAAAGATTAGGAAATTAGGTGAAAAAAAAATCTTTAAAAAAGTCATTAGAATAACAAGGTTTCCATGACTACTAAAATTTACTTTCAATTTTTGTCTGAGTTTCTAAGATGAGGAATTATCATTTTTATACTCTAATTCACTTGAACAGCTATTTTTGTCTGGGTTGTTATAGTTGCTGCAGAAATGCTGTTGTACCCTCTGGCTTCTTCCTTGATGTAATAAAATTAAGCATTGTATTCCAGTCTATAAGATTAAGCATTGTATTCTAGTCTATAAGACTAAGCATTGTGATCCAGTCTATAAAATTAAGCATTGTAATCCAGTCTATGAAATAAAGCATTGTAATCCAGTCTATGAAATAAAGCATTGTAATCTAGTCTATGAAATTAAACACTGTATTCCAGTCTATAAGATTAAGCATTGTGATCCAGTCTATAAAATTCAGCATTTTATTCAAGTCTGAAAAATTAAGCATTGTATTCCAGTCTATTAGTATACACAAAGTTTGAACAACAATTTAAAAATATTTTGTGCCTAAAAAGAATTTTATGGTTCTCTTCAATTAATTGATAGAACTGGAGAAAGTAGACCACTACATCTATCTAGGGCAACAAATCTTCAAAAGTAGAGAAAATCAAGCAAAGATTATCCCTATGAAGGCAATCTTCCAGTAGAGTAAGCTGAACCTCCAAGAACAAGAAAATCCCACTAGTCCCAAAAAGAAGGGTATACATCCAATGCATCATTCCGATAGTCACCTATGGAGCTGAAATATAGAACCTAACCAAAAGATTGACCCTCTAGCTGAGAACCATTCAACGTGCACAGGAGAGAATCATGCTCAGCATAACATGGACATATCATTATAGGAAAAACCAGAGTCTGAGATATCATAGAAACCATTACAAAAACTCAAATGGCAATGGGCTGGTCATGTTGCAAGAAGAGCAACTGTTGGACATCACGACTCGTAACGTGGATCCCCAGAGATCGCATTCAAAGATGGCATGACAAACTAGACAAGTTCAGAAAGTATTGGCTCTGCCACACCAATAATAGAGAGATCTGGCAAATCTTGGGGAATATCCAACAACGGACACTAAAAGGCTGATGATGAGGATGATGATGTAGAAGTCTACATAGATATATATTATATTCATACGACCAAAATATGTGGATATGAAAAATCCTGTTAAATATAAAAGTTTTGTTTCTAAAGTCAAAAAATATAAGTAAATATAAAAAGTTTCTTGGTCATACTAGTGTATGAGAGCTGTATAATTGCAAGGGTGTATAAAAATGACACTTGTACTTAGAAAAAACATACGTACCACATAAATCCCTCAAATTTTACGCTTGGTTGTACATGTGTATAGATTATACAAAACATTTTCAAAGTGTGTACATGCAAAAATTATCACCAATGCCTCACTAGTCCCCTACAATCTTTTAAAATGAAATAGAAAACAAACAATTGGATTTTAGAAATCAAAGATAGGTAAAAAAAATTATGAAATGATATTTGTCAGATTTAGATCGTTCAGATATCTGACCTGCCTGTCGGGAAAGAACCTGGTCATAAGTTGGGGAGCAACTTGTATATGTGTATATGAACAAGGACATCAGTCTGACAATGTATCTACATTCTGTCATTACTGCAATGCAATAAGTCTATCACATTGTTCTATTCTATAAATTTTTATAGCATGTAATTTCAAGTAGTCATAAAGTCAGGGTCCATTTCCGTATCATAATTGTATAGTATATTGAACTCCATTTTAAAACATGATGTAATGGGCAGAGACTTCCTGATTTTGTTTTATTCTCCAAGTTGGAGCACAGTTAAGATGCAAGGCTAAAAAGATTTGTTCTACGATGTACCAAAAATCGATTCCAAACATATTGGGGACGGACCAACCAACAGACTGATTGACCGATTTTTCATGTATGTGATTTATCATTGTACAACACGAGAGCAAATAAACTGAACTGAGGTGAGAACTATTAATGAAATCTCTCTTATCGGTGTTAAGTGTAATTAAGTGTAATGAATATGTTGTGCATGACTTTGCCTGCTGTGGGGTACATTTGCCAGAGACTTGACTAATCAAGCATCAAGCCACACAGGTGTCATAGATGAAGATTGAGATTAGGTTATAAACCCATTAACTATGGAAGGTGACAATAGTTATCCATTGCAAGATAGAAGCCTTTAGCCATTCCATGATAATTCATGGCAAGACGTAAACCCTGATTTATAGATAGAACTGAGTTACCATCAATAACAGTGAAATAAAAATTTTTTTGAGTTATCCATAAAACTGCAATGATGGAAATTTCTGTCATCTGCAATTAATGGGTTAAAAGCAAATGATAGACATATGACCATCGTCTTTTGGCAGCATGTCATCTTGGGGTTGATCAATTGAAAAATTGCAAAATGGTATATTCAAAGAATAAGTTACCTCTCTCACATTTTGTTGAGAAGTGATCACTGAAATAGTCTTAATTTTCAAAATATAAGCATGAATGCTGTTGAACACAAACTGAGGGATCAATTTAGTATAAACTTGACTTGCAAACTGAATCTTTTAGGGGGTGTAGGGGTAGAAAAAAATGTTTTTTTTTTAACATAACAGAGAATGAATATTTAAATTTCCAGCCCTGTACAGTTGATTGGCCTGTATGCATGACACATAGATAGATAGATAGATGGATAGATAGGTACCCAATAAGCCAGTCCTCAATGCGATAAACTGCCAAAAGATAATGGTCACATGACGGTTTCTATCTAGTGACTAACCAGACCTATCTTCATTTCTTTTAAAGCCACTCTTACAAATAATATCATATTGTGTAGTTTTTTTGGGTTTTTTTAATTCCTGTATACTCCTTAGGGAGCATAAGACAGCAGCCACTCTGTTACATTTCTAGTAGGTTTTTACTGGTTGGAGTTGCTAGCCCAATGCTCAACCCTCTTTTACCTCTGCTTAAGACCAGCTATCACAACTACAAGGCTGTAAGATTTTTTTCTGTGAGTACAACCTTCTCTTAGATAGACTGCCTTACAGATTCCTTGATTAACAGGTCTGGTTACTCACTCAATAGAACTGTCATGTGACCAACGTCTTTTGGCAGCATACTGTGCTGGGGGTAATAAATTGAAAAATTGGAAAAAGGGGCGATAAGTGAATAATTTGAGTTTTTCCTCTTTTAAGTGTGAAAAAAGTATGAATACTGCCAGACACTGACTACGGGATCAATTTAGCGTAAACATACATTGCAAATTGAACCCTTCCACTAAAAATCTATTTCAGGGAGAAATTTAAAAAAAACGAAAAAAAAATGGGGTTTTTCACAACATAAAATAAAGTAAATGTTTAAATCTTTAGTGACACATACACACAGACATAAGCAATAAGACCAACTTTGAAAAGAAACCTATGTTAAAAGTTTGGGTTGACAGTTTCTAATGACCACAAACCTCTGTATAAAAGCTTCTTAAAATACATTTGCTATGCATCTTGTCACGAGAAGCATATCAAGGAGTGAACCAAAGATATAATTTATTACCAGTAACGATTACTCTACTTGATGAATAACCCTAAACCTAACTCTAAATTAAAAAATCTCCCCAAATCTCTGCATAAAAGCTTTTTAAATTACATTCCCTTTGCTTCCAGTTGCTTCTCAAATTTTACCATCAACCCTTTCTGATGCTTTGGAGATCAGGTCATCTAAGATTACCTTGGTTGATGCAATAAAATTACGCCTGTTCAGTACAGAAATCCTGTGGGCTTTCAACCATTACTTTTAGAATCAGAACAGTAATGCTCCCAATTGTTGTAGCCTTCTCCATTCAGTGCAATGTACCATCACAAATCAGCTTAACTGACTTTCGTCCTTGATCAAAATGGACATTTCATTTATATCCAGTTTGACTTTAGTTCAGTTGACCCCTATTCAGGTCAAATGGACATTCAATACTTAGCTGCATCAGAACTCTACGTTCTGGAACAACAGTTTTCTCTTCTATACATCAGGCCTATGGGATAACAGGCACATTTTAATCTATCGATATTTTGTGAGCAGGGTTAGTAAATGGGAATAAGACAATTTATGAGTGTCCACAGAGGTCAAGGTGGGAGGCAAACAGGGCATTTGAACCCCCCTGAATCAAATCTTCTTACTGAGGGCAAATATGTTTCAAAATTAGTATCTCATATCTAGTAAATAAAGGACGATGGTGCAGTAAAATTGTTTCATTTACTGCAAATTTAATTTTCCCATATAAATTGACTGTATTATTATTCACTGGTATTAGGGTTGCTACTAAGATATATTATGAATGTATCCTTTGCTTCCCCTCTCTAGAAATATATACTTTTGACTGGCTTTGGAAAAGTAGCAGCAGACACCCATGATTCATTGAAGTAATTTTGACTACTATTTTACCTTCATCTTGATTTTTAAGTTATTTTTATCACAACTCAACTTTGGCCATCACTTCATGGTAATGAGTAGACAGAGCAGATCAGAAATAGAGAGTAAGCTCCCAGGATTCCAATTGGCATCCCTCTTTCCAGCAGGAAGCATGGTTTATGCCCAGCTGCTTTTCAACTTTGCTATAAGAACTTCATGATTAGCAGGTCAAAATTTTACCTTTTTAAACCTACACTTTACGCAGCGCCATTTTTATTGTTTTGGCTTTTGAACTAGTAATATTAGAAACTGTCAACTAAAAGTGTGAACATTGGTTTCTTCAGTTTTTGAGCTAGTCTGGCTGGCTTTGGATGTATCATGTATACAAGCTGCACCAATGAAGCTAGTGGACTGAAAATTTAAACATTTTCTCTTTATTTTGTGTGGAGAAATCATTTCTTGTTTTTTTAAAATCCCCACATCCAAAACAGTTTTTTAATGGGGGATTCAATTGGCAATGAAAGTTTGGGCTAAATTGGCCCCCAAGTGTTCGCCAGAATTTACGCTTGTTTTCTGAAAAATCAGCCTTTTTTTTAGTGATCACTGCTCAACAAAAGAAATGAGCAGTAACTTATTCATTGATCACCTCTTTTTCTGATTTCTTTTAATATTCTTAGCATCTTTTCAGTGGTTTTTGACTATTTTTTAAAATTTTGCACTTCTTGGCAGTTAAACTAGTGTCTCTCAAGTTTCAATACACTTGTGCTACTGACAGCCAAGTGTAACATTGATGGGCTCAGTGTACAACATTTGTCAGGGTCTTTCTATTCTTAAATTTAGGTATTATTTTGAGAGCCAAATTTTACATTTTGAAAAATTGAAGTCCATACTAAAACTGTGTTATAAAGGGTTTCAAATTATGACAAGTTGCATTATAACAGATCTACAGTATATGCATGTATTATTTTAATTGATTCAAGTTTTCATAATTATTTAAATGAGAATAAAACACTAGTCAGAAATAATACAATGAGTTATGATATTTCATCTAATGATCAAAAAATAAAATAAAAAGACAAATCTTTGCAATGTATTTATCATATCTCGAAGGAAATTTTCATCGATAATAAATGACATCACTTGATTAATACAGACGTATTAAATGATTTGCTTGTCCGCTCAGATAATATGATCGTTAGCACGTTCGTCTCATACGCAGAAAAGATCTGGGTTTGATTCCCGGTATGAGCAAAGTGTGTAGGAAACTCTCCTATGGGATAAAATTTCCCTGTGAACAGTTAATTGAGTACACTCTAAGCTGTGTGATAAGGGTGAAGGCATCTTGTCCGTGGACTTTCATTCTGTGAAACTTAAAACTTGCAAAGATCACTAAGCTTATACATGCAATGGATACCAGGACTTGTATCTTCCGCTGGGAGTTGTCTCTTAAGAGATGGATGCTTTACTTCCATCGAATAATTGTGAACCAAATTGTGAAGAAATGTTATTCTTGTAAGTTTAAATGATATCTAAAGCATACAATTTTTGCAAAAATTGCTTCAATGTGGTTCTGTTGGACATGACATAACAGATTTGAGTCATTGTATTTGCCAGCCAATAAGACATAATTTACAAGGGTATTTTGAAGGCTACGATTCACTGCAACTCATCTTAGTGTCATGGCTCTCCATTTTAAGACTCAGTACGAGAACTTGTAGTCATGATACCAGTTTAACAATTACTTTTCTTTTGCTTTAAATCTATAAGACACGTTTCAGCCGGTCACTCTCTAATGTGTTGAATATCAATCATGCTAGATTGATATGAAATTTGGTCCATCCACATCTTTCTCCTCCTTTTCTTACTCCTCCTGCTAATGCTACCATGAATTGTAGACCGTTGAACTTATGATTCTTGTTTTTCTATCAGAAGGTTAGTGGAAAAAAGTCTTGATTGTAAAAGACGGCAATTCTTCAGTGCGATGAGCCCCATGTGGAACATTTGATGGCAAATTGCCTTCATCATCAAAAAAGGGATCACATCAAAGTCTTGCCATTTGATATCAGAAACTGTCAACATTCAACATTGTCAACAATAATATAGGTTTCTTCAGTTTTTAAGTTGGGCTGGCTGGCTGGCTATGTACTGATCATGTGACGGGCTACAGCAATAGGTTGAAGGGGCTGAAAGTTTTAATATTCATTCCTTTCTGTGTATACAAAAACAGCTTTTTATTTTTAAATTCCACCCCTGTAGAGGAGGGGTTTCTATATGCAATGTAAGTTTATGCTAAATTGGCCTCTTAGTTTGTGTCCAGCAACATTCTTGCTTGTTTTTTAAAATTCAGACTTTTGTAATGATCACTGCCAAATAAAAGGCAAGAGGAGTAACTTTTCCATTTTTTTAATTGATCACCTCCAAAACGGTATGCTGCCAAAAACGTTTGTTACGTGACAGTTTCTATTGAGTGATTAATCAGGCCAATTTTTTTACTCTCTTTTTCCTTTCTTTTCATAATGGTCAGCATCATCTCTTGGTTCCTCCTGCTTAAGATCTATACACTTGTGAAACATTTGCAATTACAGCTGGGTCATTAACAGAGTAGCCATGGCAACTAATGTTTTACCTCTGCCAATGAAGTTGGAAGAGGTATATACATTTACTCATGACTGCCCATCTGTCCACACAATATCTCCAAAAGTTCTCAATCAATTTCAATGACATTTTGTGGAATTTAATTATCTAATTCCCAATAACCCTGACTTTTTTGTATTTGTTAAATAAGCAAATTAAGGGCATTTTAATTCCATGCCTTTGGCTACAATTCACCATCACAGCTACTTAGAGGTTACATACAGATGAACTTTTTGTATTGTATGGATTCATTAAAGCTCATTTTTATCTTTTATTTTTGTCCCCACTAATAATTACTGGACTGTAAGTCTGGAAACTTATAAAACCTTCCCAACAAATATCTGAAAAAACCCAAACAAATCAGGTCCCTAAAAGATCAAAAATCCATTTCTGATGAGTCACTCAAAAGAAACTGGCAAAATATCAACATTATGAGCAATGGAACGCGTGGATGAATTTGAAGTTTTTTCCAGAAGTTTTTTTGATTGAGATATATCATTATTCTGCTGGAAATGAGGTTGAAGACGAACAGTAAATGAAAAAGGCTAAAATCAAATTTTAAGGGAAGTAACTAGATATTTTTACATTTGGAGTTTTCTTATTTGTTTTTAAATTTTCATTTTTCATTCAGTTTTAGTTATTGTACAGTGTAGGCTCTTCTCCATGATAGAAAGTGATAAGTAGACTGGATCTAGAATGAAAAAAAAACTTTTAATATTTACTTACCACAGTATGGCACGAGGCCAATTTCGAGGGAAAGGAGGTTGGATGATTATATTGGGATTTTCTATTTTAAAATCAAAGCTTCAAAATCTTGGTTTTTACCTGGATTCAAACAAAGATCTCTGATGCTGAGGAGAATTTATAACCATCTCAGCCATATGGTAAGCTTAGAATAATCTTTCTTGGAGGATCAATATTCTCAAATAAGTGTGATCACTGACAAATGTTTTTTTAATTTTGAAATCCAATCAATTGATTTAAAACCAAAGTATCAATTGAAAGGATTTTTTTTCGTTCATTTAATAACAATATTCTGTAATTGAACTACCACAGCCTTCATACAGTCTATCCTTTTTTTTAATAAGTGTTTGCTTATATGTCTGTGTGTTTGTTTGTTTATTTGTTCCAGTGCTCTAAGGCATACTGGTTTTTCTGGTCCTTATTTTGATGTGCTGATTGATAACATCTACATTCTCTATAATCTAGATGTTTCTAGATGTTTTTTCATCCAATTAAAGATGTTTTCCAGTGGAAAATGCCAGTGATGTCCTAAAAAGAATCTATTCTGACCATATTTATTCTTCGATGGAATTTTCTTTATATGACCAAGGCTATGGCATGTGTGTGTGTTGCCAAAGATAGAATTAAATGAAGAAATAATTTCTTTGAATTATGTAATGATTGTTGAAAATTTGTTTTTTGTTCTTTTTGAATGAAATTTGAGCTTTCTCCCTCCCTAGCAAAGCCAAGAAAAAAACTCAAGAACTAGTTTTTTTTCAATTTTAATTACATTTTTCAAAAGATTGGTCATTGTGGTCACTAATCATTATGGCAAACAAACAATCTTTGGGGAGTGCTTGCGTTCATACTCGGGATCGCACTGATATTCATCTTGTTACTCTGATATTCTCTCAGTTTTTACAAAACTGGACTTAACAATGAAATATTCAGAAATATTCAACTTTTTCAATTTCAACATTTGTCATTTAATGTTTTACAGACATTGAAGGAAGAGATGCTGAAGTTGATTGGTAATCTATGGTTTGCTTTGCGACCTTTGTATTTTGGCCTTCTTGGAATTGAGATGAACCTGACTACCATTGATATAAATGTAACCGGTGAGAACCAACTTTGCTTATATAAATTTGATAATACAGCATAAATTCAAGTTTCGCTCCAAAGACGCAATTCTAAAAATCTTCCATCTGTCCCATCCCCCAAATAAGATCTTTCAGGGCTTCCATACATTAACTTATACAATTTGGTAAATCTCTGCCAAACAAATCAAGAGCCACCACCAATGGAAACAGACAAGAATGTCTCTCACGTATTTTATTGACCAGCATTCGCATTGTGTATAACAATTAGAAACTGTCAACAAAAACTGTCTACATTGTTGTTTTAGTCTGGCTAGCTATGTATGTATGTATGTATCATACATACAGTCTGCACCAATGGAGCTAGAGGGCTGGAAATTTAAACATTTACTCCTCATTATTTTTAGAAATGACGTTTTTTCAGATTCTCTCCATGAATGGTTTTTATTGGGAAGGGGGATATGCAATTTAACTTTGGACTAAACCCTAATTTTCATTCAAAAAATCATTGCTCAATGAATTATTCATTGATCATCTTCTTTTCAATTTTCTTAATTGATCATCCCCAATGCGACATGCTGCCCGAAAATTTGGCCACATGATTGTTTTGAGTGACTAATCAGGACTGTTTCTATAAAATTCTATCTTGTCATTTAAGAGAAAGTTCAAATACTTTTCAATTATTTGTAACATGATCAAAATGTCAGTAGAGTACCAAATCATTTATTCAGCTTCCCAAACACTGGAATTACCATAAAAACAGCTATTTTTGAAACTGGCTCCCCTTAGATCTGTTGTACTACAATGCATTGTTTTGGCTTCTCAGAGGTCGCACACAGACGAACAAAATCAGACCCTACACTATTGATATTTAGTTGCAAATAACTCAAACTTTTTTGCATTCATTATCTGAGTGCATTAGGTGTATTTCAGTTCCATGCCTCTGTCTACAATTCACCGTTTCAGCTACTTAGAGATCACATAGAGATAACCTGAATCAGAAAACTGTCAACATAGGTTTGTTCAGTTTTTATAAATGGTGTTTCTAGATGGTTACAGACTACTTCAATGGAACTAGTAGGCTGAACTTTTTAGTATGGAGTTCAATTTACAATGTAAGTTTAAAGACGATCGCATTACTATAACATAAAAAGTGCAGATATGGACAGTAGATGAACAAGTCAAGATTTGGGTTTGTAGCAGTTTTTTGAGTTTCTTAAGTACTGGTTGGTGGCTTAGCTCAGTCAGTAAGTGCAGCATCACATTGAGATGGTCACCTCAGTGGACGGAGTTTGATCCCCGCAGCAGTCCATTTCTTTATCATCTATGCTGTCTTGCCTAAACTAAAGATAACGTCTTTATAATCATTCTGATTCTCTGCTATGAGAATTGAGCACTCTGGTGGATGAGGAGTTTCTGTGTAAATGAATAAATTCAGCCTTACTGACCACCCAGTTCCGTAATCCAGAGGTAGGATATCGGCCTCCGGGTCCGATGTAAGGGTTTCAATTCTGCCTCGCGGTACTGGATGGGATGAAAGTCTATAGCCACACTGAAGAGATGTAATACATCGAAACAGCTGTCTTTGGATGACACAATAATATATATATATGTATATATATATATATATGTATGTATGTATGTATACATATATATATACATACATACATATATATGTGTGTGTGTGCGCGTGTGCATACAAGCATACATACATGCACATACATTCATATATACTTTCATAAATATACAAATATTTGCATATGACTATAATGTTTGTTTGCATTTAATACTTTTCGATTTAGTAATGATTACCGATAGTCTTTCGCATTTTTTCTCTCAGTGAGTTCCTTTCCTTGTAGAAAAAACAGAAAGATGTCTTATCATTCGATTCCTTGACTCATTCAGGCCAGAAGTGAATATTGGTGCACTTTGCATTTCATCGGCCTTCTTGAATACATAACGAGGTCACATGACCATTATCTTACATAATTTTGCCATGAATGAAATCCATATTTTGTAACCTTCAAAATGATACGACTTCCCAGGGTTTGTTAGAAAATGAAAAAACTCATATCTATCCGTTATGTCCTTGTTTTGTAACCCTTGAATAAACCCACGCCCAAATGATATTACATGTGGTTCATTGTTATTACAGGTAACATCTGCATTGCATTATTCATCGGTCTGCTATGTCGGGTTGTTTCTTCTCTCTTCATGACAATGGCTTCTTCCCTAAATATCAAAGAGAGGCTCTTCGTTTCAATGGCACTCATACCCAAAGCTGACATACAGGTGATGTATCATACTTTTTTCTTCTTTATTTCTTTTCATTCCTATTAAGCAGTCTGAAGGGAGAAATTTTCATCTGGTAAACATTATTTCCTTAAGAAGTCAGATAAGGCTATACTTTAAAGCTCTGATTTAGAATCAAATGCTCTATCTGTTATCTATAGATCTTTTAGGGTTGTTGTCCTCATCTTCATTGTTCTCTTTTATACAATGTTCCTCTGGTGTGTGTAATGAATCGGGGAATATTTCTGAAATATTGGGATGATTGCCCCCTTTGATGCACAAGGTTAGAATGTCTTCATTCTGCTATTTATCTCCAGGTGTGGTCTTGCGCTGGATGATGCTTAATCTTGTAATTGTTATGGGAGGATCAGGAAATCCCAAAATGTTGTTAAATAAATGTTAACTTCCTATACCACCATCTTGAAAGTGATGATACCTCACCAAAAAAATTCTGAAACTAGTCAATATCAGTTGTTTGTGCAATCAACTTTGATCTTTATATTAAAAATGTTCGTTCAATATTTGTTAACCAAGTCTTATATGAGGTCATTTTTTTAATTTTTTTTGTTTGAGCACTTCATGAGTAGATTGTTTGGGCTCTTTAGACTTTGACAACAATAAAAATTAATCTCTGTAAATTGTTTTCTCTCATAATTTAAATTTTGACTCTTTGAACACTGACTTCTCACATGTTAGACACCAATGTTCAAAAGTATGAATAATGTTGCCATTCACAAATGAGTACTCCATATATTTTCATATTTTTGGTGACTGAGTTTCAATACTGTATTTGAGTTTGATAATAAATAATACTTGATGATATCCATTTCGATTGTGTATTGTTGCACTAGAAATGATAGAATCCTCCTAAGTTTGGTCTAGTAGAAGATTTACTCTCTACTCATTTATATTAACCATATTAAGTCACCTCTTGTTTGCTCATTTATTGTAGTTTTTGTACGTACATACATTTGAGTCCTTATTGTGCAGATTTTGAAAGATGTAGTTTGTCATTTGAAGCCTGCTCTCATCTTCAAAGACAAAAAATTGACTACTTTGAATAAGATGGAATACTGCAGTGTTGTCAATTCAGCTGCTTTTTTTAAAAACGCTTTTTCTAAATTTGGAGTCCAGTGTTAACAATTGAAAGGTCTTTTTTCAATTTTTCAAATTTGGGAGTGAATTCTAAATTTTAAAAAATTGGAAAAGAAAACAACAAAATTTCTCTTAAAATGACAACCGTTTCAGAACTAGTTGTCAGTTCAGAACATTTTTTTCTCGATTTACTCAACATCAGATTATCTTTTTGATTTTTCACTGACTTTTCACTCTTTACTTTTAAGGTTGTTTTAAGTGCTTTGATTCTACAAAAAGCTTTTGACAAAGATGTGGATAAAACACTGTTACAGTACAGCTATATTGTAAGTACACTTTGAAGATAATTTTTTTTTACGTTGTAGAGGGTGGCAACACTCAAATGCCTAGCTCATTGCAGCATGGTTGAACAACCATAGCCACCAGAGGTGGTGATGGGTTCTATTCTCCTTTAAATGTGCATGTCTTTGTGTGTTTAAGCACTCCTGGCCATACCATTTTGCCACTTGAAAATTGGCAACACTATTCCAGTAAAACCTTTCAAAAAAATGATGTCTTTCATTTTTGGAAAAAAAGTTTTATTGGCATCTTTGGTGTCTTATCTTGATGGGTATAGTTTATTAATAGCATCTAGATTCTGGACAATGTTTCTAGATGTTTTTTTCACTCTATTTTAGATGTTTTCCAGTGGAAAACCTAGTGACGTCATAAATTAAATTTATTCTCATCATATTTATCATTTGCTGGAATTTTTTTACATGACTTCAAATTTTGATGCTATGGTTGTTCTATTGTTGACTTTAATGGTGAGTGGTTTATTTCTTTATTTTCAAAAAATACAGAACTAGTTGTGGCCAAATGTGAAGTACTGCATGACATTCAGTCTAGCTATAAAACATGGATAAGTAAAACAAAACAGCTTAGTCTCTCTCTTCCTGACCCTTTTTGACCTCTGTGAATGGTTCTAGTCAATTCCATGATCTGTCACACTGACAAAAATTAAATCCATCTCTTTTGGTAACATCATTTCCATAACATAAATACAAAAAATATTTGATTTAATATAAATTACTCATTTATTTTTCATTTTCATAATCTTGTTAACACATTCTTTAATTTTTGTAATCATTTCATTATGGATGAACTGATAACTGATAAGAACAAAGTAGAATGAATATTAATAAAAAATTGTGATGATATTGTCATATAATTTTACTGGAATATTTTTTTCTTCTCAAGAGATCGACTGTACGTAATTCACCTCAACAGTTTATTTGATGAATAAAATAATGAATGTGATCATCCGTACGCTTCCACATGAAGTCTTTCTGCTCATATGAAGTTGGTCTGCAAAGTATCCAGCCGATTGGCGTATTAGAAACCATCGACCAAAACTGTCAACACAGGTTTTTTCCCAATATTCAAGCTGGTCTAGCTGCCTAAATGGCTATCTATCGATCAATGTAGATTCTGCATGTACAGGTAGCACCAATAGAGCTAGAGGACTGGAAATTTAAATTCAAACAACCAGAATTTCTTCAGAGGTTCAAACAAAGTTTACTTTTAAAAAACGAATAGGGTTTTTTGTCTGAATATTTTAGACCAAATTTCAGTCAACATCTGTAAAAACAAAAAATCAATCCCACTCAATAATAAACAATTGAATGCAAACATTTGTATATCATCATCAAACCGGCCCTCCCTCATCTCAATGGGGAAAAATGCACTCACACATCAGCTGAAAAAAGTTTGCAAAATCTTCTCATAAAAATAGGGGTTTGTTCCAAAAATAGAAACTTAGATGCAGGTCAAAGGTCAGTTTGAGGTTCAACCTCTTGGGGGGATGAGCATGGGTCTGTGGTTGTAATCAATTTTTGAGTCTACTTAATACATTTTGATAATGTTTTACTCCTATTTTTATTTATTTTTAGGTATTGAATATGACTGTGCTTGTCTCATTCTTTACATTACCCCTGGGTGCTGCTTTTATTGCGTGGGCGGGGCCATGCCTTCTCCACCAAAGGATCGTGTTTAGGAGAAGTTCCTCAAGCTCACAACAGACTTCAAGGAGGAGCAGGTATCTCTCAGAGGGTAAAAAACTCTCAGAGGAAGAACGTAACCTTGAAGAACCTCTCTTTGAGGAGCAGGCCGATACAGGACTTTAAGTCTGGTTCCCGTAATGGGAAAACTTTACAGACTGGTTGGTAAGTGAACATAGCTGAAAGAGGATTGGGGCCGGAGAGAAGTATTCAAAAATACCCCGTAGCCCCCCCAATGGAGGTGGGACCCCAACAGCTTAGTTCACCTATTGCATTTCTTTTGAAAAAACTCCCTAAATGATGGAGAGGGCCCCTCAAGGAGCTGTTTACATTGTTTTGTGTGATTGCAATGACCATCTAATGTAATGCAATTTATAATCATTCTGTCGGATCACATATATTCATTTTTTGATACATAACTGTCACATTGAAAGAGGCAAGACTAAACGAGATGAGAATTAAGGTTGAAAACGGTTATTGGGCCGTTGTATAACCAGCGACTGTTTAGCTCACTGATAAGAGCATTGCTACATTGGAGCAGCTACCCTATTGGTGGCAGGTTCAATTCCAGCCGCAGCCCCATTTTCTTTAATTGTTCATTCTATTTATTTTATATAGGGTGAGCAATACATCAACCATGTAGTGACGGTAGATCATTTCAAATGAGTTTCTATACAATAAAATGCAATTCATTATTAATTGTTAGGTTACGAAAATCCATTTCTTAATAATAGATATGTATGTAAGAAACAGGACATAAACAGCAACACAAATTTATAAGTGCTTGCAGAACATGAAACAAAATAGGTTTTAATATCAATTACCAAAATATACCAAATCTACTTTGACTTCAGGACTGAAGTCCATTATGAAAAAAAAAGATTTTCAAAAATTATTTAATATCATCATTTGACTACTGAAAAAAAGCCCCCCGCCCCCCCACATGAGGGTACTACACCTGAGGAGGGTGATTGAATGGATCGGCTGAAACACAGTGTGAAAGCTGATCCATGAGTACATTGTGTCAAAGCGCTTATAAACTTTAATATTATTCAGAAGCTGAAAACAGAATACTTTAGTTTGGCCCTGCAGGAAGTGAATGGAGAGGCAAATGGAAATATGAATGAAAACAATACAGTTTTTTCAGTATTCGAATCAAGTTTGATTAATATCTTAAAATTTAACATGTTTTTTAGTGCTTTATTAACAGTTTGGTATGTTTTGGCCTAAACTTTTGAGACATTTGCTAAATAAGTCATAGATTGAATACAAAAAGAAAAGATGCTTTCAAAATATACTAAAGAATTTTCAAATCCTAAACACAAGAAAAGGGAAAAGTTTCTTGTGAAATTTAAGCCATTTTGCTTGTCAGAATCTAAATGTGCCTCAATTATTTATCTAAAGAACCATAATCGTTAAGATCAATTACCACACCTTAATCGCTTAACAAAGGACCCGATCCAGTGCTTTGATAAACTTTCTTTCAAACTTGTTAGAAATCATCAACCGAAACTGTCGACCTATGTTTCTTCAGTTTTTGAGTTGATCTGGCTGGCTATGCATGTGTGTATCATGTATAAGGCCTTACCAACGTGACTAGATGGCTGATGATTTAAACATTTACTCCTGATTATGTCAACAAAAAATGTTTCCTTTTGTTTCTTGAAAATTCCCCCTAAATCAGTTTTTAATGAGGTTTTCAATTTGATACTGAATTGATCCCATACTTTTTGTCTGGCAGCATTCATGCTTGATTTTTTTAAATTTCAAACTTTTGTAGTGATCATTGCCAAAAAAAAAGGTGACCTTATTCAACCCTTTTTCCAATTTATTTTTATTGATCACCCCCAGCACGGTATGGTGCCAAAAAACATTGGTCACTTGATGATTTCTATTGATTGACTGACCAGACCTATTTTGCTTGTATTTATTTAAAGTCTATATATATAGTTGACTTATGCTTGACCAACCCCCGTCCAATCGCAGTTATGCCCAGATAAGAGCTTAAGACCCATTAACTGTGAATGATGGAAATTTCCATCAGTCGCACAGATATAAGTATAACTCAATGAGAATGACAAAAGTTTCTGTCATGTTATTGTTGGCTTGTTAAATAGAACACATTATTTACATTATGGTTGCTTCAAGTTCTCTAAATGGGAAAGACAAGAAAGGGAAGGTAAAAGAGCAGACACTTTGCTGGGTTGAGCTAATGACTTAATGAAAGAAACATAATGCATGACATTTGTTCCTTGGTCTTTGGAAAGAGAAAAGCAAAGTCGTATGTACAATATAGATGTTTAGGTGGAAATGTATGTGTTGTGGTATCTTATGTTGTTCAATGCATATATTGCACTTCATCCCATAATGATTGAATTAGGCTCTGGTCAAATTGCATCTCTACTACCAGAACATAACTCAGGTGCATAGCTTCAAGCGGACATTCATATCTAAGGTTTTCATTTGCAACATTCCCCTTGAGGAGTTGGCAATCTACAGCCTGTGAGCCAGTTTCAGCCAATGAAAGGATTTCAACTGACCAGGAATACTATGCATACTTTTTATATTGTAAAGTCTCTTGGTGGGTTTTTTTTATTAGACCCAAAAGATGCCTTGATTGAAATAAATTGCAACTAAATTGACTTCTTTGATCATCAATTGGCATCCTTGATTGAACCAAAATGATTTTCTCACGTACATTATTCATTGATTTGAGTCAAAATAGAATTAGTTGTATTTAAAAGATAATTCTCAGATTTTAGGCCTTTTTATGGCATTTATCTGGCCTGTAGTCCATTCATTAATGTGTTATCTGACCCACAGAATCAAAAAGGTGGTTGATTCCCATTTTAAAATCTTGAAGAAGAAATAAAATCACAAAAGGTCAAATGATCATACTAAAACAGATTTGTTCCTAATATATTGATCAGCTCAAAAATATACACATGATCGATAGAATATAAGTCACAATACTGTAAATGTTAGCAACTGTCATCCAAATCTATCAACATAGATTTCTCCAGTTTTCAAATGGTTCTGCCTGGCTGGTTATGTATGTATATATGTATCACGCATACAGGCAGCAACAATAGAGATAGGGAGCTGAAAATTCAAACTTCTTATCAAGTCTAATCAGAACATTTTCTTATTTTTTGAAAATCAACCATGCCTTCTAAGTTCTCAGAGGAGGATTCAATTTACAATGTAAGTTTATGCAAAATCAGTTCCTTAGTTCACTTCCAGCAGCGTTTACATTTGTTTATTTTTTTGTTGAAAATTCAGACTTTCTAGTGACCCATCAAAAGGTTAGTGAAGTGACCTATTCATTGATTACTCCTTTTTCCCAATTTTTTTACTTGATCATCCCCAACATGGCATGCAGTCAAAAGATGTTGATTCTATTGAATGACTCACCAGACCTGTTTTAATGAATTTTTAAAAAAATTTCAATGTCTTTTTTCTTCACAATAAATCTTGTGGAATATAGGTTTCCATATTGGTTTATCCAGTTTTCAAGTTATTCTGGCTGTTTGACAATTTATGTATGTGTCATGTTATCAGAGCTAGAGGGCAGAAAACTTGAACATTTACTCCTTATTATGTCTATAAGAAAACCTTATTTTTGTTTTTTGTTCTTTTTATGATGTATAAATAGGTTTTTAGTGGAGTGGGGGGTTAATTCGCAAGAATGACTATCCAGACCGGTATGAATAATTTTTTCTTTTCCTTATCAAAATGAAGACCAGTTGAGTCATAGCTTGGTAAGGCCAGAACATGGAATGGGGGTCAGATGAGCCAGTTGATATTGCCCTAGAATTTGAAGGCCCACTCTCCCTGGTGGAGGCAAAGTGAGAGACCCTTTGGTAAGGAATATTGATACAGTGAATTAATATTTATATTTTCAAGAAAATTCATAAAAGATTAATTCAGATGAAATATAGCATAATAAATCGAGATAGCTGAATCCAACTTCTTTTTTAGATGTATTCTATGTAATGTATCTCTTCATCAAATTCCAGGAAACTTGGCTTTAACAACCATTAAATACTATCATTTTGAATAGCATCAATGATATATTGATTGTGTCAAGTGAGTCAAAGCCCCTTTAGCACAAAATATTAATATTTCAATGAAGATTCATAAAAGAATGATACAGTAAAAACAGAAAAATAAATAAATGTAGATAAGAGAAACCTACTTATGTTACAAATTTATTAAACATATCTCTTTCTAAAATTTTTGAAAACTTGGTTGTGACTGAAGATAAATACTATCACTATGAGTTGTTTCAGTACTTGTAGATAAAAGATACATTTTTATATTTTAAACTTATCTTTTTTTATCATCAAACTCCTGCTTGAGTTGAATGTATATTTCCAACCTAGCTATAATGAAAAGAAGAAAGAAAGAGAAAAAGAAAGAAAGAGAAAATGGAAAGCTATTGATGCTAGATTGAATTATCTGCTGTTGCTAAAGAGATTCTTTTAATTAGAATACATTACTTTTTCTTTCTTTTTTTCTTTACTATAATTTTTTTTCTTTTTCTTTTACTCTTCTCAGACCTAACCATCCATATCAGAAACTTGAAATTTTGCACACCCACTCCCCTCAAGTAGTTGGGAAAGCATTTTTTAAAAAACTTTTTAATCATTTAGACTAGTGGCTGAAATAGTTGCATCTTTCTATCTCTGTATATCTCACTGTATGTCTCACAGGCTACACTATTGGAATCGGAGTCAAGTTTGACCCTGAAGTAGCCAACCTTGTTATTATTAGCTTTGTTGTCTAATGCTGTCTTTTGCATTTCACACCCTGTATTTCATTTTTTATTAACTGTTGATGCAAAATACTCTTTATATCAAGTGTATATAGTATACTTCATTGTCTTTTTATACATTCGGAATAAAATTTCCAATACCTTTTTATAAATTGTTGTTTGTTTTTTATTAACTTGCAAGTATATCAAGTGTACATTACATGAATAGGGGTACAAATGGGGCGTTTGACTCCACCTGGATCAGGCTTCCTCACTTAGAGCGTGGGAGTTTGAAATTTGAAACCTTATAGACTATAAAGGATAATGGTGCTGTTCAATCGTTAAAACAGGTATTATTCTTTGCTCAGAATATATTCTGAATACATCCTTTTGCTTCCCCCACAAATATATCTTCCAAACCATCCAACCCCACTCCCAGCCCTGGAAAAGTATCCGCATACATGTTACATGTTTATTGTCATTATCATCATCATCAGCAGCCTTTTCATATTCCCTTCCCCTAGATTCACCACACCTCTTAATCATGGGCGCCGTGGAGCCAATACTTTCTAAACTCGTGTAGTTCGTCATGCCATCTTATATTCAGCCAGCCACGGTTTCACATATAATCTCTGGGATTTGCCAGAATGTCATACAACTGTTGGACATCACAACTCATAACATGTATATACCCATACATGAATCTTCTGTATTCAGCACTAATTACAAAAATACCGAACGTGCAGCCCGGGCCTATTACCAGCCTTGAATGGGCCTGTGCCTTGGCAAAAGCAGACAATAAACTATGTGTGACCCATGAATGTTTTGACCTTTTCATTGGCTTTTCATTGTTTCCTTTCACCATGAAATGACTTCTGATATAATCTCACCCCTGAATCCTTGAACATCCTTCATATCTTACTTTGACATTTCAGCTGAGACAATATCTTTCTTTTTCTGGATGTCTGGCTTGACTTCCAGAATAGCTGGCTTATTTTCACATTCTGAATTTCCCTTTGTAAAATTGTTAGAAACCATCCACCAAAACTGTCACCAAAACTATCCACATAGGTTTCTTCAGTTTTTAAGTTACTCTGGCTAGCTTGCTGACTATGTATGCATGTATCATGCATAGAGGGCTAAAAATGTGAACGTTCATTCCTTATTATGTCTACAAAAATATTTTACTGTTATCCGATAATTCCTACCAAAAAAAGGTTTTCAGTGGGGGTGGGGTCAATTTACAATGAAATTGTATGCTACATTCCACCCCGCAAAAGATGAGAAGGGATTTATTCATTTATCACTCTTTTTTTCAATGAAAAAAAAAAGAAGATTTTTTATCGATCATCCTCAATATGGCATGCTGCCAAAAGATGATAGTCACATGACATTTCTATTTCTATTCAGTGACTAACAAGACCTGTTGTTATCATTATAATTATCATTTCTTATTTTTTGAGGAGAGATAAACTAATATTTTAGATAAAAAGGGAGCTGCTTATTGTAATCAGTCTTGGACAGGGTCCTTTGGATGACAATAACCAGTTGTTAAAATTAATGAATAAAAATAAAAAAGTTCAAAAGAATATTGAAACAAGGTAAATTCGATAAATTTAGATCTTATGGGATAGAAAATAAATTGATGAGGCAATTTTGGGAATTATCAGCTGAAATATCTTATTATTTGCAAAAAGTCTGTCTGTCTGTACTCACCTACCACAAAAGTTACGTGACATGAATCCATGAAATTTTCAGTGGGTACAGAAGTGTTCTTAGCAAATTAGTTTTTGAAAAACAAAATATGTTTCTAAGGGTTTCAAATTGGAGGGGGGGTCTATTTATATGATTCTTCATCAAATTGGAGGGGGGGGTCTATTCATATGATTCTTCATCAAATTGGAGGGGGGGGTCTATTCATCATCGAAGGTAAAAATACTTTTTCATGATGTAATATAAGAATATTTTTTATTCTCTTTTCTCAACTCAATCCAAAGATTTTTTTTTTCACTTTTAGGCGTTGAAATCAAGTGGATGATTTTATTCACACTTGCTGTGATCAAAAGATCATTTTTACTTTAAGGCTTGAAAATCAGGGAGGTGGGTATGTTCAGAGGTCAAAATCAAGGGGAAAATTTTTTTTCAATTTTTGGTGGTCTAAATCAGGAGCTAATTTTTTTCCACTTTTAGGGTTTGAAATGAAAGGAATTTTTTTCCCCATTTTTAGAGGTAAAAAAATCTTGGGGAAAATTTTTTATTTGCAGGGGTCAATGTTGGAGGGGAAAATATTTTTCCACTCTTTTTTATTTTTTATTACTTTTCTTTATTTTATCTGCCGAAAATGGTGTGGAGCCGATGTTTTTTTCTATCATTAGGGGTCCAAATTGAGGAAGTAGATTTTTTTTTTAGTTTTTTTAGCTTGAAATCAGAAGGAATTCCTTTTCACTCTATGAGGTCAATATGGTAGCTTTTTTAGGTATCAAAATGGAGGGTGGAGATTTTTTCAACAAAGAGGAATTATTTTTCAATTTCAGGGGTCAAATGGGATCTTCTTTAGGGTTCAAAAATGGGGGGGAATTTTATTTCACCTTTAGAGGTCAAAATCTAGGGGATGATTTTTTTTCCTACTTATTTGGTCAAAAGCAAAGCAAATTGACGGGGGTATATTGACCACACTCTTTGCATTAGTAGTATTGTCTCACACTGGGATTGAACCTAGAACCATCAGATTACTTGCAGTTATTTTGTCTGATTCTGTAACCACTACGCTATGTGGACACATCCAAAGAGGGGAGTGCGCTCAATATACCCCTCTTGGTTAAATAAAGGGTTCAGTTCATTACTTCCCCACACCTACCAGATGATACCTGATGAAGGCCGTAGAGTACAACGGCCGAAACGTTGTATGAAAAATAACCAAGATGAGGATGGTCCGAATAATAATAGAAATAAAATGTAATGGATAAATGTTACTCTGTATTGGTAACATCTTGAAATTTTTCATTAAGTTTCATACAATTCAATACTTGAATGAATGTATATTTTAATGTTGAATACGAGTTTCTAATGTAAATTGTTTATGGAGACGGCCATAGAGGCATTTTTATTTATTGAATAAAAAAGATAACTAAATATAGAAAATGTACAAAAATCAGAAATCTTTGGTCCGAATTCCATCAATTTTAGAACTGCATAAGAATGTTGGAATAAACAGACATTTCTTGCACTCAGTGTATATTTACAAAATGTTTTCTTTTTTTATTATTTCACTCAGACTAATTTGTTTAAGGTTTTAGTGTGCATTAGATTTGTTACGTTGATTGTTTATTATCTCATGCAGACAACGTAAAAGCCTAAAATTGGCGTGAAGCGAACTTTGCAAAAATGGGGGATATGTGTATCGTTAACTTTTATTGGCTTGTTTTGTCTCGTTTTAATTGTTCGATAGCTGTTTGTTTTATTTGTTTATTTTTTAGATCTATTCAGGTGTGTATGGAATAGGGACAGTTATAAACAGTTAAAAAAAACCCAACATAGACTAATCAATCATTCGGTTTGTTTTGAAAGTCAGTTTACAAAATACTATCTTTTGTCTGTCTGTTATTCTGTATCCGTCTGCGTCTGTCTGTCTGTCTCTGACTCAAGTTAGAAGAAGAAAAGCCAATTTAGCCACACGAGCAAATGATATAGCCTGACACTTTTTACAATCACATTACACTTTATGCACTCACAGACCCTGCCTGTGCGTTATCTAATAGCAGAAATAACTGGCATAGCCCGGGTTTCTAATAATTAAAATGAATACAATCCCTTACGTTCACTATTGATGTCAGTAGGCCCAAAAATCTTATGCTGTGCAAAATTTTTTCTCTATAACAAAATTATGCACCTCTGCATTTTTGAATTCGACAAAGAGAATTGATATTTATTTAATAGAAACTCTGTAAGTTATCTACAGAATTGGAAATCTTTTGTGCGCTCATTAATTTCCTTTGTGCACTGGTTTGAAATCGTATATGCATGCACATACACACACAGCATATAGGGAACTATGTTCACTGTACTTGGTAACAATTGTTTCTCAAAGTTGCTGACAGTCTTCAGTCACTCCAGAAATGTTGATTCTGTCAGGATTGTTGCTTCCAAACAATTAAGGAAATGTTTCCGAATGAGATTCATAAAAATTTACAAAATATAAACATAAATGAACAACATGCAAAATGAAATTCTATTCTTACAATTAAAAAAAATTTCTGAAACCCCCCTTTTTTACCAAAATCATCATCATCATCATCATCATCATCATCATCATCATCATCATCATCATCATCATCATCATCATCATCATCATCATCATCCTCCTCCTCCTCCTCCTCCTCCTCCTCCTCCTCCTCCTTCTTTTAATATCTGTTATTGGACATAGAATTTCCCCAAGTTTTGCCAAACCTCTCGATTTTGAGCATTGTGGAGTCAATATTTTCCGAACACATCTAGTACATCACACCATCTTATTTTTGCTGGCCACAATTTCGCATATGATCTCCGGGGATTCACGTTGTGAGTTGTGATCTCCAGAAGTTGTCCGGTTTTCTTACAACAAGACCAGCCCATTGCCATTTGAGTTCTCTAATGGTTTCTATGATCTCTGATCTCTGTTTATATATAATGTACTATCCTGGGATCTCTTTGTGTAATGTTGCTATACTGATTTACATAATTACTGCGTGTGAATTCTTTTAAATTGAGAACTTTTTTCAATGTCAATTGCATCATTTATTTCTATTCATGCCTCTCCCAAGGGCATTTATGTGAAGTGAAGTAGATCATCTCACTCAAAGTTTGAACTTAGATTGTCAATTCAATTTTCTGTGCTGCTAACCATTTTGCCACCGACACAGACACAGATATTTTTTAGAAATGAAAAAGTATTTTCACAGACATATACAATTAGGGTACTTCCAGTTCATGTGGAATTGCATAAGATGTAGTTTGGCTGGAAATAGCACCTCTAGTTGCCTTAGAGGTCAGTACCACTTGTTTGGCATTCATCTTTGAGTGAAGTAACTTTTAGGGACTAATTTTCAGCTCCTAGGGCCTAAACGATTTTGTCAGCCATAAGACACATACCAGTGATCATTTGTCTGCTTTATATGAATGGTACAGAGTTGGTATAAATATAAATGTTTTTACTCATCTGAGTCAGACTCTTAGTAGTGTCATATCAATGAGACATTTGTTTCTCAGCTTGAAAATTCTATTCAAGAGTCTGGCGGAACCAACTCTCAGTTGTGTTTCTCATTTGACTCATTCAGATGATATATTGCTAAGGACTTGCAATATCCTTATCCATGGATCTCTGTAATATGATATAATATATTTGGATAGGAACAAAGAAAAGACTCAGCTTAGAAAGATTAATACTTTGTCTATGGCACATGGCATACATGTGCAATATACTTGAGATATTGGAATTCATAAAGTCTCTTAGAGGAGGAATTTTAATATTTTACAAGTCCTTGTTTGTGTGGTAAAAGACAAAAATATCAGGTTATCCGGGCTCATCTAGTTTGTCTATAACTACCCTTGACCATTGATCTCAGAAACAAGTTTCAAGTTTATTCAACTGCTTTTCTTTTGGCCACCATTTTTGAGTTGCATAGACTAACTTAAGTCAATTGTAAAAATAATTTGACATGAACATGTGAGAGAGTAATCAGGTGTGTACATCAGGAAACAAATCAATTGATACTGAAATATTGTCAAATTGAAGTTGACTTTGTTTTTCCACCGTACCAACAAGAACAAGACTTTGTTTTTCCAATAAGAACAAGGACCATTCTCACCTAATTTTTAGGAGGGCAATAATATCAAAATATTGGAATGCAGCCAAGGTCGCTCTATTCTACTCTTCGTAATATATACAAAACAAAAGTAGCAGTAATCATCTTCTGTTGGAATAGAAGTGGAAAAGGACTTTGAGCCTGCAGCAGCCAGGCTTGATTATGTTTTTTTTAAAATTAGCATTTATCTTTCTTTATTTTATTGGGGGGGGGATGGTTTATTGATAACTTTTAAGCATTATTGTACACTTTAGATCAGTTCTTTGTTATTCTGAACAGAAAAATTAATTTACAAAACCCTTAAAGACATAAATATTAATGTGCTTATGTAATTTCTGCTTCCTGTGTTGTATGACTATCTGGTATTTTTTTCTCTTCTGAACTTCTAAAGATCCATTATGTGAACTTTGTATTAAAAGCTATCAACCAAGACTGCCATCAAAACTATCAAAATAGGTTTCTTTAGCTTTTAAGGGTGTCTGGCTGGCTGTGTATGCACTTATGTATTATGCATATAAACCACACAATGGAGATAGAAGACATCAAAAAATTTAAATATTCATTCATCATTATGTCTTTTTTTTTTTTAAATTTCAACCCTTAATAGGTTTTAAAAGGAAGGGAAGATTCAATTTGGAATATAAGTTTTTGCCGAATTGGTCCGTTCGTTTGTGTCCGGCAGCATTCACAATTGTTTTTCTCCCAAGTTCAGACATTTCTAAAAACCACTGCCCAGCAAAAGACAAAAAAAGTAATTCATTATCATTGATCAAGCCTTTTTCAATTTTTTCCTATAGATCACCCCCTATACGGCATGTTGCCAAAAAATGTTGTTTGTTCATCCTATGATGGTTTCTATTGAGTGACTAACCAGTTGTTTTGAATTTTTGCATCAATTCATCATAAATATTTTACTTATGTTTGTTTCTTATAGTTCACTTTTTGTGTTTCTGTAAAATCCATTAAAAGACTTGGCTGCTGTCTTCATGCAATATATTGACAACAACATCGACTGGAAGAAATATGTTTATCAGATCATAAGCATAGTCACAAAAATAAATAAAAATCATTTCAACATACCAATCTATAATATAATTTGTGATCTGTCAGTCTGTCTGTGACATAGCAAATGAAAGAGAGGAAGGGGTTATGTTAACACTCAAACACAAAACACCTGTTCTGCTGTGAGTGTGTGGTTGTTGATACTATAACTATTAATTCAGTTACTGATGCTGATGTGCCATTTCATTTTTAACTTTAAAACTTTTCAAATTACCAAATGAACATACTAACATAATAGAATCAGAATGAAATTAGTCAGAACAAACTACACTTATATGTCTAATTGTCATCCCCTATCCCTTATTAATTTTGGAAAAATCTTTCCAATCCCCTTGCTCTTATTAGGACCCAACTGCTAATTAATTTTTGCGAGTTCATCTCTACTCTCTCTCTCTCTCTAATAGTTGGGAGTGGGGACATCATCAGATTTGTCAAATTTTCCCCATCAAAAGACAACTATTGAGCAATTCCAGGGGGAGAACTTGGGTAACAAAGTTTAATTGTATTTTTTCTTCAAAAACAAAATTTTCTTATTCTTGTCAATACCGTACGTTTTTACTCCCTTTGTGCCTACCCCATCCTCATTGTAGATCTTTCTCAAACAACTTTGTTTTGTTCAGATCCTATTAAATTGTGTTGGTGGTCATGGTTTCCCACTCCTTACATGGCTCACCCCACCTTATCAAATTATGACAGATTTTCCACCTTCCCTGCTTATTCAGACCCTGACCCTGGTAAGTGAACACAGAAGAGTACATACATTCAAACACTGTCAAACAAAAGTCAGACCAGAACATTTCAAGCTTGTTAAAAGTTTGACTTGTTCTCTATTGTCATTGAAAAGTCTATCCAATGCAATAAAAAAGTTTATGGATGGCGGCACTTTTCTTCCCCGCCACTCCCTGCCACTCCCTGCCTCTTGTTAATGAAATATTAAGATGCAAAAAAAAAACAACCCCGCCACTCCTTGCTACATTACTGAAATAAATATTCATTATTTGGACATCAAAAAGGTACTTTTTTATTCAGGTAACTACAAGATCATTGACTCCAAAACTATTGATCTTGCTTGTGTGAGAAAATTATTCAGAAAGCCAGAAAAATAAAATTTTCATATCCTTCTTTGAGGGAAAACGTAGAAAAATAAGATGAAAAAATGATGAAACAAAAAATATTTCATTTATGTGTAGCAGGGAATGGCAGGGAATGGCAGGGAATGGCAGGGAATGGCAGGGATAGAAAATACCACCCACTTATGGATCTGTAAATAGTGAGCTATCTTGCTAAAGCAGAACTTAATGTTATCATTTTTCATTTTATGACCACTTTTTACTTTCACCATAATTTATTTGATGCTTTTTACAGCAGCTTTTGCTCCGACTGATTATCTTTTAGCAGTGAGTAAACAGCATTGGTCGTAAAACAAAGAATAAACCATAAATAGGATTTCAACCCACATCCCTTATGGAGGAAGCATGGTTTACAATGGCCTGCTCTACTAATTGAGCTACTAAGACTGAACCAACAGACAGCAGTCCAAATAAGACCATTAAACATATCCTTCATTCTAATCAATGACCATGTTTGTTTGTATTCTAGTGTTCAACCTCACATGGAGAGACCACAAGACTGCACAATACATCTGGGAGAAGACAGGAGTCAGAGATATCATAGTATCCATTAAAAAACTCAAATGGCAATGGGCCGGCCATGTTGCAAGAATGGCGAACAACCAATGGACATCGCGACTCACGACATGGACCCCCAGATATCGATCACATGCACAACCGAGGCCAGCAGAGTATTAGATGGAGAGATGAAGAAAATACTGGCTCCGCGATGCCCTCAATAGAGAGGTGTGGCAAATCCTGGGGAAGGTTTATGTCCAACGACGGACATTAAAAGAATGATGATTTATAGTTCTTTAATACTTTAATTAATTTTATGAAGTGTCGAAAATCATTATTTCAAATTTTTTATTTACATATAACCTGTCAGTTCCAATTACTCACAATAAGCAGACATCGATGTATAAATTTTGTGATTTGCTCTGTATTTTAATTTCTGTATATGAGGGGCCCAAGGCCCTTAAGGTCTAAATCTGGTCCTGGTTATAAGTCAACTACTGGACAAAGGCCTTTCCCATCTCTTCCATGTTTTACAAGCAAACTTTTCCATCTCATCTCTCCATCTTATGTCTGTACCAATCAGTCTCTTGCTCCAACTGCTGTCCCTCCTTCTTGCTATATGCCCAACCCATCTCCATTCTTATTGCTTAATTACTGGTATGATATTGTTCAAGCTGGTACTCTCTCAAATCTATGTTGATCTTTTTGTAATGCTGATAATTATTTATTGCCCTTTCCATTACCCTCAATCAAGTCCTTAGTTTGTTTTTGAATGGTTTGAGAAGTTTCCAGATTTCACACCTGTACATCATAGTTGGTATTATGCATTGATAGTACAAGTTATGCTCGGAGTATATTGGCAATTTGCTCTTCAGCATGTCTCTATTTATACCAAATGCTTTGCAGCCATACATTATGTGCTGTCTTATTTCATTTCTGTGGTCCTCTTCTGACTTTATCACTTCACCTACATTAATATAATGCCTAATTACAATTGGAGATGTCTCAGTCTGTATGCACTGCGATTACTCAAAAACTGACCATTGTACAAAATTGATATTCATCAAAAATATTGGCACACATGGAAGTGCAGTGTCAAGTTTGAAGTTGTTTGGATCAGTGGTTTTAGAGGAATCTAATAAGAATAGATAAAAAAAGTTTATAGATCTTCCTTCATAGTTTCTATAAATTATCCCTCTTGAATTTTCTAAATTTGAATATAAAACACCTAAACATTAAAAAGAAAATTTGAAGTCTCTGTTCAAACTTGAATTTAACAATCATTTTACACTGTTTTTATGTATATGAAAGTATTCGAACATATACTCCGAGCTCATGTAGTTTAGGCAAATAATTTTTAGATGAAAATTTTCTCCAATTTTCTTACTGATAACACAAAGATTATCACAATAAAATTAATATGAGTGCGAGTTTTGGGGTTTTTTATCGACAAAATAAGGTTTGTTGTCAGAAATCTGTTGGCATCTACTCAGTTGTTCAGAGGGAAAAACGAATGCAAAAAATCAATAAAATGACTAAAAAGTATTACAATTTTGTATTCGGTATAAACTGAGTGTCCTATACTTATAAACTGTGCAAAAATGCAGTTAAAATAATGTAAAAATCAGCAAAGAAAGGAAAAGGCGTGATTTTTTCTTTGTATTTTTGTAAGGCATTGGAGCCAGAAATATGCCAATGACGTTGACAGTTTGCCACTCTGTAGTGGTGGGCTGCACAGTTTGGTCTCGGCCGTAGAGTCACAGCCTGAATCAAGTTGTGATAAAAACAATAAGAAAAAATTCAGAAGGTAAATAGTCAAAATTGATACAATGGTATAGGGTCATTATGAATTTTTTTCCAAGACAAGACAAAGAACCAATTACTTATGCAATTCAGGAAATAATTCTTGTCTAACTAGACCATCTAACTTACGACCGATTTCAGTTCATCTTTGTCTGATTACAGATTAGTGTTTACATCTAGAGACATTACTTCTTTTTACCAATAAAGTCTGTGTTGTCCAGGCAGTGCAAGTTTTTGTCGAATAATAAGATAAAAGAAAGCTTTTTGCTTCTTCATCTCCCTATCTTCACTTTTTCTAAATGAATAGGCATTGTTTTTTGCTTCGTTCAATAAGTCTACTTTCTCCCCTCACTCCCTAATCACTGTTCAAAAGCAGCAAGTCCCCTTTTCACATTTCAATTTAATGTTGTTTTTAGAAGATAAAACTATTTGTCTATGTCTGGAATCTGGCAGTGATTCTGTCTGCAACCTCTGTATGCCCATAAAAGTTTGAAAATGGGAAATTTTATGTTGAGACATTTCAGAATCTTTTTTTTTATTACTAGCATGGTACCCATCAAAAATGATTGAATTTTTCATCATCACGTACGGCTATTTCCCTCGTCTGTTTATCTATTTTCTCTCAACGTTTTGGCAGGGTACCCTCTGGCCTTTGTCAGGTGTTGCTGATTTTAGAATGTGGAATTGTTACTCAGAGTGCATACATGATTGGACTGCACATGCCGCATCAGTTTTTTTGTATATTCAAGTTGTGTTATCAGGGTACTTCCAAGTTTTCTCCCTAGCATTGGGGACTCTGTTTTGCTTCTTTTTTCTTAGAAGTACGTGTTCTGTCCAATTGCGCATGTGCTCTGAGTAGTGATTTCACATCCCAGAACCTATAACACTGGTTGGAGGCTGGAGCGTAAACACATAGACAAGAAAAATGGTCTGACCATATTGGACATAATGATTAATACATCCCGTCTGACAAAATTCAGACAAGGTATTTTTGATGTTATCTATGGATAGATTGATCACTTGGAATATATCTATTTCAAAACATCATTTTGAAAAAAATATGTATTCTTTTTGGATTTTTGCAGTTATTCTTAGACACAGACACAAAGCTCCAGCAGTCAGTCCCATAGATTCACTGTCTTTCTCTCTTTATAGCTGGGTTGTTTTTGTCTCTGCTGCTTTTGCTTTCGGTTGATTTATTGAATGGAGTTGGTCCATGGTTGAGTAGCTTCTTCTAAAGCCAACTTGTTCCCTTTGTTGGTTTTTGTCTGGCATCTTTATGATTCGGTTGGTGATAACTTTGGTGAAATGTTTATTGGTCTGTAGTTGTTGAGGTCTTTCCTTCCTCATGTAACAGCATTATGATAGTAATAATGATGATGTTGATGTTTTTGGATTTTTCAATTCTGCCCACATAGGATATAAGCAGCTAAACTTACCCACAAACACAAAGATTCAGCAGTCAGTCTCTCGTTTACGGTCTTCCTCTCTTTGATGCTGATGTATCCCATTTCCAATGTGACCCTTAGCCCTGAACATTTGAACATACATACCAACATTAGTAACAAATTTTGAAACATTTGTACTTATAAGCATGTGCTTTTACATTGTACCTGTAAAAAAATAAAAGGATTTTTTACGTATAGAGTGGCACTTCTCCTTAGGATCAAACTATCTGTGCACTCTGCTTAGACGGAAATTGACACTTCCCGGCCCTCTGCCTTGGACGGAACTGCACACCACAGGATTTCGCAAGATGATGCTGATCATTGTCTCTCGCAAAATGCAGCCAACATTCTGTCTTGTCTTTGAGTTGAAACACATCTTCATCAACACTTTCCAATGCACAGAGGAGACAGAATTTTATTATTTTTCAGTTTATTCTTATTGTTGAATACTCTTCTTGCTGATATTTCCTCTTTTTTGTAATTTCACTTCAACTTCAGGAGGGATCATTCATATGAACTTCTAATCAGCACCTTTTCCTAGGGTTCACATTTTTACCAGATCCCATGATTATAATATTGGATAAGCACACATTGTAATCACAACTATAAGAATAACATTTGATATTCCCAGCAAGAATCAAAGTGTGAAAAAAACATATCGATATTGCAACAAGAGCTTCATCTTTGCAAATATGATACAGAAACACACTTAATACTTTAAATTTGCTTCAATCAAAAAGTAAAAAGCCTATATTTGAAACTAAATATTAATTTTCTATGGAAAAAAACTTATCAGTAATACTTATTTCTTGTCCAATCTAACTGAAATTTTGTCAAAAAATTGTGTGATCCATATGAAGCTTGGACAAAACAATTCATTTACAGAAAATGCTTTTTCTTGACCAAAGAACCCTTCACAATATGAGGAATCATCATTCAAGATTTCGTCCTTCCCTAATAGTTCACTTGAATATTGCCTACAAACTTAAGATTTATATTGACAGGCACAGTTCTTTGGAATAGATGCACAATATACAGAGAGATTACTTAAATTCAATGAAACTAGGGCAGCGCTTGTTCCAAAGGTGCATGTTTGGAAGTGAAAAGACTTTATGGTATTAATGGAATAATTTTCTGGTCATCATACGAAACTATGACTTCAGAGTATTTTGGCACTTCTCTTCCTTGTTGCCAATTTAGATATTTTATATCTAAATTTATGTCTATTGCTGATTTAGATATTTTTATGAAAGAGAACGTTTTTGAATAGAGATGGAAAAAATCCTTCTGATCTTGCTGTATTTGAGAACCTGAGTATTTTGGCCAAGATGTTGCAGATCTTACAAAAGTATCTCATGTGGAACTGCTTAAGTTTCTTCAGGTGCAGTTGGTACCATATTTCTTGGCTGTATAGCAGGGTAGCCAGTGCAACTGTGCAGTAAATGGCAATTGTGGTGTTGAGTCCGATTCCATCGTCTGATCACCACTTGGGTTGCAGCTACCAATACGATCATGCATAAGCCATTATTCTTATTTAATGTCATGGTTTTTAAGAACATAACCCTAATAATAAATGAGGCATGACTGTATGTGTGTCTTTGAACCCAAATCTCATAATAGATCTCTTCCTTGAATTTTAGACTATCTTCAAAATTGCAGCTGTTTCTGCCAATTCAGAATCTTCCCTGGAAAAACTATTAATATTTCTCTTTCTGGAAAATTTGATACATTAGAAACTGTCAACCAAAACTGTCAACATAGGTTTCTACTGTTTTCAACTTGGTCCATCTGGCTGGCTATGTATCATGCATACAGGCTGTACCAATGGAGCTAGAGGGCTGAAAATTTAAACATTTACTCCTTATTTCATCCAGAGAAAACATTTACAAAAATTGTAAGTGGGGGGTTCAATTTGCAATGTGAGTTTATGCTAATTGAAGCCCATCAGCAATCACTTGATTTTAAAAATTCAGACTTTAGTGATCACGACCAAGCAAAAATCAAGATAAATAACTCATTCATTGATCGTCCCATTTTCCAATTCTTTAATAGAAAGCCCTCAATATAGTATGCTGCTTACAGCAACCATTACACAATGGTTTTTATAGAGTGACTAACCAGACGTGTTTCCTTCTTTCTTTTTAATGTAAGTACGGAGTATATTAAAAGTCATTATATTCTTATTCTTTTTTATTTTCTCCAAAAAGAGACAAAAACTTTTGGAAATCGGTACAAATAAACTAAAATATTTGAGAATTTTGTGATTCAAATTTTGGCAAGTTCAAATAAGAATTACTCCATTGATAGACTTTGACACAGGCATTCCTAACATCAGCAAATATTTTCAGTGAGACGTTAGCACAACAATTTCTGATTCTTGCCTCGAATTCATAATGGTTTCTTAATCTTGTTGCATCAATTTAGCTCTTGATGTGACCCTCAGAAAGAGACCACTGTCACTAAACCTTGCCAGGCTGTCATTTTGCACTTCAGTTCTAATGTTAGTGTAATTGCCATAATAATGGGGATAGATATAGA
This sequence comes from Thysanoteuthis rhombus, assembly GCA_963457665.1. NCBI lineage: Eukaryota > Metazoa > Mollusca > Cephalopoda > Oegopsida > Thysanoteuthidae > Thysanoteuthis > Thysanoteuthis major. Next base: position 10,994,086 of record OY735206.1, on the reverse strand, counting down.
GCTTATGTATCAAGAAATCTCAGACTTTGAACTATTGATTGATATCAATCCACTGAAATTGGACCGAAATCTCAGAAGAAAAATGGCGAGATGAACAAGCAAAACCGGCTTATTAACCATACTATGTCCTATTTACTAAGCTTAGTACATTATATCAAATGTTGAGAGAACACACTTGACATAATCTAACCCCCCTCCACTTCTGTAATATCATTTCTGGCACATCCAGTGCAAGAATAGTAACTCCACTCCCTTCAACAATCTCCCTCTTTTTCTTTTGTGAAGTAAGCAAAATAGATCAATGTGTTATTGGCAACACAGATTTGAAGAAGTTCAATAATAAATTCAATTCTTTTGTATTTTATCATTTAATCAAGAGTCAATCAAAATAAGTTATTCTAACATTGACATTATGGCACATGGTCAAAAGTGTGAGGCCCCTGAGAAGATCTCTGGTCAGTAAGACTGGCTCCTTTTTTATTGCTCCATAAGATTAGATTTTATAAGATTAGATTTCATAAAGATTGGTAGGAAAATAAAAAATTTGTTTTGCTTTGGGCCAACTGTAAAAGCAATGAACTCAACTATGCCTTTTCTAAATACAGGATGTTCATAGAATCTCAATTTTATTACACAGTTTAAACAAAGATCGATTGAGAATTTTACGGACATCCAGTGTAAAGTTGGAGAGACTTGTCAAGAGTTCAGCCAAGAAGTAGTTTGGTTAGGCTATTACAAGATATTCTTGGTATATTCATGGGGACACCTAAGCAAGCCCCCCACCATTTGAAATGGCGCAGGCCCTATGATGATTAAAAAAAAATCGACATTGTTGTAAAACCATTTTTTAGTTCATCGTTGCCTTTAATTTTCTCACTGGTGGTGCCAATCTTAACTTGATCTCATTGGATGGAACTAATCTTTACTGGAGAACCATAATGTTGTTGATCTTTACTTTACATCTAAATATTCTAGTCTAAATAAACTATCAAGTCATATTTAACAGCTTTTGGTATTTACTGCGTTATTCATCTGGCTAGAAATAAGCTTGAGTGTTGCTTCATGAGCCAGAACTCTCCAATATCCCCAAATATGAGAATTGCTGAAGAAGAAAAAGTGACCTTTGACAAAGGAAAAAAAAAAAGCACTTGGAGACCGTATGGTAAATATTTATTTCTTTTAAAGTAACAAACAGATAAAAATGTAAATGTGGGACTTAACAACAAAAAGTATCTTCATAATTCTCTTAGAAATAGACCTAACACTTTTCAACAATGAAAGATTTAGGAGAGAAAAAAGAAACGTTGCCATTTGGCAAAAATATAGTTGAAGATCATTGGAGAGAGAGAAAAAAAGTGAGAAAGAAAGAGAGAGTGAAAAAATAGAGAGAGAAAGATAGAAAGAGAAAGAGAAAAAAGTAATTTACCTAAGTTTTATCATAATCACTACAGCCCAGTTTCATAGCGGTCCTTTAGAATTTAGTAGATAGTCTTTATATCGTCTTAATATATTCATGATATGATGAACTACAGGTTGAATTTTGCAACCATTTCTGTTGCGATGAAAACTAGTGTAGAAAAGTTATTCAAAACAATACTGTTTTATACTGGGCTGTGTTATTTGATTTTAATCTGAATGTTCATATCTTCATTAGTTTGTATAAGTAATAGTTGGTATTAGTTTTTGGTGTTAGTAGAAATGTAAATCTAGCATTAGTAAATTAGATGATCACAAGAAGGTAAAAACTTCTTCCATGGTCCAGGCAGCAAATTTTACAAGAAATTTGGAGAAAACAGACAGACAGAAATGATTGTTGAATTTAACTCTTAGTTTCATATAAGAAAATGAAGATGTTAATTTCTCTGTTAATAACAAGGGGAATAACTACTTATCAAAGTTATTTCCTTTTTGACTTTAGGTAAAGTAATTTATAATAATTTTTTTAATAGATTAACAAATAATATTTCCCTCGCAGAAGAGCTCCACTGTCAATAGGAGCAGTTTCAAGTGATTTATAACATTAAGAGTTGATTACAAGATTATTCACTGGTGAATTCTTATATCTGATAATTGCTACTAACATTAAATGTGATTTCTGGTTATAACCTTATTTTACCAGACTTCTTAAGATTGTTTTCAAGCTTATGTTAGTTTTAATCTTTCCTTTTTGAAAAAAAACATTTTCTGATTGTTTTTTTTTAAGAAGAATGAAAAAAGTCAATATTTTTTATTAGAATGGGGTCGGGGGAGAAAAAAGAAGAAAAGAAGATTAACATTTTAATGGGGTTTTATGAATTAAAGTCTCCTCCATTTAATAATTGGAGCCTTCCTTTTTTTTCTCTTTCATTTCTTCTTTTCTCTCTAAAATTGTTTTCATTCAAAAAACAAAAAAAGCTGAAAGGAAAAAAAAATGAAAGATTTTGCAATGGAATGTATCGTTTATTTTTTATCAAAGTTCTGTTTTTTCTTTTCTGTTCTTTTTGTTGTCTTCGTCGAACAAAGAGACAAAGTCTGTTTGTTTTTTCCATTTGTTTTTCTCCCTGATTTATTTTCAGTTTCTTCCAAATTTTCATTCTTTTTTTTTTTTCAAATTTCCAATTCATCATTTTATGCGTGTTTTTTTATTTGTAAATCATAACCTGGCCATAAAATTTTTCTTAATCTGAATAAATGAAAAGAGCCACCATATTTCTAGAGTCAAGACGGTAAAAGAAAAAAAAAAGCAGCAGGAAGTCCAAGATGCAATTTCAAGAAAAGGTTAGGATTGTGGGTATGAAGAAAAGACTCTGTAGCGAGATTGGCCAGATTTAGCCAGAAAGTGGGAGCTAATACAATCTTTATCTCAGAGAATTACCAAACTCAGGTATTTGCATTGAATTTGAAACTTGAGCGAGTCTAGAAGCAAAAGTTCAACATCTCTTGAGCCAGCCTCTTGAGGTGTTCTCGCCTCAAGTGGCTGGTATTGAACCTCAGCCTCAAGACCCACTCGGTTTCAAAATTCGATGCGATTCCAATGCCTGTGGTGGATAAGTCTCTAGGATGGAGTTTGGATAATCTCTCCTCCTGGCAAAATCTGGCCATTCCTGCTCTGTAGCACAGAGCGAAAGAGTGTGTTGGTTTGGGAGGATTCGAAGTACCTAATGAGACAAGAGGAAAGTCAAAATAGATTATTACATCATCACCATAACAGACAGACCACAGGGTTTCAGGGGGTGAAAGTGAGAGGATAAGGTCAACCAAGGTAGGGGGGGGCAGCGGATCAGGGGAAAGTATGTAGGAGGGGGTGGAAAGAACAGATAATAAAAAATGTATGTATGTATTTGCATATCCATATACATATGACCTACAAGTACACATTTGTCTGTATGTACGTGGAGTATACAGGTGAATCAGGAGTGTGCATGTGTGTGTACACAAAATATATATACATATGGATATATACATAGGTGCATGAACACAGACATGATGCATGCATATATATCCTTATGCACACAGAGTAGACATTTGCTGGGCCATCTTGAGAGTATCTGAGGGCCCCAGGACAAAGTAACATACTGGGTGGGACCCCTATCCCCCCCTTTGCCCCTAATTCATTAAAATTAAGTTTTTATTTTTCAAATTGAATTTCAGAGCCCCCCTTCCCCGGGCAACTGCCCAGTGTGCCCATGTGATGGCCCTAGACGTTTGATGTGTACTTGAGCACACACACACACACACACAAATGTATACAGAAACGTATGTACATACATACATGTATAAATATAAATATACATTTTTATTTAGATATGCACATATATATTTATACATATATTTATAGGTTGTTGCCACAACTAGATTAGTCCACTCATAGTTTAATTCGTCTTGTGGTTAGAGAAAGATATCCACCGAGCCATCTGGGTTAAAGAACAAGAAGCAGATAGCCAGGGAGTGGGAGTCAGAGAGTTGAAAATGAAAAAAAGGGGTGGGGAAAACCAACTGGTCATCCCATTAAGGTTGGCCGTTGGCCTGTAATAGATTGCATCATTGTGGGGAGAGATCCACGTGGTCCTCCACATTGTTGCCGAGGGTTGGTGGCTGCTGGAGGCCATTTGTCAGCTCGTTGCCAGATGTTGTCATCTGGCTGGAATCATCATTGAAAAGTGGATTTTTCACTTCCATCTCGCCCGTCTGAAACATAAAAACAAAAAAAAAAATATCATGATTATTAGATAAAAATGCCTCTATGGGCATATCCATAAACAATTTACGCAAAAAATACATATTCAACATTAGAATAAATATTATTTCAAGTGATAAAAATGTATGAAACTTGATGAAAAATGACAAGCTTATCAGAATAGAGAAATATTTACGAGGCACATTTTTTTATACGACACATGCCAGAGAAAAATTAATAAGTAACACGGTAGATTCAAATTCAAATCAATGACAGACAGAAAATCAAAATGTCTGATGTTCACACATGGTCTAAAATCTCCATAGGAAGATGATATCTACATCAGAATTTTCAACAAAATGGAGCAAATTCCAGTTACTCATCAGCTTGAAACATAATACCTCAGTGAGGTTCATCTGTTATTAAAGGTAGGTAAAGCTTTATGTCAACTTAGAGAGGCTGATTGGTGACACTGAATTAGATTATGATACAATGTATAGAACAATTTATTCAATGCTCTGGTGTTCCAAAATGGCCCCTATCCAAGTTATAAACATTCATTGTTGCTGAACTTTGCTATCTACTACTAGTTCTTGTGTGTGTGTGTGTGTGTGTGTGTGTGTATAGACCTTTCTCAAGATTTGCCACACCTCTCTATCATGGGCATTGTAGAGTCAATACTTTTTGAATTCATCTAGTTCATCATGCCATCTTATTTTTTGCTAGCCACAGTTTTGCATATGATCTCTGGAGATCCATGTTGAGAGTTGTGATGCCCAGTGGTTACCTGAAATTCTTGCAACATGACCAGCCCTTTGCCATTTGAGATTTCTAATGATTTCCATGATATCTTGTCCTGTTTATACTCTGATATACTACATTGTCTTATGATCTCTTCATATGATGTCGAGTGATTTTTTTGGTTCTCAATTAGAGGGGCAATCTTTTGGGGTAGGCTCCATGTTTTAGCCCAATAGGTGACTATCAGGAGGATGCATTGATTGTAAACCCTTCTTTTTAGGACGAATAGGATTTTCTTGTTCTTAAAGGTTGAGCTTGCTCTTTCAAAAGCTTGCCAATGATTCTTTGCCTGATTTCTAATTCTTCAAAGATCTGTGTGTATGTGCACGTGTTTGCGCCCAGACTTTCAAGCCTATAATAAACTTATTTGTGTGAGTACCACACAAAAGAAGTCTTTGAAGTGATGTCAACTATGTGCACTTCAACAATTGATATATTTAGAAAAAAATTCATCCCTCCATCTTTTTGATTGTATTCATCCCCTGCAACCCCGCCATGGAAAAATAGGAAAAAAGTTCACCAGTCAGTTAAACGTCTCCTACTTCAAATCAAAACAAAAGTTCTCTCTAGGAACAAAAGAGTCGAGAAAAAGATCGATAGACTAATAACAGGAACCAATCAGATTTGAGTAAGCGAATAGAAGAAGACTTCATTGTCTCTTCTGTTCCCCTTTAGGTCCCAATATACATTCATTCATAATAGTGTCAACACTTGATTGCTTTGACAGCACTGAGAACAGCACAAGAAAGACAATACTTCCAGACTTGAACTTTCATCAATGATCTTCTATCAGATAATATTAAGTACTGCTTCCTGCACGCCCCCCCCTTAAGTCCTTCTGTCTAACATGTAAACTCCTGAGTTTTGTTGTTTCCCTCAAGTACTATTGATTTTATATTGCCTATGTTCCACTGTTTTGTTGGGTTTTTTTTTATTAATATAACTTGGAGGATACAGACTTATTCAAGCTGTAGGAGTTTTTCCAAAAATAAAAGAGAGGAAAAATCCTTGAATAATGAAATTTTCTACCTTTTATGATTAAGTGTTTTTTTGTTTGATTGCCAGGAAGACTTGGTTTCACTCAAGTGCTATCAGAGACAATAATAGATGGAAGGCTTCAATTTGGAAAGCAAGTCGAGACCAAAATCATATGTACGGACAGAATATTTTAGCATGCAGTTTTTAGGAATCAAGTGATAATATAAACAAGTCTGGTTAGTCACTTAATAGAAACCATCACATGACCAACATCTTTTGGCAGTGTGCCATGTTGGGGGTTGATAAATGACAAAAATCGGAAAAAAAGGGTGATCAATCAACGAATAATTTCTGTCCCCTTTTGTTGAGTGTTGATCACTAACAAAGTCTGAATTTTTAAAAAAGTGTGAACGCTGCCAGACATAAACTAAGGGATCAATTTAACAAACACTTAGATAGCACACTGAAGAATCATACTAAATCTCACATGGAGATATCACACGACAGAACAGTATATCAGGGAGAAAACAGGAGTCTGAGACATCATAGAATCCAAGGACTCAAATGGCATTGGGCTGGTCATGTTGCAAGAATGGCAGATAACTGATGGACATCACAACTCACAACAACATGGATCCCCAGAGATCACATGCGCAACTGAGGTTGGCAGATTTAGCAGAGGAAATTTTCAAAAAACAAAGGCTTTTTATAGGTTGGTTCAAACACGTCTTTATACTAATTTCTATTTCTATTCCTATGATAATGATATATCTACACAGGGCCAGGCCTAAGGTTCTGGCTGCCCAAAGATACCTGGACTTTGATACTCTTTAAAGTATTGTATCATCTCCTTAATCCCTGCTACCCACAACACTGGTTTAGTTATTGCGTTTAGCTTATCTATGAGTTCTGACATATGTACCTATGTATATACCTACCTTAATCATTCATAGTAAAGATATGAAATTTTGCACACACATTCCCTTCAATGAGTAGAAAAATGTTGTTTTTTTTTAATACGCACTGAAATGAGGTGTGAGTGGGCGATACAATTTTCAATGTAAGTTTATGCTAAATTGGTACCTTAGTTTGTGTCCACCTTTCTTTTTTTTTAAGAGAAGCAACATAGTCACTGATCACCCCAACACAACATGCTGCCAAAAGGCATAGGTCAATGGGAGATTGGGGAAAAAAAACAAACATTTCACGTTTATCCCAGCTGTTATCCATTGTGACTATAATTGTTGTTGTTATTAATCACCACCACCCACAACAGACCGGTTTTTGGCCAGCCGTATATCTCCATCTTCCAGTATTCTTTGATGCACGGACTGATCCTATTTAATATAGCTCGTAAAAGAATCCCCATAACTTAAATGCCTATTTATAAATGGAAATCCGATTAGAACAAACCTCTTCACCAAATGAAACATATAAGCAAAACGGGTTATTCAGAATCATCCATAAAAAAGGAACTCCTTCATCTTTTCACCAGCGAGAGCCCCAAAAGTCTGATTTCTTTCTTTCAATGACATAGTGGAGGCAGCTTTAGTGGAATCTTTATGGCATTTGACTCAATAAAGAACAGGTCTGGGTAGTCACACAACAGAAACCATCACCTGCTCAATGTATCATGGCAGCATGCTGTGCTGAGGGAGATCAATCAAAAAATTGCTGAAAGAGGTGATCAATGAATAAATCACTTCTCTCACCTTTTGTTGAGTGGTGATCACTGAGAAAAATCTGAATTTTCAAAAAAACAAGCACAATTGGTGTAGTCTGTATGAGTGACACATGCCTACAGTCAGACAGACAGAATTGCATAAAAACTGAGGAAACCTATGTTGACAGTTTTGGTTGATAGTTTCTGATAAATACTGTTCCTGGTATGTCCAGATAAAAAGAAAATTGTTTTTTCCGTAAGAAAACATTTTAAGCTTTGGCCGCAGTGTTTAACCAGATAAGCAATTCTTTTCCAGTCCATCTTTAAGCAGGAATGCATAGGCTTTGAGAAAATCCCATTTTTAGATCTATATTATAGATTTATGTCTAACAAAAATGTCAGTAGGTAGAGGAATGTGTGTGTGTGTAAGTGTTTATAGATAGATATATACATACATAAGAGCAGAAATACTCCAATTACTTACTGTGTAAACATCGCTTATTAAAAAACTATCAGTCTTGAAAATAAGAGACAGAATCTTCAGGAAGATGTTGATTGAAAATCAGTTGGATAGTTATTCATTCCTCAATTTTTCCAATAAAGTCTTTGTGTCTGCCTGTCAGCCTTTCTGTCCACACAATGTCACCGAAAGTAATCAATAGACTTAAATGAAATTAGGGAAGGTTTGCAATGGGGCAAGGAAAATGTGGTTAAAATTTGAGGTGGATCCAGGATTTCCTTTTTGATTGAGAAATATTTTTCCATTTTCCTAATACAATTATGAACATGTTCATGTCTGTTCACACCATGAATTTCTATCCAATTCGTGGAAGGCTGGAGGATAGGCTACGAAATTAAATTTTGGGGCAGATTCACGTACAATTATTTACCCTACGTAGTTATATGTCTGCTTCACATAATATCACCAAACTTTCATGTCTCTTCTCAAGATATCTCCAAAAGTTCTCAATGAAATCTAATGAAACTTGGGCAATAAACTACGGAAGGAGTGATAGAATGTTGGGGTGGATCCATGCACAATTACTTCCCCTGACAATGGCAGTGGCAGAAGTAGGCGCTCTCTGTGTGCTTCCTAGATGTAAAGATTTTTCAGGTTATCAAATTCCTACTTCTTTTATCAAATCGCCACTATCCACAACTGACTGGTTTAATCACTGCTGCAGGGTTTATGTTATTCATATGTTCTGACATTTCTATCTATCTATCTATCTATCTATGTATCAATCCAGAATTTGCTCTAACTTGAAATTTCACTCACACACTCCCTTCAATGAGTAGGGAAAATGTCTTCTTCATTTTTTCTAAATTTTCTCCCCTAAAAAAGTTTTTTTTATTGGGAACTTCAATTTGCAATGAAGTTTATGCTAAATTGGTCTCTTAGTTTGTGTTCATATTTTGGGTCTTTTTTCAAATCATAAATTTATGCTTCAAACCAAACAGGAAGTACATTTTCATCAAGTGACGTTGATTTCATCATCACCACTGCTTAATTTATAAGAAAAAAAAAAAAAGAAATGTATGGTTTGAGGTGATTCATAATTTCCTTTGGAATGCTAGATTTATTTTTGTTCATATGTTACATATATTACACTAAAATATGTTTGAATGAAAGAGAACAAAAAGAAGAGAAAATTTGTGGACTTAAAGCAGATTTTTATTTTTACTGTTTTCAAAATCTCTATACATGAAATGGGGGATCAATAGAGTGGAAGATTGTTTTGTTTTTTTTTCCGATGAATAATAGAATGATCCTTCCACGATTGATACATCTTAATGCAAGATGTTTCTAGTCATAATGAGGGGGACCTGTTTTCTATTAGTATTTAGTTGTAAACTGACCCTACCAATGATTATGACATCACTATCTATTGCTTTGAGCAACAAGTCTGTAGACCAGATACACGTTTCATATTTTGTCAACAAAACCACAATGGGAAAGCTAAATATAGATGACTAGTAAAGAGAAAACTTGATATCATCCAAATTGTATGGGTTCCCAGTATTAAAATACAGACAAATGATGGGTGATATTCTAGTTATTAGATAATAAGCAAGAAAATGGTGAAAGAACTATGTAGGTATGTAATTATATACTTACAGGAGCCAGCCCAGGACACTCGTACACAGTGTAGTCTCCTTCTTCATTTTCTTCTTCAGAATCGTCATCAGTTGCATCATGTTTCATTTCACCATTAGCTCTAAAGAAAAGGAAAAGAATGACAATGTATTGTATTCTTCAGAGAAATAACAGTGTAATTTTTTGTCTCTTCATTATTCATTACAGGAATTCAGTAGAATGTCTGCCGGCAACGTTCACTGCATAAAAACTCTCAATGCTCTCAGTAATGGTTGCCATATAAACAGAATAGATTGCCTGCTGACCAATATCCGCTGTCAAAATCAATCATCTATATTCAATTTGGATTGCACCTACAAAATCCCCCGGAAGAAATAATTGAATTTTTTTTTAAAGAAAATCTTTCGCTTTTACTTGAGGTGCTGAGGGTGGAGGGTGGGGGGGTGGTAGCCATGTTTATTCCATCCATCCATCCATCCATTTTCAATCTCATTTACTTTACTTGTGCAATTTGTAATAATCCACTTCTGACTTGCTAGGCCCATAGAATCAACACGAGGCAGGGAGTTGGACCGTATATATTCAGAGACATGTCCCTTACTCTTTCTGTTTGCCCACCTCTTGCAACACAGGGTAAGGAGTCAAACTATTCTGGTTTAGAATCAGAGTTGTCCTCCTCCTAGACTGCTTACCTACCAAGGCTGAAAAGACCAGCCAGTCTGACTATTTATCCATAGCTTTGGAAAGGGTGGGGTGGAGAATAGATGGACTCATTCTTTCCCAAAATAATTGAAAACTTCATTTGAATGCTGTCAGGTCTAAAATAATCCATTTAGTTGATTTGAATGCAAATTGGAAGAAAGTGAAATTTATATGGAGATTTATCTATTTTTACTTGCTGGGTATTAGGATTCTTTATCAAGGCACAGAACTTGACATCTAAGCCTTAATAACAATGAAATCATACAGGTTGAGTAGCTAACTTATCTGAAATGCCTGGGACCAGAAGGGTTTCCTTTCACAGAATATTTGCATATACATAATGAGATATACATAAGAAACCTGAGGTTTCTCCTCGCATATCGCAAGCTCATTCTCAAGTTGCTATCTGCCCATAATTAGAGAGTTTACAAAAATCTGTTTTGTTTTTTGATTGGAACTTGTTTTGTCTTTCACCATTTGTGAATTGAATATAGTTTTACGTTTCTAAAGGGTTACACAAAGATATTTAAGCATTTACTGTAGTTATAACAATCTAAATGCCTTGAAAATTGATCTAGTCTCTGAATGATACTACACTGAAGACAGGTGAGGAGTTTTCCATTAATGACATCATGTTGGCTTTTTGGAAAGTTTTGGATTTTGGAACATTTCAGTTTTCAGGGTTTCGGATAAGGGGCATTCAACCTCTATTATTATCAATTGCAATAATTTAAGTAAATAAGATAACAAATTATAAATACCTCAACTTTTAGAATAGAACTTCAGGCCTTTCAATTTGTAACCCTATGCTCTAACCACTGAATTACTCTTATGAATATACAGACTTTCATTCAAAAATGGATATACAATTTTCACAATTACTGAAATATATTTAAGAAACTAAATGCAGTGCATTGAGAGTTGCTTTAAATGTACAACATTGCTCACAAAAACTTATGATTCTGTGCCCCATTTTGTTGAATTGGATAAATACATGAACAAAAGTTCAGATGAAATAAACTGAAAAAAAATTCATTTTATCCTGAAGAAACTTTTGCTTCTCAACTTGTTTGCTACAATAACTGTTCAGTATAATATATTAAGCAAGCTCCTTGAATAAGAGTTTATCTATTGATTCTGATAAAGAATTGAATAACCCCAGCCACCAACGGTGGATAACATGAATAACTGCAGCCACAAACGGTGGTGAAGTCTCTAATCCTTTTTTTATATATGTGTGTATGTGTGTATGTTCCAGTGTTCCTGGCCATACCATTTTGTATAGACTTGAAAATTGGCAACAGCTTTCCGGGGCCTTATTTTGACAAGTATAGTTTATTAATAACATTTACATTCTCTAGAATCTAGATATTTCTAGATGTTTTTTTACCAGTCTATCGCCTCCATATGTATACCTAACTTTCCATTTCATTCCTCCATTTTGCATCTGATCTTTTCCTACTGTGTTTGCTTTCCCTTGTACACCAATCTGTCAACCTTTTCCACCATCTGTTATCCCTTCTTCTTAGATGATTCCCAGGGGAAAATGCCAGAGATGTCATAAGTAGAATTTATTCTGACCATATTTATTCTTTGAAGGAATTTTTCAAACAATTCAAATTTAGACACACCGGTTGTTGAACTATTGACTTACAAGTGTTACATAAACAACATTGTTTGAATAGCAAGGGTAATAAACTGAATACGCCTGGGATATA
>OY735206.1:10779470-10976970 GCA_963457665.1 Thysanoteuthis rhombus | reverse complement strand
GCTATGTACAAGCCACATCAATGGAGCCAGAGGGCTGAAAATTTAAATATTTACTCTTTGTTATGTCTAAAAAAAAAATGTGTTTTTTTTTTTTAATTCCCCTCTCAAATCTAGGCTCATATGCATTTCCTAACATAAGGTGTTCTTCTTACTGATATTTCTTCTTAGCCTGACTCAAGCTACACAAATTTCTAACCCAGGAACATGGAAATATCACCATTTATGGCTATTTTGCTGTCCAAACTTGAGCTGAATGGTCATAAAAGAAATTTATTTAATAACTTCAGGCCAAATGGTAGCAGAACATCTGCTTCTGTCAGTCTGCATCCGTTCTCAGAGAGAAATCTAATTGAATGTTTTATGCCTTGCCTAATGCCTTGTCTCTTTTCTTCTCTCACGAACCATCCAGCTTTTATTAAACAGATTTTGTCAAAGGGAAAATTTATTGGCTGGATTCTTGGTAATCCATACATAAGACTGTGTTCATGTCAGTGACACGAGTTGTTGCACAATAATTGAAGCTAACCTACAAAACACTCAGTCAAAGAAAGAACTGTCAGGTTCAAGCCTAAGTGGGTGACATTTATAAACATACTGATTTCAAACTAGCTGAAAACCCGCCAATAATATATTAGAAAACAGAGATTTCATACAAACCATAAGGAAACTCAAATGGCAAAAGGCTGGGTGTGTTGCAAGAATGTCACACAACCATTGGACATCATAACTCACAATGTGGATCCCCAGAGATCATATGAGAAATTGTGGTAGACAAAAAAACTAGATGGCGACCTGGACACATTCAGAATGTACTTGCTCCATGATTCCCACAATTGAGAAGTCTGGTGATTCTGGAGGAAACTATAGGTCCAACAATGGATATTAAAAGGAGGAGGAGGAGGAGGAGGAGGAGGAGGAGGAGGAGGAGGATGACAACAACAACAACAAGGACCTATTAATTGCACAAAAAACTTCAGCAGTGTTTATACAAATATCATAAATAGCTTCCCAAAAGACAAAATGTCAGTAAAAATAGTTTCAAGATAAATCCTGCAACAAATAGTGGTATAGTGATGTGCGAACAGTGTTCCTTACTTGTAGGGGAGGGGGAATGGCGTTTCCTCACTATTTATATTCTACTGAAATTCTCCATAATGAAGATTTGCTAATATATATTCAGATACTCAACCAATATAGCCTCAAAACATCTCAGGAATTAGTGAAATTTCATAAAAAATTTTCCTGGGGTGGTGTTTTGAGCCCCCTCTATGGAAGCAAGCAGCTCTGCATTCCCTCACTTCTGTTCTTAGCATTACACCACAGGCTACAAGAGATACTAACACTATAATTTTCAAACATCCTTGTTCCTCTTCTGAAGTTGATTTGGTTTTGACGAGCTAACAAAAATTGGTTCTACATACAAAAAAAAAAATTTTTTTAAAACAAAACATGTAGCAACAGAGAGAGTATCTACACAGGTCTCATGAAAAAAAAACTGATTCTTTTTGCAAATAACATCAAATCAATGTGCTATCAAAATATCTTAACTGATTTCCTACCAGAAGCTTTCAATAAATCTAACCTTTTTCTCTGAACATGCAGTATCATCCATAAATGAGTACACCTCTACCACATTTTTTTCAAAACCCAACATAGCAGGATTTTATCATTTCTAGTGGAACATTACACTTTCTTTTGAAAAAAAAGTGGTGGGGTGTACACATTTACGGGTGATACTGTATGCTGTTCACCTTTCAATTCTTGCAAAACTTCACCAAGATGTGCAGATTGGCTAATCAGGTGATGGAGAATGGACTCCCCCACTCGACTACGATTAAAATAGTATAGACTCAAGTGAGTGACACCACTGTGGGTGCTTTTTGACTCCAAAAGTATTTCATATATTGCAAACATGCAAGTAGGTAGTAATATGATATGTATGGCTGAAGCCGTAACCAGCAAAAGGTTCACTGATCCCCCATGTCAAATACTGTCTTGAATGCTTCTATTCTTTGGCCAAGTCTAAAAGAACATTTTAACATTCTCTTTTATGATGACTCCAAGATTCAAAACAGGTTTGCCATAGGGTCTATTCCTGGCCATCTGACAAATCCATCTTTTCAGGGAGAAAAAAATTCAAGCTTTTCCAATTTGAGAATCATTTTAAACACATTACATGTCTTTCATTGACCAAGGAGTCAACTATCAAACTCTACAAAAGTGGCAAATATTCATGTTTTTATGACCAACCCCTTGGCTGGATGCAAATCCCCCAAAAGGAAACCTCGACCCTAATTACAGAGCTAGGAGTGTACTCAATTAGCTGCTGAGTGCACAGAGAAATCTATCTAAAGTAAGAATTTATGGAATCTAGTAAAATGTTATTGAAGTAATCTTAGATAAACATTTTCTTTAATTTATTCTAATAGAATTCTTATAAATCTACTTATATAATTAACATCGTGACTTTCTTGTTCTTCACCCTGAAACAATAGACTTTTCTACCTAATAATTTTGCTAATGAAGAATATCTCTTGCCTCCCACCCTATTTGAAACAATGGATTCTTTCAATGTAAAACTTTCAGCTACTTCTTAATAAACTCTCAGATGAAATAGATTAGGCATAAACATCTCACAGGTATGTACTAAGCGTATTATATCTTCATGTGTGAGTGTGTGTATATATATATATATATATATATATATGAAAATTGCATGAATTGCATTGACAGATATTGGGAAATGGGTGACTGAAATAACACAAAAAAATACATTGAAAAAGTTTTTTGATTTTTTGTGTTGAAAGCTGTAAAACTTTATGTATATATACGCAGACAGAGATAAAATGAGCGGGTTTCTTTTCTCATAAAATTTATCTCATAAAAATTCAAATATATTTGTGAATTTTTTCATGTGCAATAACTAGTCTAAGTATAATATGCCATGTATTTTTATCTTTATGTCCTCTGTCATGCTAAGTGATGCCACTCAACTATATTATCATTAAGTAACATGATGACACAGTAAAAATAGAATTTCATGTTCGGATGACATAGCAAAAATGCAGAATATAGAGAATGATGATAATATAAAAAGTAATGAAAATCTGCTTGTTGTCAATAGAACACTATTCCCTGAGCTTACTGCTATTAAGGTCTCTATCATCCATGTATATAAAATGCAATGTGTATTCATCATATTTCATATACACAAACAATTTTTTAAGGCACAGCTAAACTAGTTCAGTAATAAAAGAAGTAAATGATTTTACCAAATTCCAGGTGAAAATAGCAGGCAGCACAAAATTTTAGTTTGAAATGTCAGAAAAAAAAGTTCAAACTTAATATCTAAAAAATTATTGATCTTGAGTTTTATGATGAGTAGGGATCAAGTGACCATTTTCCGATCAATTCTATTGATTTCAAAAGCACTCTAAAAAAGTTTGGTTATAGTTTGTAACAGACTTGAATGCAATGAGGATTTTTAATTGCTTCTGTATTTCTTGAATCTTAATTAATACTCGTTAAACGGAGAATCTGGAGCAACAACAGCAGCCACTTGAGCCAGCAACTAAGTCACCGATTGAATCGTTGCTTGAAGAGTTGCCAAGATGGATTAATCTCTTTGGAAACGATTAGAATCTTATCAACAAGATAATTGAATGTTAATGAAGATTTTCAATGACATATGGGTCAGCTATTTTAGAAGTACACTGATTCTCTTACTCCAACCAGACCCTTCTTGGAATTTAAGGGCAGTTGAGCTATTTTTGAAAGGTCAAGTTGTGTGAGAAAGAAATTGTTTATCTTTTTTTCCTTCAGTGCAACAAGACTAAGAGAGACTGGATTGGATCATTAAATAGGCTGCTTGGGAAAACTTCAAAATATGAGATATGAAATAGAAAAGAAAACGGCTTGGTTCAAAATTACTGTGCTATCAAAGACTTATACTCACTAGAGTATCACAGATTATATATATATATATATATATATATATATATATATACACACATACATACATACATACATACATACATACATATACATACACACATACATACATATACATACACACACACATATACATACATACACATACACACACACATATACATACATACACATACACACACATATACATACATACACATACACACACATATACATACATACACATACACACACACATACATACATACATATACATACATATATATATACATACATACACACATACATACATACATATACATACATATATATATATACATACATACACACATACATACATACATATACATACATATATATATATATATATATATATATATATATATATATATATATATATACACACACACACTCACATACATATATATATGATAGCTGGAGAAGTATGTATTTGCCAGCTTTCGCAAATTTTGGCACAGGCCCATATTTATTGAAGATTCAGATAGGAACAAACTTACTAGCATATATCTTAGTAATAAGTGGGAAGCTTACCATGGAAATAAAAGTACTGAAAAGATCAATCAGTTGCCACAAAATACATCTGAATTCTGCCGAGCTTCATTTTAATACTAGGCATTTCCACAGTTGAATCCCTGTAGCTCTACGAATTGCTCATCCAGCCAGTCAGCCAGCCAACCAACCAGCCAGCCAGCCAAGTGGACAATAGAATCTTCTCTCTTTACTTATCTGTATGTATATTTGTCCTTGGGAGCTTCTGGTCACAGTTTTGGGGCTACAATCTTGAAGATTTGCATCAGTACACCACAAGAGTATATCTAAAACCTTTTTTAGAATTATTTTTAGGAAAGTGCCAATGTCCTGTGCTGGTATTTTGGAAATCTTTTTAAGTGATCTGTTCTGGTACCCGCACAGATTACGTTGATCCACCTATTGAGGTATAGATATTGTTTCTTTCATTACAACAGTGGTTTGTTACTGCTTACTGTCCAGTAAGAACTATATTAGGCCTTCTATAGGAATTTGGTGGAAGAGCATGTTTTGAGCTAATAAAAATATTAATATTTTCGATCACTGGTCTTTTCAGCTGGTGATTTGATGAGATCCATTGTGTGTTGTATGCTACATTATATTTTTGTAGTTTCATATTTACGAAAAAATTTCATAAAAACATAATTTCATAACGCACTCATACTTTATCTCCTCTAGTCTCAAAATTTTTTGCTACTCTGAGCTTAAAGGTAGAACCTCACAGGCAAAGTTACTGTGGGATAGCAAAATATTTTGAGAATAAATGGAATAAATAAAGGAAATAAAATGTAAGTGTGCTATAAAATTATGGTTTTATGAAATTTATCCATTAATATGAAACTACCAAAATAATAATAGTAATGATAATATTTCTCTTAGGTCACAAAAAGTAGTTTTTAACATGTTCTCCTAATTTACATTCGTTTAATGTAATAAAAATTAAATAATGACTGATACAGTTCTATGAAAGTAGTGACTGATAATTCATAGACTTTCTTCCAAAGTTGATTGAAAAGAAGTGGTTTCGATTAAAAAGACGTATGGTGCCATTCCTTGTATTTTCATAGTGAATGGAGTGAAACCTATAACCATCAAAGATGGATGCAGGCAAACCAAACTATAAGTATGAAGTAAATATCATACTTCAGTTGCTACAGGCCTATTCCAATAAGATATATTGAAGTAGCTAAGTTTCTGGAAGTGGACATTTACCTTTAGTAATGGATGTATTAGCATAATCATATAAGCAAGTTGCCCCATAATTCCATTTCAATGACATTAAAAGTTTGAGGCGCTTTCATTTCTTTCTGAAACTTTGAGAGATTTATTAAACATACGCTGTTCTAAGATAAAAGGGGAATCCATAAGTGATGCTGCTTTATATAAAAACAAATGGTTATGATAAACAACTTATGAAATAATCATTGTTTTAATCATTGAATTTGGTCAAGTTGGACTATTTTCCTTTTTCTTTAATGGCAGCAAAGATATCAAGGCCTTGGTTAATAAAGGACCCTCAGAGAGTTATTCATGAACCAAGTTTTTAATTCAGATCACACGAGTACATTTGTGTTTCTTCCACACTTGTTATAATAGGTATGAATGGTTTCCACAGAATACAAACGTTTAAAATATATACACGTATTTGAATTATTCTTGTTCAGGAGATAATCAGATAGAAACATCACTATTTGCAAATGCATATATACCTTTATATGAGCTTTATAAATACTCATTTATTCTTTTTCATTTATGATATATCTACGCTCTTAGAAATATCTATGAGTATGCTTGTCTAGAAATATATTTAAATACATGTTTTATATCTTCATTTACAAGTGATTGTGTCTAGATAGGAAATTTATGTAGATATATACTGATGATATATATACATGTGTGCAAAGAAGTAATTTATCCACATATAACTGTATCTCAAAAGTATGTATACTTACAAACATATATATGTATGTCAGCGGATGTAAAAATATCAATACATAGATGTGCATGTTATTATGAGTGAGTATGCAGAAAGAATATCAGTATTTATGAATATGTAAGTGTTTGTGAAGAGACATTTACTCACATGCATATAAGTATTTAGGTGAGTGTGTATGCTTTTACACATTCACATATATAGATAATGTATGCATATGAATATATGTTCATGACAGCATGAAAGCTTTCAAATGAACATGTATAAAGTCCTGTGTTTAAGTACACATATTCATCTAAATCTATGCAATGAGACTAATGTTATTACATTTTGGTTTTTATTGTGCGTGCAATGAAACCAAAAAAAAACTTGAAGAAACTATTTGTAGTTCTGGCTTCAGAGTCAATACAAATGCAAATTCAAAATGGTGGAAAACCAGGAAAAGAAAATGCATTGTACTAAAATACTAAAAGTTTTTCTCTTCCAATAAAATTCTGTTTCCAATTGACCAAGTGAAGCATGAAGTGAATCTAAATTGAAGATTAGACAAGAAACAAGAAAGAGCAGCAAAATCCACAACAAAAACCTTGGTTTAATGAAAATAAATATTCAAAGGGAGATAACAATGTGATTGCTTTGAATTGTAAAGAAAGCATTGAAAAGGGAGCACAAAAGAGTAATACATGGAAACTCCCAAACTAATCATCATGGCAGCCATCAAGTCATATTAGTATCTATTGATTCCCAACAATGTAAAGTAATACCCCGCTTAGCACTAACCCATTTAGCACTGATTCACTATAGCACTTTTTTAAAAACATTTTTTGCAATAGATTCAGTTATATCAAATTTCTGAAATGCATGAATGATAAAACATGATAAAAACCATGGTCAATCTCTGAAATAACTGAATAATTTACTCTACATTCAATTTGCTGTGCCTATGAGAATAAACAAATACACACAATAATTTCTCATGTGATACAAATTGGCAACTAGCTACCAGATGAGAAACACATCACTAATTGATTCCATCTTGTTGCTGCTCAACAACAACATCATATATTTTAAAATAATTAGAATGACCCTGATTTAACATCAACAAACACAGTCAGATTTATAACAAGTAGACACAAATGCTGTCTTTGGCCAGAAGTAAGTAACCACACATAAACTAACTTCTCTTTATCTCTTATGATTGTGAAGTGCACAGTAAGCGAAATAATTTATTACTTTTTATGATAATGATAATTGTATGAGTATGTGATTCATTCAGAGCAGTTCCTCTTTTCAACAAGAGCACTTGACCAATGTTCATTTTTTCATGACTTGGATGGCACCAAAAAGTCTTTGAGAAACTGAAAAAGTCAAATGCGAATTTCACTTTTGATTGATTTTTGTCAAAAGTTTATGAGACAAAGGTCAGTTTCTCGTAACAAATAGAAATGATTTATTTGGTGTATTGATTTTACTTTAATATCATTTGATCCAATATTTATCATTTATTTTTACACTAATTTATACACATTCTAATCTGTGAAATATCTACAATGAAATAATTCTACTCTAAGTACAAAAACAATTTGAGCATTGTTCTCTTGGCCACGTAGTTGAACCCATTTTCTAATCTGAAGCCTTCAAAATTCTTGCAAGGCATTAGAATTTAATTGTACAGCATAATTAATCACCGCTACCTACAACAGACCAGCTTAAACAATGCTGCTGGGTTTATGTTATTCATGTTCTGACATTTACATATATCCATGAATCCTAACTTCACCCAACCCTAACCGTTCATGGTAGAAACTTGGAATTTTGCAAACCTCCTTATGTTTTCTGAAGAGAACCTCACAGCTGCAGGGTACCTTGGCAGCACCTCTGTGAACATACTAATCCAAATAAATGACAAAGTGAAGTTGATATCTTATCTGAGAATGTCCAATCACTTTTCCAGCCAGGAACAAAATAAATAAGGCACTATTTGTGCACAGGATGCATTAGGAATTTAAGGAAGAACGTGTGAGTCGAATCTTGGGTTTCTAAATAAAATGTTGAGCTTTGTATGACATTACGAAGAGCAGACATCTGCCGGAAGCACTAGATGCATTTGGATCTATAAACAGACATCACCTCAAAATAAAACAAACAAGCTTGGTTGGAAGGCAAAAGTGAATGACATCTCACTTAGAGAAAAACACATCTTAGTTTTCATTTTATTTTTCTTTATTACAGACTCAGATGAAGAGAATTCACCCAAGTATTTATTTATTTATTAAATAAAAATGTCTCTGTGAGCCTCTCCATGTATGATTTACATTAAAGATACTTATTCAACATTAAAATATATGTTAATCCAACTGATGAAAATGTGTATGAAAACTTGATAAAAAATTTACAACCTTATCAGCACAGAGAAACATTTATCAGGCACATTTTATCTATTTATTTTTCCAAAACATTTTTATGCATTTCAGCTGTCAACTCCCAGAATTGCCAATCAATTTATTTTCTATCCCAGATGATCTAAATTTGTCTAAGTTATTCTTAGAATTATTTATACTTATACTATCTATGACATAAATTGGTGAACTATTCCAGTATCTCAAAATTCTTTGGAAAAAAAAGTCAGTTTTTTTTTGCAATGGACCTTACTAAGGAAATACTAAAAAATCTCCAAGGATTTTTGCCTTGCACTGCCCCTGGGCAGACAACAAGAGTATCCAGCAATTAAAAAAATTTTTAATCAATATGAACTTTACATATATATATGAAGAGCATAATTCCAAAACAGAAAAAGTGCCATTTAAAAAATAATGTGATTGATTAAATAAAAAATCAAATACTTGATTTGAATTTATCTTATCAAAACCTCAGATTGCATACATGGAAAAAGGTTGTAATAGAATGGGAAAAATAATGGATGGATTTGAGTTTTCTCATTTCCCAACAAATGGTAAGTCATACATCATTTTGAAGGTTATAAGATATGAATTTTATTCATGGCCAAATTGTACAAATATAATGGTCACTCGACTTCATTATGTATTCAAAATGGCCATGAATTTTTAAGTGCACCTATGCGTACTCCAAGCCTAAATGAGTTAAAGAATTTCATCCATTTCATACAGAAAAAAAAGTCAACCTTTCATTTTTCATTTCTACTTATTTGAAAAATTCTTGAGATTTTCTCAAATTAAAACCATTCTCATGATTAAATCAACTAAAAAGCTGTCATTCAACACCTAATATATTCTTTTATGTGGCAGAATGTTAATATCTAGAAAAATGTACAAAATGCAAAAAAAAAAATTCAAAGTTATTTGAAATAAACGTTTCAAAAATAGAATTTTAAAAGAGCATTGTCAGATGTAGCATTACTGGAACTGATTTTTAATATTAGAAACATTCACTGTGAATCTCTGGCCATGAGAATTCCTATGAATAAGATTATTTTTCAACATCTCCATTTTCTTTTCTTCTTTCAAGTGTTAAAATATAAAGAGAAGCCAAATGAAATGACCAACTTTATCCCTAACTAAACTAAAAATCTAGATTCTATTTTCATTTATCTATGAAAGACTTACTAGATCAGAGCAACATCTTTTATGCACTTCTCATTTTGAATATTCAAATGCATAAAAAATATTTGTATGATCAGATTGTGTTGGACGCACTAAAGTTAAGCAAAGTTGAGCCCAGTCACTACCGAGATGGGTGACTATCTGAGAATACCAATCCCTAGCCAAGTTAGAAACTTTCACCAAAACTATCGACATAGGTACTTCATTTTTTAAATTGGTCTGGCTGGCCATGTACGTATGTATCTATCATGTAGACAAGCCACATCAATGAAGCTAGAGGGCTTAACATTTTAACATTTGCTTCTTATTATACATAGAAAAAATGTTTTTCTTTGTTTTATGAAAATTTCCCCCAAAGGTCTCAAACGAGGGTTCATTTAACATTTCAATCTAAATTAGCCCCTTAGTGTGTGTCCAATAGCATTGATGCATGTTTTTTTAAGCTTGAAATTCTTTTTGAAGATTATGACCTAACAAAAAGCAAAAGAAGTAACTTATTCATTGATCACCCCTCTTGCCGATTTTTGATTGATCTCCCCAACACAACATTCTGCCAAAAAGTCATGTGACGTTTTTTTATTGAGTGACTAACTAGACTTGTAACACTGAAGACTTCAAAAATAGTACTCAATGCCTCTCTGCAAAAGAGAGTAAAATGGATTGTTCCATCTCATCCCAAGGTTAAGGTGTTGGGATATGGCTAACAACTCAGTCAGTTACAGAAACATTGATGAGGAGCATAGACGAGGGGTTTTGAAACTTTGAAAACTCAACGATCCCTTGTATAAAGGAAATAGTCCAGTGGACCCCTATTTTTAGCATTTAGTTTATCAGACTAATTAATGAACTAGAATAAAAAGTAATTTTTGACTATTTGAAATCATACTTATTTAAAATGGATTATATATATAAACAAGGGAAACTACTTTATAATTAGCATTTAATATACTTGGAGTCATCTCGAGAAATCAGATTGTTATTACAGATTATTCGGTTAAGCACAAATACTGATTCCACACAAATCTTATGATGTTGCAAATTGGACTGTTTTTGTAATGTTACAATAACAAACAAATAAAATGGGATCATCATAATAGATAGATGAATATCTAGATACAATAAACACAAACTCTTCTTTATTAATGTATATAATCTACACTTATTGACAGAATTTATAATTCTACGAATACTAAAGCTATAATGAAATGATTCATCTTCAAATGTTTTATATACTTTTTACTAATATATCTTCCAAACTTGTATCACCAGTGTTTCCCCAGTTGAGGTGACAGAGACAAATACTGATAAGAAAAAATATCAATTTTGACATGAAATTTTAAAAAAATTCTATAAACAACATTAAAAAAAAATATTGAAAGGATTAACAATGTAGCCTAAAATGGCCTCCATTTGGTGAATTTCAAATTGATTTTTTTCAGTAGGTACAGTATTAATTGTATAGTGCCACCCGATTTAGTGCTGATTTGCTATAGTGGTCTTTTTCAAAAATGTTCCATAATATATTAGTAATATTAAATTTCCAAAATGAATAATGACAAAAGACAGCATAATGGACATTCTATGAAATAATTGCATATGGTCCTCTCTGGTTAAGTTGACACCAAGTGAAATTTCACCATCTCTGGGAAGAAGACAAGATACATGACACTAATCTATTCTATTTTCTTGTTCGGGCAAAGCATGATTAAAAATTATCTTTAGATATCTGAATGAAGAAATTTCATGGATAAAAAACTCCAAATAAACCCACATTAATTAACCTTAAAAACATTAATATTCAAAATTGACTTTTTTTTTCACATATTTATTTGCAAAAATAGATTTTTCCTCTTGGATACCCACACCCTGCACAGAATCCTGGATCCGCCCAGAATAGAAAGCAATGATTAGTCTGTCTTTTTCAAATACCCAACATCTATTGACATCATACTCGATGTCACATGTTAATGAAATATTTCAATATGAAAATCTCCCTACCACTTCTTAATATTACTAATTATCAAACGTTAAGGAAACACGTGACACGGAATGGTTGAAAGCTTGTTTATGTTTGAGAACTACTAGTAGTAATAAGATGTAGCAGTGAATGGTGGGGATAAAAAGTACTGCCACTCTTTATTCAAATCTTTTCATGTAGCTCTAATTAAGTAATAAAAGTTTTACATGGAAATAGCATTAAGTCTTGTGTCATTTTCTTCTAGAGCCAGGCATTACAGATTACTAGTTCTTGTCTTTTCTCTCAATCTTCCTTGTACTTTATTAAACAATATGAATGAACATTAATGTGAACAGATAAATCTGTGGGTGGATAAAGCATCTTCACTAGGAGCCGTTTTAGTAATCTTTCTACTTCAAATACCTGACAGCAACTGACTATCCATTTATGCCTTCCAATCTACCAGACTCCATTTTGTTTTTTGTTTTTCTAAAGAGACAGTTGATAGCAAGATGAGGATAAATGTTCAAGGAATGGGACATTAAGCCTCCATTAGCTCCATTCGAATCAGCTGTCTCTTTCCAATAGCCAACACTTAGAGAAGATTCGGGGGGGGGGGACATCTTTTCATTTTTCCTGGGTAGCTTCCTGGATGGTCTGTCTTTACCAGGATGTGAGTGAGTGCAATTTTCACCAGAAGACAGAGAGAGAGAAAAGTACAGAAATGGAGAGGAAAAAAAACCCACTCAGCAAGTGCATATATCTGTCAATGTGATTGTCACTAAAAACTGAATTGAAATCAGTTCACAAATAGATACGATGCAGGAGAGGTAAATGTAAATAGATTCCTTGGTCTGCCCCCAAAATTTGATGAAAAAGTATCTCTCAATCCCTGGGTCTGCCCCGTAATTTAACTAATTCTTCCTTATCAGATGGTCATCACTTCCAGAGAGAACTTTTAGAGATATTGTTTGGTGTGGGCATATAGCTATGATGCAGCAGAGATAACTGTAAATGAATCCGCCCTGAAATCTAATGACTTCATGAGCGAATACATACACCACTTTGAACTTTGTTGGTAGTGGTAAAATATCTAGGAGTGTTTAACTGTGAGTGCTGAAAAAAAAATAATCAAAGCTTGATGAGAAGACAGGTCTGGTTAGTAACTCAATAAAAACTGTCATACGACCAATGTCTCTTGGCAGCAGGCTGTGTGTGGAGTGATTAATTAAAAAATTGGGAAAAGGGGGTTAATCAATGAATAAGTTACTTCTTTCACCGATCATTAAAAATTTAGCACAAATTTACATTGCAAACACCTATTATTATCTTTTGCAAGCTGGTGATTTTTTGTTGTCGGTTTGTTGGTAGATTTTGAGATAATTAATAAATGAATTGTGGCCAATGTCATTTTTTTAGATTCCTTTTGGAAGCGGCTGTTTTCTCACTGAGAATCAAAAGTGTAAATTATGTCTTCATTCTTATGAACACTGAATATTCATCAAAGTGTACAGTTAATTTAGTCCATGATGTTTTATCATTATTCATTTCAGAAATTCAACATTACTTAATTTTTTGATGAAAAAATATTTGAAGAAGAGTTCAATAGCGAATCAATGCTAAACAGGATAACGCTAAGCAGGGTATTACTGTATTTATATGTAATATTAAATCATCTCACTACATGTGTCACATATGTTACTGAGGAAATCTTTCCCATTAGACAAAAGACATTTGCTTTCCACCATAAAAGCAAATGTATCAATCAAGTTAAACTTAATCTCTTCTGTCAAGTATCGCTGGAGGACCTAATTCTTTCTACAAAGATAAGGATTGCCTCGATTTTCAAGGAAATAGAGAGAAAATGAGAAAAAGAACAGACTCTGTTCAAAACATGCAACGTTGTTAATACAACTGGACACATTTGTTTCTGTAATAAAACTAGTCATTTCCATTTGATTGAAAAAAAAGAATGATGTAAAGCTGTTCAGAGATTAAAAGGAGACTCTCTGCAAATGGACATTGACTGGTTTTCTCAAGCCTTGTTACATTTTAGTTAGTATTCAAGAAATGTGTATTTTATTCATTGATCATCCCTTTTTCAAATTTTTTAATTGATTCCCCCTGACTCAGCATGCTGCCAAAAGACATTGGTCAGGTGATAGTTTCTATTGGGTGACGAATCAGACTAGTTTACCAATTAGATTTTTTACTGTATATGAATAATATCCAACTAATTTGGAAGGTATATCATTGCATAAAACTGAACTTCACTTTACTCTCAACATAGTCTCCTTATCTGTGAAAAATCTTCCCAGGCTTCCATTTACAGAATGTTATTCAGTTTAGAGAAATTTGTAAATTTCCTTTTGCTTAAATGAAGATATTTCATGTGCAGACCTGATTCATTTAAATATATCCAAATTTATATATCTAAATTGGATAAAATCTCAATAGAATCTCTTTTGTCACCTGGAGCAAACTTCATTTTCATACAATTTCTTTTTATATATCAAGTTCCTCATTCAAAGATATCTAAGAAAAAAGCTTTTAGAGTTGCATTCATCAAGTTGAGAATTAAATTTCCAAGTTGCATTTGACTAGTTAAGAATTGAATTTTATAAACTTAAGGAGTGGCCAAGGTGTATGTAAGAATTAAATTCAACATCTGTCACTTGGATAACAAATAGCTTTGATATTTAAAAGTTGCCGTTCCCACTAAATCTGATAATGACTTCCAGTAAGAACTCTGTCTCTTCATTATAATCACCTTCAGAAGTTCAAACATTTATTTCCATGTCTCTTAGCTTGTCTATGTATGTGTATGATACTGAAGGAATTATTGATCATTTTTCAAGAAATTTGAAGAAGAAATTAAAATTGTCTTCTGTTGGAATTATTTTTTTTTCAGCCTAATAGTTTATCCAAAAGATTAGCTCTCAAACTAAGAACCACACAACATTCACAGGAGAGAATCATGCTTAACATCAGATGGAGAGATCACAAGACAGCACATTATATTAGAGAACAAATAGGGTTCAGAGATATCATAAAAAACATCAAAGAGCTAAAATTTCAATAGGCAAGCTATGTTGCAAGGATATAAGACAACCACTGAATATCAAGAGATCATATGTAAAATTGTGGTGGGCAAAAAATAAGATTGCATGACAATTTAAACAAATTAAGATGATATAGGCACCAAAACACCTACAATCGAGAAGTCAGGCAAATCTTGGGGAAAGTCTATCTCCAACAACTGATAATAATATATAATGCTTTTTTGGGCTCCTCACCTCTATTTGGGGGCCCTGAGGGTGTTTTTAAATACCCCTTTCCATTCCCCACCTCAGCTACGCCTCTGTACATGATATTGATAAAGATTTAAAACAGCATAGATATCTTTGTGCACACATTTACAAGGTTCTCCTGATTTGCCTGAAGGAAAAGGAAAATCAAATGTGTTTGGAGACTATTTTAAAAGCAATAGTTAAACTAAAGAGGTCTGGTTAGTCATTCAGTAGAAACTATCACATGATCGATGTCCTTTGGCAGCATGGTATGTTATGGATGATCAGTAAAAAAAAAAAAAATTGGAAAAATGGGTGATCAATGAATAAGTTACATCTCTTGCTTATTTAGGGGAAGAGGTTTCAAAAAATAGAATGACAATTTTTTTTGATATAATGAGTACAAGTTGAAATCTATCTCCATTGGTGCAGCCTGTATACATGATGCATACATACAGAGAGCCAGCTAGACCTGCTTTAAACTGAAGAAACTAATGTTGACAGTTTCTAATATATAGAACAAATTCCAAACGTGGCAAAGTTCAGGAAAATGTAACAGGTTTATGAAGAGATAAAAGGCTGAATGATTTATATTAGAAAAAATTGAGAAAAAAAGAAACTGAGATTTTTTTAGCACATTAGCACTTGCACAAACCAATTGAACAACTATAGCCACCAAACATGGTGAAAGGTTCCTTCCTTTTTTATATGTGCATGTCTTTATGTGTTCCAGCACTCCTGGCCATACCCTTTTGTCTATAGACTTGAAAATTGGCATCAGTACTCCACTAGACACCTAAAAATATTTTTTCTTGGCAGGGGTGCTTATTCTGAGGTGTTTATTTATTCACATCTTCCAGCATTCCTGGACTGACCTTTTTGTCAGCACTCTTAAAAATTGGTATCAGTACTCCAATAAACCCTTTCTAAAAGTATTTCTTTTTCATTACTTAATCTGATGGATTCATTTATAACTTTAAAGTGGTTTTTAAATGTTTTTCACACTATTAGATGTTTTTCAGTGATGTCATGAACAGAGTGGAATAGAATTTATTCTGATCATATTTTTCTTGGAGGAAATTTCATTCAGTCGACTTAAAATTTTGATTCTGAGGTTATTTGATTATTGATTGTGATGTCGAGTATATTCATTTCTTTTACCAGAAGAAGATATGAAATGAAAAGGATTACTAGTTACTGTCAAACAAAACTGTCATCATAGCTTTCTTCAGTTTTCAAGTGAATCTGGCTGGCAGGCTATATATGTATGTACTGTCACACCAATGAAGCTAGGGAGCTGAGAATTTAAAAGTTCACTCATTATTATATCTAGAAAAGAAGTTTTCTTTGTTTTTTCAAAATCCCCCCCCCCACCACAAATATGTTTTTAGTGAGGGTTTCAATTTATAAAGTAAGTTGATGCTAATTGTTCCTTTAGTTTGAGTCTGGCAGTGTTCACTTAAGTTTTTTGAAAATTCGGACTTATTTCAGAGATCAACAGCCCAAAGGCAAAAGAAGTTACTTATTTATTGATCAACACTTTTTCCTAATTCTAATTGATCACCCATAACATAGCATGCTGCCAGTATATGATAAACAGGGCATTACCCCCCCCCCACTGGATCTAGCCTCTACAGCGAGGCTGGTGATTTGAAAGTTTAAACCCTATAGTCAATAAAGGATAATGGTACAGTATAATCGTTTTATGTAACCCCAACCAAATGCTCTCATTTAAAAAGATTGTATTATTATTATTATTATTATTATTATCATTATTGTTATTTTATTATTATCATCATCTGATGCTGGTCCCATCATATCATCTCAGAGTTGGGTCAAGTATTTCCATCAATGGTCAAATGCACCATCTGACATTTGGATCATACAGTGGGTTATATTTACTTATACTACAAATGGCGGAGTGTGTGGTACCTTCTTCACAGGAAGAATGCCTATCATGTCACTACTAAGATATATTCTGAATATATCATTTTATTGTTCCTCCAAAATGAATGCTTTTGCCATCTCCCCCTGTCCCAGAAAACTGGCAGTGGACACTCATGGTTAGCAGGGAAATAAAAAGTCATACTCATTCTAAGTAACATCATTAGGAAATTTCAATTACATTTGGCTATTTCATTTGTTATACAAGTGGTTAACAGTGGTGTTTAAAGACATTAAACATTACATTAAAATCTTTATAAGTCTTGCATCTGAAACTATCATATCATATTATATATATATATACATATATATGGTCTCGTGCTGTAATCCTATCTAGATGGTTGTGAACAAATCCACCAACAAATATCAGAATTCTATAAACACGTACGATAAATAATGAATATGCATATTTCTTTTGTGTGGGACAAAGATCAGAGTTTTAATTCTCGCATATGTGTAGGAGTTTGTGCTGATCCACATACTTTTGGAAACTAAATATATATGTAAACAGCAGTCTGTATGTACCTACCCATGCATATGGCATGTGTGTGTGTATGTGTGAGAGAGAGACTCACTATAAGTATATATAGATTCCATTATCACAAATTGAAGGACTCCTCCTGTCTCAATGGACACTGGAATGACACTGACGTGACTTCTTTAGGGTGCAAGCATATGGAGATCCTGAAATGCCCAGCTGACAGAATCCTCCTCCTGCCCACGCTGACGTAGTCAAAAGGAAAACAAAGCATGATAAGTTTGGCATCAATTTGGCTGCAGAAGCTGCCAGAGGGACATTAACGTTTGCATCCGAACCCTTTAAAGGGGCTCTCCTCCTGTCACTTCGTTACTTATGCCCCCACAAATGATTTTATCGGAATGGAAACATTCTTTTTTTTTAAAAAAATGTCCAATGCTTAACTTCCAGCAGACTTGTAATGCACAGTATTTGACCTTACTGATCTCTATGTTGCTTCTTCCTCAACAACAGCATTGCAAAATGTCACAACTGAAATAACAGAATTTTTCAGACTGTTGTCCTTAACTTGGTTCATCTTTTGAACAACCTTTCAGTTATTGCATCCTAAGGCCTCCTTCAGGTACATGTTATAAATGGGAAGGTTTGGGAATGCTTGGACAAGGGGTATGAGCACACACGTGTCCATTTTTGATGTTAAAAGTATGTTGCAGTTGATTGTTATGTTGAAAAAGGCCGTAGGGTACAACAACAGAAATATTGTCAGCAAAAGATGAACCAAAATGTGGACAACAATCCCAAAACATCTATACATGATAATCCCTCATCTGAAAAATCCAGACAGAAATTATAAATTAACAGAGTTAAGCTATGAAGAATAGTAAGACAAAAGAGGAATATTTTCCATGTTTAAACCAGAAAGTTTTTGATAAAATTGATGCTGGTATGAGCAAAACTTTACATTAATACCTCAGTTAGAACACTAGATACATTTCTAAAAAATGCAACACGCAAGGGAACAGCACTATATGAGATCATTATAATATATCATTAATAGGATGTCCAGAACATTTATCTTTGCTTTGTTGCAGTGCTCCCAGTCAGGTTTATTCTCATTATTTCAAGATATATAATGTTGTTGTTGTTGAGCCTGTGTATCTCATCTAATAGTTATTTTCCAGAGCTGGTGAAATATCACTAGGTGTCAATGTATATGGTTATATGATGAATTATTGCGTATGAGTTCATTCTCATATACATGACGCATCAAATCAAAACTATAGAATACAGTTATTTCCACGATGCTGTCTTTTATCATTCATTAGTTATTTAGGAAATTTAATGTCAGTAAATTTATCACAAAAACTATTCGAAATAATGTTCCATAGCAAACCAGCTGAATTACTTTATGAATTTTTATTTAAAAGTTACTGTGAATGAATAACAAAAGTTGACACAAAAACCTGGAACCTTCGTCTGGCCTCAACAATAAAGTACCATGCTAAATTCCCCACTCTTTCCATGGTGAATGAAGAAGTTACTCCTTGTTTGGTAATGATAATACACTTAATGCATTAAAAATTGTCTTGAATTAGAAAGATTTTTCCATCACATTAGAAAAAGAGATTGACTTGGGAAGACATGCATCTTGAAGTCTCTAAACTTTTATTGCCTTTGTTGGTCTAGGTTGACATATCTAGTTGTCTTTCCAAATGATTTACTGCAAAAGTGTCGTTCCTTCAGAGCTTGCTTAGTCAAGGGGAAAGTAATGCACAACTACAAAAATTCACTCAGAAAAATAGAATTGGTTCATATCAAGTATAACTGCTGCTTCTTCTTCTTCTTCATCAGAAGAAGAAGCAGAAGAAGAAGAAAAAAAGAAGAAGAAGAAGGAGAAGAAGAAAAAGAAGAAGCATCTACATTTAGACATTTTAGTTTCCAAAAGTATGTGAATCAGCATATACACCTACACATATGTGAGAATTAAAACTCTTTGTCCCACACAAAAGGAATATGCGTATTCATTATTTATTGTAGGTGTTCATAGAATTCTAATATTTGTCAGTGGATTTGTTCACAATCTGGCATCTAGATAGGAACACAGCACTAGACCATTTATATGGTTTTCAGAAAACTGAATATTACCTGAAAACCTGCTATTTTTTAAACTGACTGCTTCCGAATGTGTCACATTTCATAATAGTTTGCCACTTGGCCGCACTTTGTTTTAATCTATGTGGCATTGTTGAATTGTCTTCAGAAGTTGATTAGTGGATTAATATTGATTGAACAGACTGTTTTTTTTTAAGGGATTAATTTTTAGGTTATAAACAGTTTTGCTCTTTTCTTTTCTTTGTTTACTAATCATTGTCTATTTGTTTTTAATATTCCTTTTTTTGAGAATTTTAATTGGATTAATAAAGATCAAACAGACTTGGTTTTAGAAGTGTATTAATTTGTAGCTGACCAATACCATATTGCCCAATACTTTTCATAGCTTTTCTTATATACAGGCTGGATAAATGATCCAATACTCTATGACTCACTGATGAAGTACTTATGATTCAAAGAATGTCTCAGACTGCATCCCCACCCCAATGTGAATTTGATAGGAAGAGGGATCACGTAATCTTATTCCAAATTCTGGCTTTGACTTGAAGTAACTTTTAGAACATATATTCTTTTAATCATAGACAATAATCAATTAGCAAGTTAAAGGTGAAGGGTTGGGAAGAGGGCTTGCAATTTCACCCAGCAAAATCTACTTGCCACGGGAACCAGAGTAGCATCACCCCAGCAGCTAACCCCACAACCCCCCCCCCAGTGAGAGCTTTGTCAAGAGGACTCCTCCAAAAGTCAGTTCACAGCACAACCTAACGACAAAAGCAAAAACCAGGACTGGCACCTGGAACATCGAGACCCTGCTTGAGAGCAAGATATCAGTTGAAGTGAGTGACTGGAATCCGCAGGAGGAGAGAAAAATAGGGAAGCCAAAGCGGACTTAGAGAAGATCAGTCAAGAGTGAGGCAAAGGCTGCCAGAGTGGCATGGACCCAGCTGAGGTGAGTTGCCCAGAATCAAGTCCACTGGCTTTGTGCAGTTGCTGCCCTCAAAGAGTCAAAAGGAATGAACAAAAATTAATTTTTCTTCTTTATTATATATTTTGGCCTGGGGTGTGTAGATGCAGATAAGTAGGTTTATTGGCCATAGTCATTGACGTTTTTTTGATTGCGGTATTCAATTTTTCTGGGATTTTACTTTATCTAAGGCATAAGTTGAATAGAATGACTAGTTTTCTAGTGATGACTTTACCAGCTTTTTGGAATAGGTCGTTGGTGATGTTATCAGGTCCAGTGGTCTTTCCTTTTTTTTGTTTGTTTGATAGCTCACTTCACTTCCCACGGAGTAACTTCTGGGAACTCCTTGAAATGAAAACCAATCATAAGAACAAGCTGGCTTCAGAAAAAGCTACTCAACCATCAACCATCTCCATTCAGTAGATCATCAAAAAGAGAAAGCAGCAAAATATAAAATGTCTCTCACTGTAGCATTTGTTGACTTTGAAAAGGCCTTTGACTCAGTGAAAATCCCCAAAGCTATTGATGCCATTGTACAGTAAGGTATAAACCCCCATATGTCTGCCAACACAGCAGTTCCATTATCAGGTTACATAAAAACTCTGAGCCTTTTCAACTTATAAACAGAGTGAGACAAGGAGATTCCGTAGAGCAAGCTCAGTCTTCAAAAGCAAGAAAATCCCACTAGTTCTAAAAAAAAGGTTTTACAACCAACGCATCTCCTCGACAGTCACCTATGGAACTTAAACATCGAATTCAACCAAAAGATTGACCCTCAAACTGAGAACTGTGCAACATCCACAGGAGAGATCACAAGACAGCACAGCATGTCAGAGAAAAGAAGGGAGTTTGAGATATCATAGAAACCATTAGAAAACTTAAATGGCAATGGGCTGGTCATGTTGCAAGAATGTAAGACAACATGGATCCCTAGAAATTTTATGCAAAATTGTAGCCGGCAGAAAATAAGATGCCATGACGAGCTAGACAAATTCAGAAAACACTGACTCAACAACGCCCACAATAGAGCGGTCAGGCAAATCTTGGGGAAGGTTGATGTCAAACTCAATAGAAACCATCATGTGAACAACATCTTTTGACAGTATGTTGTATTAGGAGCGATCAATTGAAAATTAGAAAAAAGGTGATCAATGAATACATTACTTCTCTCACCTTAGGCGGTGAATACTAAAAAAGACTCAGAATTTTCAAAAAACAAGCATGAATGCTGCGAAACACAGAGGATCCAATTTAACATAAAATTAAAAATTAAACCCTCACAAAAAAACTATTTAGGGGAGGGGATTTAAAAAGAAAAAGATAACTTTTTTCTACATATATTAATGAGTGAATGTTTAAAATTCCAGCTCCCTAGCTCTCTTGCTGTGGTCTGCAAGTGTGATATACACATACATATGTAGCCAGCCAATTTGAAAACTAAAGAAACCTATACTGACAGGTCTGGTTGACCTTTTCTAATTGCCCAAAGGAAAATCCAGCAAAATTAGAAACTGTTCCCATAGTAATACGTATCACCAGACAAAACATTAATACATTTATATATGAATAAATAACTTCCAACAAAATGCACAGTATCATTATTGACATTCAACTCAGCAACTTCCTATATTTGAGTGATGATGTATATCATAAGTAATTATTGTATATATATATTTATTCTCATACACATGACACATTAACCAAAGTGTACAATATCCAGTTATTTCAGAGACTGTCCACGATGCTGTCTTTTATCATTATTTGATTGGGAAATTTACGAATGATAAATCTATTCTGGAAAATATTAGAAAAAGACCACTATAGTGAATCAGAGCTAAACAGAATGGTGGTAAGCAGATTTTCACTGTAACTCTCAGTAAGTGTGCAGCAAGCATGAAGTTAATACCATAGAACTGGTGAGATATCACTAGGTGACTATGTATATTCATACATGACAAATTATTGTGAATGTGTTTTTTCTCATTTGCATCACACATAAACCAAAGTTTATGGAATGCATATATTTCAGAGACTGTCCATGATACTGTCTTTTATCAATCATCAACCATTGCATCTTCTCGATAGTCACTTATGGAGCTTAAACATGGAACCTAACCAAGAGACTGCCTTTAAACTGAGAACCATGCAACCTGCAAATGAATGAATCATACTCAACCTCATGTGGAGAGATCACGAGATGGTACAATATATTAGGGAAAAAACAGAAGTCCGAGACATCACAGAATCCATTTGAAAACTAAAATGGCAATGGGCTGGTCATGTTGCAAGAATGGCAGATAACCAATGGACATTACAACTCACAATATCTATCCCCAGAAATCACATGCAAAACAAAGGCCAGCAGAATATAAGTTGCAGAGACAAACTAAACAAGTTTGGAAAGTATTGGCAACGCAACACTCATTATAGAGTAGTCTGGTGAATTCTTGGGGAGAGTCTATGTCCAATGATCGATGATAAAGACTGATGATTTACTTTGGAAATTCAATATTACTAAACTTATTCTGGAAAATATTTGACGAAGAGCTCCATGGTAAATCAACATTAAACGGGAATGCACCAAGCGGGGTATTATTGTATATTTATGAATAAGTACATAACTTAAGAATAATTAACAAATGTTCTCAGACAGTTTTATATCATACTAGAAGTAATAAAATATCGATCAAGTAAAACTGTCAACATGAGTTTTTTCAAGCTGGTCAGGCTATCTATGAATATTCATGTTGTGTGTAGGCTGCATGTTGTTGTTATTGTTGTCAGAGGGAAAAAAAAAAAATCAACCCTGACTTGGACTGGAGTTGGATGAAAAAAAACACACGTATGTGCGTTCATAGCTGTCTCGACAGTTTTCAATTTAATCTACAATCAAATATAGAATTTCCATATTAAAAGTAAATTCTTGAGTAATTCAAATCTCTTTTGGGTAGTAAATAATTCCGTGCCTGTTAAAGAAAAATTAGGCATTATGAATATCGTAAAGGGGCTAAATCTATCTCAACCTAGAATTTTAGTACTCTTTACATAAAAATTCCTAACAAGGATCTTATTAAAAAATCAAATAAAGTAATAGGCTTGGCATTTGCAGGATGAAATAGTAAATACATTGGGTTTACAAACTATATATATATATATATATGTATACATACAAACACACACATATATATATGCACAAATTACACACACATATACGTATATATATATATATGTGTGTGTGTAGACGGATAGATAGATATAAGTAAATTAAGTAAATATACTAGAATCTCACTGAATTTTTTCCATTAGGATTAGTGTTGCCAGGCTGCAATTTTGCATCTCGGTTCTTAATGCTAGTGTTGACACCATAACAGGGATAAATATACAGCCAAATTATGTGCCAGAAGAATGCCTCAGATACTAAACCAATGATTGATCACATACATTAAATATATATATATGTATATATATATCTATATGTATATGGTCAGTGTAAGGATATGAATTAATTTATCTGATAGTTTGGATTTCATAAAATGTGGAAAGCAGTTTCGTTAATAGAAATGAAAATAACAATAAATCTGCTTTCTGCATTTTTTAATCCCCCCTCCACCCTACCAATTGACTCTATACAATAGATACATTAGCTGTAAGTACATATATAAGAAATTCACAGCATTTTTGCAATTAGGATTAGAGTCTTTTTTTATTTTATTGAATGCTCAATTATGTCCATTGTTCTTAGGAACAGATTGTTATGGACTGATTGGACTGATTTGACTGAAAGAAAATCTCCACCCACAAACGACACATTGAAACTAAATTTCTTAGGATTGATTAGTACCACAAACAATGGAACATTACTCTTAGGAAATACATCAAATCTGCCTCATAATTCAGTTTTTCATACAAACTGCAAACACTTAACAATATATCATAATGAGATTTTTTTTTATTGCAGTGTTTAACGTCATTTTACTTTCTAGAGGATACATCTTTTTAACTAGGGCACAAAGTAATTCCTCAAACAATTACAAGTGCTAAAATGGAACGTCTCATAATAATTGAATTTGGTCTGTTTCTTTGTTTGCTATGTCCAGTGGTGTAGTAATAAAAAGAATTGAGGAACACAGGACTCACACACACACACAGAGAATTTTTTTAAAGTCTTGACCAATTTCAGAGGCATTTTGAGGCTGTATAAGATAAGTATTTGGGTAAATACTGTCTCATTAGTGACTTATTCAAAAATAGAATTTTAATGAGATATAGATGGTGAAGGAATACTGTTCCTCCTGCCCTAAAAAGTAAGGGAGTGTTGTTCTCATGCTTTTCCTACAGCTTTACACTGCAACTGCACCCCCTAATTCAGGCAAAACAGTAAATTTTCTGGCAAATCTGTAAAGATTCAAGCCAATCAAGCCCTTGACTCCCCTTCATGAAAGAATTCCCATACGCCTATTCTTACAGTTGCCAAATTCCTTTGGGGGGGTCTAAATCAACAGCAAAGTTTATGCAACAAGATTGAAAGACTTTTATGAACTCAAGGCATGAATCAG
This sequence comes from Thysanoteuthis rhombus, assembly GCA_963457665.1. Lineage (NCBI taxonomy): Eukaryota > Metazoa > Mollusca > Cephalopoda > Oegopsida > Thysanoteuthidae > Thysanoteuthis > Thysanoteuthis major. The sequence continues at coordinate 10,951,655 of OY735206.1, read as the reverse complement.
AGATTGTTGTGCAAACATCCCACTTGCTGATGTTAGGATTGCCTGTGTCAATCACTGGTTTGGCCAGGCTATGAAAATCTTAGCTCACATGTAGAAATCTACCAGTGAAGTGATTCTTATTGGAACTTGGTAAAATTTGAATTGTAAAATTCTCAAACATTTTAGTTTATGCATCCAAATTTTCCAAAGTTTTCCTCTGTTTGTTTTGAAAAAAATGAATAAATACTTTCCAGACATCTTGTATCTATATCTAATGTCTACAAGTTATCATGTTTAAAAGAGCATAGAACAGAAGTTCCAAGTAGACTAAGGTAAAATAAATCAGATGAGGAAAGGAAAGCTATGGGTAGCAAAATTTCTACAAATGTTATTGTAAAAAAGGACTACTTTCTTGTTTCATTTCAAAATTTAAGGTTTCACGACTGAACTTCAAACTACATTACATTAAATGAATCAAGATTTGAATGAACATACTTATACACTGCAAATTGTTTTTTTAAAATACTTATAAAGCTTTGAAATTGATGAATAAACAAGTCTAGTTAGTCACTCAATAGAAACAATCGCATGACCAATGTCTTTTGGTAGCCTACCATGTTGGGGATGATCAATTTAGAACAATTTAAAAAAAAAGGCTGATCAATAAATAAGTAGGGCATCAATCACTAAAAAAGTCTGAACACAGCCAAACACAAACTAAGAGCCCAATTTAGCATAAAATTACATTGTGACTTGAAACGCCCATTAGAAACCTATTTTGGGGGCAAATTTTAAAAAACAAAACAAAAACAATTTTTCTAAAAAAGAGTAATGTTTGAAATTTCAGCTCTCTAGCTCCATTGGTGTGACCTGTATATGTGATGGATACATATCCAGAGAGCTACATAGGCAGCCAGCCAGACCGACTTGAAAACCGAAAAAACCTATGTAGATGTATACAGTTTTGGTTGATGGTTTCCAGTACAAGCCTAAAAAAAATAGACTGTTCATTGAAAAGGTATACAAGTATGTTACAATCAACTTTTTGCAAGGTATTGGATACTTTTTGCAATTACTATACACTGCATTGAGATTCTATGCTTTGATCTTTGGTATTTATCATTAATAAAAAAATAAGAAAGGAAAAGAAACTTTTTGCAGATTCCATTTTGACATATTTATTTTACTATTTCTTATTTTCTGTCTCATCTTTTTGTTAACTAAGATGCTAACCATGAATCTAACAAAATAAGATCAGACAACAAAAGCTAAGTATAACCTTGGAAGTTATTTTAACTTGGCCAATGCTAGTTAACAATGCAAGCATAAGATAAATATTGCACAAGTTTTTCCCCAAAATCTTTGATCTGATTACCAAGAAACAGATGTTAATAGCCGGCTCTACTTTTCTTTGAGCCTCTAATCAGTTTTATCAAACACCGACTACAGAATCCAAGACTAGAGTAAAGAAAAACTAGATAAAATAAATGGTAACTTAAAGGATCAAACAAAAAACTACAATGAGTAGTAATGGTCTAAAAAAGTAAAGAATTTGCAATCCTATATGATTTACCTTCTCAACAGTCTTTCATAGTAATTAGCCTTCTTTTCTTTATATTCTCATCCTTTTTTAAATGTTTCCCAGAATCATGTTATGTCTTGTAGTCTTTTATTATCAGTTGGTATCTGTCTACTAATAAGGAGAATGGATGCTGCTTGCATGTGTTGAGCTACTAAGTGGGAAAAAGAAGGTTGTTTTGAAGATACCCGCAATAAGCACTGCTGAAAAATAATAAGAACATAATTTGTGTTCCTACGGAGAATCGATATGGACCAACAGAGATTGTGCAGCATATGATCTGGTTCCCTCTCCTCTCCAAGCCACCATTGCCTCAATTGATTTTCCTCCTTTTTCCTCACTTCTAAGCTAAAGGTGTTGCCATACACCCCATGATCTGATGATCCTCATGCTCCAACCAATTGAACAACCAATATCATGATTTTTCTTCATCATCTGGTTTTTAACTTGGACAAATGCCAGATGCAACGAGCTGAATCAGTGATCAGCTTTTGATTCATGAGTCAAGCTGAACTTCTTGCTTCGTTAATGGCAGCACAGGGGTATTTTTCACAGCTTATTTGATTTTTCTCCCTCTTATCAACACAATTCAAAGCTAGCCAGCCAGTTATGATAAATACAAAGTCCGTTCATAAAGTATCCAGCCAGTTAATAATAACCCATTAATTGCAGCAGGTGGTGAAGAGTAATAGTTATCCATTGCCAGGTAAAAGTCCTCACTCACAGACAGAACTGAGTTACCATCAATAACACTAAAATGCAAATTTTATTGAGTTAGCTGTAAAACTGTTATGGTGGAAAATTTTGTCATCTGCAATCAATGTGTTAGAGAAAAATCAGTCTACCAAAGATTTGGTCTTCTTCAAAGTACTCCCCTTGGGGCCTCACATACTTGTACCAGCTTTCCTTCCAGTTTTCAAAGCAATCTGGAAAGCTCTCTTTCAGAACTGCTATCAACTGCCACATAGCATTCTCCTTAATCTTGTCTACTGCTTGAAATCACTTTGGGAAAAGCTAGAAGCTGCAGAGAGCCAAATCTGGAGTTTAGATGGTTACACAGTACAAAGGAAGTAGTTTTAGTAAAATAAACTTACTTTAGCTCTATCATAATAAAAGGAAGGATTACTAATGAAATTGGGGTTGGATGATAGCTACATCATATAATTGATCATTTTTGATAAGTGACTTCTCCAATGAAAACTTTCAAGTGCATTTAGATTTGTAGAATACAGATAAAAATCCAAACCAATAATCATAGATCGAAAATTACTGAAAGATCTGCAAAAATAAGTGGAATAATAAAAAGCAGATTCGATTTCCTTGATATGAAAAATTTTAAATATGATACACAAGATATATATAATTAGAATACACAGTGGAAGCATAGTTCCCTCATTGCAAAATAGATATAAGAGAATCGGAAAATATCCTGAGAAGAGCAGCATAACTTGTTCCAGAAATAAAAACACCCCCTCCCCACCCCGCGATGAAAGAGGCTTAAAAATTGAAACTAACATTATTACAAGAAAGAAGAACAAGAAGAGACATGATACAAACATTCAAAATAATAAAAAGACGACAACCTACAAGCCAGAAGAAGGAGATTCTCCTCACAAAGAGTCATCAACAATTGGAACAAATTTATGGATCCAGATCCACGATTAATAGAAGCTAAAATAGTGAACAGCTTCAAAAACGAAATTAACTATGACATAAACTGCAACAGAAATCAACAAAATAAAAACTTTAAATGAAAAAATCAAGTATCAAAACTCTCAAATAGAAAGTGAGATACAAGTACAAATATGTACAAAACATTTTACTTACTATACGTCTTATCCTATCTCATCTTAGTGCAGAATATGAAGTAAGAAACTTAATTTATCTTAGTGTTAACATTTACATCAAAACAATCAAGCTATTTTTTTCAAAGTCCCAAGTCTAGTCTAGAATGGACTTAGTTTTTCTACTGTAACAAGAAGATCAAGAAGAACAATCTTCACCAAATTGAGGGAAGTAAACTCTACACTGTTTGCCAGTTAAACTGAACTGATACACGGAATGAACATTTTCTTACAGTGATTTGAGATCAAAACCAAGTGATCAGCAGACAGGTTTCCTACCAACTGAGCTAAACTAATGAGTCATACAAATATTTGAAACTTTAAGCCAGAAATACACAAGGGCTTATTTCATTCTAATAAATAAGTACAATTTTTATTTATTTATACAATACAAAGGTTGCAGTCATCATCATCATCAGTCTTTTAGCGTCCGTCGTTGGACATAGACCTTCTCCAGGATTTGCCACAATTCTCTATCATGGGCGTCACGGAGCCAGTACTTCCTGAACTTGTCTAGCTCGTCTCTCCATCTAACATTTTGCCGGCCTCGGTTGCGCATATGGTCTCGGGGAATCCATGTTGTGAGTCGTGATGTCCATCGATTGTCAGCCATTCTTGCAACATAGCCAGCCCACCGCCATTTGAGATTTTTTATGGATTCTATGATGTCTCTAACTCTTGTCTTTTCCCGGATGTGCTGTGCTGTTTTGTGGTCTCTCCATGTGAGGCCCAGCATTATTCTTTCATGTGCACGTTGCATGGTTCTCAGCAGTAATCATCTTCAATTAGAATAGAAGTAGCAATGGGGTTTGAACCTGCAACAGTCAGGCATGTTTTGCTTCGCTCTCTGAGTGTGCAGTCAAGAATCTCCAATTACGTGTGATTTAAGATTTCATTGGACAGATTGAAGTTCCAATATACAAAGATGATCAGTCAGAGAACAATTTTTTAAGAATGTATCAAGAGCACTGAACAAGTTATCACTGTCCACTGCTCAGCTATAAGGTAACCTATATCAAGAGAGTTAACCAAGGTATCATTGTATAATGTTCAACTATATAAGACAACCATATCCAAAGTGCTAACCAAGATATTACTGTACACTGCTCAACTATAAGATAACCTGATCCGATTTGTCATAGCATTAATCTATTCTTAATCTTTTGAGTTTACAATGAAAGTAAACTTGCCGTCTGCAAGCAAGATGTTGTCTTCTTATTAGGATTAGATTTCTTTTTAGCGCTCATTTTACAGTCACACACTTTTAGATATTTTACCACAGCCAATAAAGTTGGAAGAGGTACATGTATTCACTCATGTCCATTTGTCTGTCTGTCTGTTTGTCCACGTCACATCTCGAAAAGTTCTCAACAAATTCCAACAAAGGGAAAGGTAGGCCATGGATTGCAGAAGAATTGACTAAATTTTCGGGTGGGTTTAGGAAATTGTTTTCAATTGAGAGATCCATAAAAAGAGAAAGGATTTACATTTTGAGGGAGGTAAGTCAAAATCTATACAACTAAATTTTTTTTCCTTGTGATACTTTTAATTTTCTATTTTTGTTGTACATTTATGTATTCACTTGTTTTTCCCACACAATATCTCTAAAAGTTTTCAACTAATTTCAATGAAATGTTTATGCAAGAGTGGACCATGGGCTGAAGAATGATTAAGTTTTATGGTAGATCCCAAATTTTTTTCAGTTACACCCCCCCCCCCGTATCATCACAGTATATGTACTGATCTTCATTCAGTTTGGAATGACAATGGAGTTGGTAGGGATATGCCTCGAGTACTTTTTAGTCTTAGAATAAAAGATTGGTTAACTATTTGCATAAACTGATGGAATTTAGAAATATTTTAAAACTTTCAAGAAACCTCCGATAAGTATGAATCAGAAATGAAGAGAAAGGCAAGTGCAATCACAAAATCCATAGATTTTCTCCCAGTAAGGTTTTCGAAACATTGCAGACTTATCCAATTTAGATAAATATAATTCATGATTCTGTCAATGATAGGAAATGAATTGGATAATTCCATTATGAATATTAATGGTAAACCAAATTTTTCTTTTGGTTACAATATTGCTGAAAACTTCTCTGTCTCTTCCTGGCAGCAAAAGGCAATCTAAAAAACCCAATTCGAATATGATTCTTAGAGTTATTTTTATTTCTCATGATGAAATACTATGAAAACTGTTCTCACTAATCCTTAAATGCAGGCAATATTAAATATGATCCGATCCATTACCTAAATAATATCATCAATTTGAAAAAAAATCCTAAAATAAAGAATAAAAAAATCCTCAGGAAGATAAACTGATGACCAGCCATGATCAAAATGAACATCTGTATGGAATCCTTGATGTTCAGGGGGGAAATAAAAGTAGATTTCTAAGCCTGACTTCGGAGACGTTCCAAGATATACTCAGGATTATTTATTGAAGCAAGTTGAAATGGAATCTCTGTACAACAGATGACACGACACACAGAGATGCCTCCAGTCTGTGTGCGTACACACACGCATTTTGCAACCAATGTACCAAGGAAATTAATGGGGAGTTATCTACAATGATGGAAATGGGTTTGAAGAATTAGATATAAGGTAAGGCTTGCTTTGGGGAACAAGGTATATGTTAATGTCTCCATTAGTAGACATTGAACGCACAAAAAGAGCTGGAAATTGAGAAGTAGGTATATGCTGCATCCCCCACTTTCCATACCTAAAATGATGAAGTATTGATAATCATATTATAGGATAATAATATATTGTAATTATACTTATTGAAGATATTCTCTCAACCAACTGTTTCTGTTAACTAGTTTTTCAAATATCATATTTGTACATCTCTAATTTTCTGTTTCACTTTTTACAGCATGGCTACAGCCTAAACAGAACAAAACAGTTCAAGATATAGAATAAAATCTTAACTAAACATATTACTTCATAGAATGCAATTAGACTTTTATTTGATCAAATTATGGCAATACAGTTTTATTAGCCATGAGAGAAAGTCTATGTCCGAATTACCTTGAAACAATTTCAAGTTTACATTAGCACAAGCATTCAGTATGCACTTACGTTTCTCACATTAAAAAATTTTTGCACCACACATAAGATTTTAGCACACACTAAACTCAACTCATCTTTCTTTGTTAAATAGTTCATGTCCGATTCCCGGCTGAGGGTGGCTAGAATTTACTATTTGGATGTACTGCCTTGAATCTAATCTAACGTTTGCGACACCCATGATAGAGAAATGTGGCAGATCCCGGGGAAGGTCCATGTCCAACAATAGACGTTAAAAGACTGATAAAACTCAACCTAGGCAGTATTTTCTAAGTTTGGAATTTACACAGTTGAAGTTTCTTTCCTGTCTCTAGCTATCTACCATTTTATGATATAATCAACTTTATAAACCCCCCACCCTGCCTTTTTTGGTGGGGACACGGAAAATTGATATTAAAGATTTGATTCAAACTAATAATCAATTTTGATTATCTTTTTTACCTTCATCCTAACTTTCAGTTGCCTATTTATCACAACTTTGAATCGGACCGTAAAAAAATTAGTCAAAATTAATAATAATGTCACAATATTTTATCCAATAATAAAAATAAAATTTGAAAGAAATTAAAAAGATTCAAAGTCAAATGGCAGTATCTTTTGCACGAGGTTATGCAGACTACTAAAAGTTAAAGAAGACATTCATGACAGTAGATTGAACTTACTTCTCTAGTGCTATCATTTGTTGCTTCTGATGTTGGTAGTGGTACATTTGTGCACTCTGGGCCAGTTTTCTATCACCGGGAGATGGTAACCGCTCCTTTGTAGGACCAGTCACCCCATAGGCTGGATAATCTACATCAGATGCAGCTTTCACATTCTTCTGGAGCCTGGAATTAAAATGAAAATAAAAAACACTAAAGATTAGAGGAAAATCTTTGACAAAATAGAATTTATCAGCAAGAAGCTATTTTAACCAGGACCGTGCCCACCCCCAACACAAGCACTCAACGTAGATAGTTGGATAATAGATAATGTGTTTTCAAGAGAGAAAGAATGAGTAAATGGCAGTAATCATAACAGGTAGTGATTGCTGTGGGTTTGCAACAAAACAGAAAGTGTGCACTCAGCATATATCTAATAATGTCTGTTGCAGGTAGATAATGGCAAAATATAAAGAGACAGGTCTGGTTAATCACTCAATAGAAACTGTCACGGGACCAACACATTTTGGCAGCAGGCCACACTGGGGGTTATCCTTTGAAAAATTGGAAAAAGAGATGATCAATGAGTAAGTTACTTCAATCACATTTTGTTGGTCAGTGATCAGTAGAAAAGTCTGTATTTTCAATGAATAAGCGTGAATGCAAATTGACGCCCCAACCACCAACACTATTAAAAAACTAATGGCAGAGGGGAAATATTCAAAAAACAAAAAAACAAAATTTTTTTATATAAACGTAAGGAGTAAATGTTTAGATTTTCAGCTGGTAAAAGTGATACATAAATACATAGCCAATCAGCCAGATCAACTTGAAAACTTGACAGTTCTGGTTGACAGTTTCTAATTAGGCAAATTAGAAATCAGTAGTAATAAACACTAGGCAAATTCCCAGAATCCATGTAAAAATGGCGTTAGCCTCGAAAATGAACTAGGGATTATCTCCCCCTCGAAGGAAAAACTAATTGTTATTGCTTTGAATGAATCAAATTGTTTTTTTTTCTGCACCATTTCCAACATTGAGTGGTCAAGTGTGAAACATTAAGGGCTTGTATGGAAATGAAGTCTTTTTTCATTTATTTTATCTGCGTGCCATTTTCAGCATTGAATGTGTTGAATTATAAAAGTTTGTATGGAAATTAAGTTGGCTTTTTTCATTGGTGTTGGAAAAGGGAGATAATCTGTTCATTTTAAGGCTAACGGTGGTTGTCCTAATTTTGTGAGCAAATTCTAAGAATCAACCAAAAACATATACATATGGTTAGCCCTTTGGATGTTTTCCTAAAAAATGCAGAGTCAAACTAAATGGCTCTATACAGGGTCATTACACTAAAGCCTAAATAGAGATATCAGCTTTCAGTACTTTTTTTTGTGATAAACAGCGAATTGGAAACTCTCAACCAAAACTGTCAACATAGGTTTCTTCAGATTTCATGTTGATCAGGCTGGCTGGCTATGTATATATTATGAGAACAGGCTGCACCAATAGAGCTAAAGGGATGAAAATTTCAACATTTACTCCTTATGTCAAAAAAATATGTTGATTTTTGAATTGAGACATTTTTAGCAACCACTGCCTTATAAAAGACAAGAGGAGTAAATTATTTTTTCAATATTTTTTCTTTTCACATGGCATGCTACCAAAAGATGTTGGTATCTACTGAGAAACTAACTAGATCTGTTTGACAAGATTTATTGAAAAATATTTGATAAAGAGTGCTCAGGCGAATCTTGAAGAAGGTTGATGTCCAACGATAAACATTAAAAGGCTGCTGCTAATGATGATGATGATAGTAAGGGTGGTAGTGAATCAGCATTAGATGGAATAGTGCAAACTATGCAAGATATCACTGTGTACAAAAACAATCTCTACGTATTTAGATTTCCCCTCAGAAATAACACGGAATAACTAATATTTATTGTTATTTTTTAGGGGTTGGAGAGCTTGCTTTGTTTTTTGGACTTTTTCAATAGACCTTCATGGGTTTTTTTTCTGACTTGAAAGAAAAGGCTTTTTTTTTTCGCAATGTGTGCTTATATTCCAATATAAGAAAAAAAAACTTTTCTTTTATGTTTTGAGGACAAAAATGACATTATTTTCATTATATATGTGTATATATATATATTATTCATTATTTTTTGAGGGTTAAGTTATCTATGAGTGATAAGTGCATGACATCAGGGGTAGAGCATATGTAAATAGATATAGACAGAAGATTAAGTGCTTCATGGTGAAGTTTCATGCGAGTGAAATCATCAGACCATCCTAATTTGGTCTGATGATATCATAAGCATGAATCCCAGAGTCACCATGAAGCACTGAATTTTCTATGTATGTATAGTCATATATGTATTTTGTGTGTGTGTGTGTGTGCATGTCTAAGTATACCCTCAAGATTGGAAACAAGAAAAATAAAAGAATAAAGCTCTAAGGAGAAGAAAGAAAGACTAAAAGAGGTTTGAAGAAATTAACAAAAGTAGACAAATAACTGGACAGAATTCAGAGAGTGTATACCTATGCACATACGATTGTCATTAAAAACTGAATTGATACTCGTCTGGTTAGTCCCTTAATAGAAACTGTCACATGACTACCATCTTTTGGTGGCATGTCGGGGGTGAGCAATAGAAAAAAATGGGGAAAATGATCAAAAGAATTGATGAATAAGTCACTTATCTCACTTTTTGTTGGTCAGTTATTACCAAAAAAAAAGTCTGAATTTTTTTAAAAAGCAAGCATGAATGCTGCAGGACACAAACTAGGGATCAATTTAGCATAAACTTGCATTGCAAATTGAATCATACACACCCCCTACGAAAAACTTATTTAGAGGGGAATTTTCAGAAAAACAAAAATCTGTTTTTCCTAGACAGAATAAGGAGTAAATGCTTAAATTCCCTTGGTGGTGTCAATAAGCTTGGTACACACTTACATAACCAGCAAGCCAAGAAACCTATGTTGACAGTGTTGGTGCCAGTTTTGGTTGACGGTTTCTTATATATATATATATATATATATATATATGAGTGTGTTTGTGACAAAAAGGAGCACAATCCAACTTAAAATCAGCATATCATGGTATGAAAAAGATTATAAACATTGAAACGTGTCCCTGAAATAAAAAAAGTATAAAAGAAAATATGATTTTTCCAATATTGTCATTAAATCATATATATATATATATATATATATATAAAAAGAGAGAAAAAGTAGGGAAAAAAGTTGATGAGGAAGAAAAAAAAAAGAATATTTCTGTATTTTTTCTAAGCAGAATAGATTTTGGAAGCAAGAAAAATTCATCTTTTTTTTCTATCCCTGAAACAGAAAATATCTGTGGAATGAAAAAAGGAATCTACCTCTATACATCATACACATTATATTGATGATTACAGAAATACTGCAGTACGGCCTTGAAACATTGGTAAGCAACATTGTTTTCAATCTGCTCCAAATAAAAATATCAGTTGGGAAATACAAATTTTAAAAAAACTACAAGAAAAAATCAACAACCTGATATATCTAGAGGCATCATTTACTATCAACCATCCAGCAGAGAAAATGGAAATTAGAAACAATACTTGGGAAAAAAAAGATGTCTGCTGCTCAAGTTTGATGCAGTCAACTTGATTGATATATTCAAGATCTATTTTAGTAATGTAAATAGTAATATTTGTTGGAAGTAAGGTTGAACAATAATGAAAGATGTCCAATTTGAAATGTTTATATCAATTGAAAATTATATAGCATGGCTGATTTTACAAGGCAAACAATCTTATCATAAGCTTTTATCAAATCATTGTGTTTTACTTCATTCATTTTTAAAATTGAAGCTAATTTAAAACAGGTCTTTTCGAAGCACACCATGTTGGGGGTGATCAATTAGAAAATTGGAAAAAGGGGGATCAATGAACATCACTTTGTTTCTTTTACCAGAAAGTCTGAATTTTCATAAAAACAAATGTGAATGCTGCTGGACTTACTAACTAAAGGACCAACTGAGCACAAACTTAGATTGTAAATTGACCCCCCCCCCCACAATTAGGACGAGAATTACCAAAACACAAAAATAGACATAATAAGAGTGAATGTTTGAATTTTCTACCCTTTAATTTCATTGGTGTATGTGTGATACATACATATAGATCGATACATGCAGCAAGCCCGACAGCCACACCAACTTGAAAACTGAAGAAACCTTGGTTGACAGTTATGGTTATGGCCAAATCACTTTAGATACACCAGTTGTTGTAAGATAAACAAAGTTAAGTAACAATGAGGTTGATCAATACTTAGATGGGTGACCATTGGAGAATACCAGCTGTAAGTAGAACAAAACTTCAATGGGCATGGCAAGCCAGAAATGGGTCTTTCTAATGATTGCCCATTTGTACCTATTGCTACAATATCCTAGATGAAGGTGTAATCAGAGATGATGATAGATACAGAATTATATCCCTTTAAGTTATCAATGGTTTGGTAGATCAGTGGCTCGACCAATCAATGGACACCATAACATTTCTGGGAACCAAAATCTGATCCATCCAAAAATCAAAAACTAAGCAAAAAGTAAAAAAATATGCCACAGTATTATCAAATAATCTCATCTAATTCAATCAAAACTAGAATGAAAAGTTGAATTCAGATCCCTTCAACTATATGAAAAGAAAATTGTAAAGAACTAGTATCATGAAATTATTTTTTTTACAAATCGAAAAAAGGATTCAATCAAAATAAATGATGAGGTAAATTTTTTCGATCGATCAAATTTGAATCACCCAAAATGTTGTTATGTCATCGAATGCAGAATAGAGATATACCGAGTGATTAATTCAAGTTTTCTGAAGTGTCTTGAGGCATCGTTATCGTAATGAATATTCAAATGGCTTGAAGCAAGATTTATTAGTAGAACTGGAATTATCAGTTTCGTTATGATAGAGAAATTACTTTACTTCTCTATAAATGATTTAAAGCCAAAACAAATTTCTAAGAAATAAAATCAGTTTTTTGTACATATATAAGAATAAATTTTGCACATGAGTGTCTCTCATAAGTATTATTCTTGGTACCTGAATCAAGTGAGGTCAGTCAGATATACTTGACAAATGATGATCAAGCCTATGAGTAATTCATCAGATATGCCCTAAGAATCTTTTAGCTAGTTTAAGAGAATACATGCAACTATTTTTACATAACTCTTAAAAAGAGGTTGGCAATCTTTTTGCTTCTGCAGGTCAGATTGTGTATTAATGAGGGGATGGTGGGCCAGATTAGTGTTATAAAAAGCTCGAAATATAGAAATTTTCTATTGAAATACATCTAGTTGTATTTTGTCTCAAATCAATGAATAACATATGCTAGAAAACCATTTTTGTTTAACCAAGGATACCAATTAGTAATAAAAGAATTCAATTTAGTTTTAATCTATTTTAATCAATCAAGCATCCTTCAAATCAGATGAAAAGACAAGGAATCTTTGAAACATAAAAAGTAAGCATAGTATATCAATATTTGCTCACGGGCCAGATCTGGTAGGTTTTCTTCCCATTTTTAAAGAACCAGGTCTTTTCATTGACAAACACTCTTTGAAAATATAGAATTTCCAAAGTCTGTAATATAAAAGCTCTTGAAGTACTAACCCATTTTTCATGAAGGCTTATTAAAACATTATGTATAGGCTATTTTTTTTTTAAATTTCCTAATTTGAAATCTGAGATTGAAATTAGGGTTTCATGGAATAATAAGAAACAAATATTTCTTATAAATTTTGCCCCCCCCCCAACAAAGAGCTAAGAAAAGAGAATGCTGCTTCTACTTTTGGTCAACATAATCAAACAGGACTATCACATGAACACTGGTATAGTAGCCATCAAAGCTGATGGGATTTTTTAATATCATCAATTGATAAATGAATATTTGAGAATATTTCAATTTTCAGCCACATAATTCTTCCTCTCTCGTGTCAGCTTGAAAGGGAGGAAGAGAGTAAAACATGTTTTCCAGCCAAACGTACACATCTACAACAGTCAGTCACACATTACAAACTGGGCACATATCACATGTCTTCATTTCTTTCTCTCTTTAATCAGCTTTCAAGAGAGAGAAAGAGAGTAGAACTTATGTTTTCACAGTGCCGTAAACAGACCAACAAAAATCTTGATGACTAAGGTCCTCATGTTAGTTGTTCATTTCCATCCACTCTCTCTGTATCACACAAACTCAACTTGCTTTTTTTCTACACACAAAATAAATGTAATTACATCTCAAGGTGTTGAACTTCAATTTTAATTCATTTCACTGTATACCTGTCAAGAAAGTTATAATTGAAGAAGAACATTTTTTTCCATTTAGATTTTAAGGTATTGCATTGAAGAAAACAAAACCTGTAACTAAATCAAAATTAAGAAGAAAAATGGAAACAGCCTTTTCCATTTTCCTACTAATTAGAATTTTGCTTCGGCTTTTGTGGGAATATTTGATATGAAAATTAGCAAGGTTAGCAGTTCATGAATCGGTGTAGAGTGAATAATTTCTTCCAAGAAAGATGTGTTGCAATCATTGGAAAAGGAGAATGGTTGGTGACAACAATGCTTGGTATTCTTTGTCACATCCAATTAATTTCAAGGTCTCAATGGAAACTTTCAATAGTGCAAATCATTATTGGCAACCATCATAATTATCATAAGCTTTGTTATTTAAACAAGTCTAGTTGGTCATTCAATAGAAACTGTTGGGTGACTAATGTCTATTGGCAGCATGCCATGTTGACGGTGATCAATTGAAAAACTTAAAAAAGGATGATCAATGAATAAGTTACTTCTTTCTCCTTTTGTTGGGTAGTGTTCAATAAAATGAGTCTGAATTTTCAAAAAAATGTGAATGCTGCTGGACACAAACTAAGGGGTCTTACATGAACTTACAATATAAACCCATTTAGAGGGAGAATTTTGATAAAGTTTCTCGACATAACAAGGAGTATGTGCTTAAATTTTCAGTCCTCCAATTCCACTGGTGCCCCCTGTACAAGTGATACATTATATATATATATATATATATATATATATATATATATATATATATATATATATATATATATATATGTCATCCACAGCTGTTTTGATGTATTACATCTCTTTGGTGTGGACTTTCCATTATCCCATCCAGTACCGTGAGGCAGAATAGAAACCTCCACTTCAGGCCAACAGGCCGATATCCTACCTCTGGACTACAGAACTGGAAAGTCAGTAAGGCTGAATTTAAGCTATATATTTATTTACACAGAAATCCCTCATCCACAAGTGCTCTATTCCTAAGGAAGAGCATTTTATAAGCTTACAGTATATATATATATATATATATATATATATATATATATATATATATATATATATATATATATATATGGTTAGTGAGCCAGACCAGCTTGAAAACAGAAGAAACTTATGACAGCAATTTTGGTAGCAATTGTGGTTGATGTTTCTAGCAACTCTCAAGCAATCATGGTGAATCTAAGTGGCAACCTCCTAATCAGGTTTTATTCATTGAGATCAGCAGTATAACTGAGGAGAGGGAGGAGGCATTATTCATAAAAGCTTTATAAATAGTTCACCTACAACATGTCTACTGAGATTATACGATAAAAAGGATATATTATTGCATAAATGATATTTTTGATCTTTGAGGTTATTTTTCACTAATTAAGTGATAGTGCTTATCAACTTATTACAATATTTCCTTTCTCATCAAATCCCACTATATGTTGGGGGGAGACCGTCGAGGAGCCAAGCCCCCTTGACGCCTCTGAATCTCTAACTATGCCACCGCTCACTGGCAATCTCCCAATCAAGTTTTATTTATTGAAACCCTTAATTCTAAGATTTAGCTAAGTAGCATTTCTCTTCAGCAATCTTCCAATCAAAGAGCATCTTTTTCCTCCATCATAACTCCATGGATTCAACTAATTGTTTTTATTATAGGAGTAAAGCATTTTTATCATTTTTTAAACTAGGGCAGTGCCTGTTCTGAAGGAGGGGCATTTGGAAGGGTGTATGGAGCAGCATGCCATAATTATCTTGCAAAATAATTTTCCATTTATCATGCATAACTATGTCTTTTAAATTCTATAGTTACTTCCCTTCAGTTTTGCCAATTTAGATATTTTATATTTCAATTTAGATAATTCTAAAACATTTTATCTATCTTTATTAGATACTGTTGATACAAACTCCAAATTGACACTGCACTGCCTTGTCTACTCACTAAATATCTGATGAATGTCAACTTCCGACAACGGCTAGTTGTTGAGTAATCACAGTTCACATTCACACACACACCTCTTCAATTGTAGTCAGATAACATGTGAATAAATTTATTCCAAAATATCCTTGAATCACCTCCAAAGGTTTTGTTTTCCCTTGAAATTAATAAGCTGAAATCAATCAACATGAATTTTATCTTAACTTGGCCTGGAAGGAGCACTTTGACTCAATGTATAATAACAGTAAAACAAAGAATTTTCAACAATATCAATTTATGATTCTTTCCTTTTTCTTTCTATATCATAACATTATACAAAGTGCGTAAAAATGTTATGAAATATAGCATTCAGGCCTTTGACTTACCAGCAGGCTGTTTAGCACAAAGGTAAGTAACCCATCATTCACAGATTCAATTCCTGCAGCAACCCATTTTTAAAAATTGATTATTCTATTTACACTGTCTAGGCCACATGATACATTCACTGTGTATTAACAGGAAGTCATTTCAAACAGAGTTTCAAAGTAATATGATGCATCTATGGTTATTTCTGTCAGATTATATATCCATTTCTTGATAATAAGATCTAACAATGCAAATTCTGTTTTCTCTTTACCAATTAGTGCAACATCAATTTTCAGAATCTCGGCATCTAATATAACGTGCCATGTGTATGTATATATTTTCAGCCGTAACAGTTTTCAAGGGAGATAACCATTAAATGGTAATTATAGAGTAGTCTCCTTTTTTCTTTTTTTTCTTGCAAATGTGTCAAAATTCTGGGTTCATTTCTTATATTTCTCGAGTGCTATGCAATTGTAAAATAATTTGAATACTGCTATCATTTTTTCAGAATCAGCTCTAAAGACTGTCTCCAGCCAAACTCCTAACAAGAGATTCATTGATCAAATCTTATCAGAGACTTCTCAATGATTCTCAGATACTTTCTCCTACCTCCAAATACAAATGACCATCTACAATGTCAGACTTTAAGAAAGAGTTTAATCTTTTTATACTTACTGGAATAGGAAGTAAAGTCTGACCCTCCATAAATTGGTTACAGTTATTATGTACTTATATTGTAGGAAAAATATAAGGAATTAGGATGAGGAAAGATGAAAATACAATTGCAAAAGGAAAAAAAAACTTCTTTCAGATGTACAAATTATTTGTTTGACTATAGCTTTGCTATTTTTGCAACAGAATTCAATCTTTGGTAATCCTTACTTAATCCGTCCTACCATAGCATAAAGACTGCTAAAAGTTATGCCCCTTGTGGACTAAAAATGGCAAAATTTTTCAGTTCCAGCTAACTTTTAGGTATAAATCGTTAAGTACACTTGAAGTATTATTGTTCTCAAAAACTTGCCAGTAACCCCTTTGTATGAATTTTTGAGCATACATTATGTGTTTAACTATAAAGTTGGCTGGAAATTTCAAAAAATGAAAAAACCTACCATTTTTAGCCATCAAGGGGGGAACTTTTTGGCTGTCTTTATGTTATTGTATTTTTGGAGCAAATAAGCAAGGATTACCCAATCACCATAATCAATGCCAAAGAATTGTAGTCTGAGAGGCAAGGTCATTTTGGTTACATTGAAACTGTCAGTATAAATCATGTTCATAGAGAAGGAAAAAAACATAACCAGCATAAAAAATAGGAAAATCTACCAGATGGATCCATAATTTCCAATTTGAAATAGCATTATAAACAAACATCTTTCTAAAGGCAAACTAGATTTATTGATACTGGTTTATCTGTAGTCTAGTGCAGTGCTTCTCAAACTTTATTGTATGACTGCACACAAAGAAATATGTTTGAATTATACGGCACTCCAGCAGTAAAATGAATTGAATTTAGAGTTTTGAAGAGAGGGAGGGAACAAGGGAGAAAAAAGTGAGAAAGAAAGCAGAGAGCAATGAAAGATGAAGGGAAAGAGAGGAAATAGAAGAGGAAAGACAAAAAAGTGGAGAAAAACTGGGAGTAAAAGACAAAAAAGAAAAGATAAAAGAAAATATAAGAGAAAAAAGAACAAAAAGGATAAGAAGAAAAAAGCAAATTATTTAATTGAAACCGTCATGTGACCGACATCTTTTGGCAGCATGTTGTGCTGGAGGATGATCAATTAAAAATTGGAAAAAAAGATGATTGATGAATGAATTACTTTTCTCACTTTTTGTTGAGTAGTGATCACGAAAAAATCTGAATTTGAAAATATAAAACAAGCACCAATGCAGACAGGGACAAAACTAAAAGGCCAACTTAGCATAAACTTGAATTGTAAATTGAAATTACCCAAAAACATATATTGAAAAATATAAAAAAAGCATTTTTCCTTCATAATAAGGAGTGAATGTTTAAATTTTCAGCCCTCTAGCTCCATTGTTGTGGCCGTTATGTGCAATATATACATAGCCAGACTCATTTGAAAACTCAAGAAACCTACAGTTTTGGTTGATGGTTTCTAGAAAGGATGGTGATAAGAAGAACAGAAAAGAGAAAATAAGAGTGATAAAACCTCATAACGACTGAGTAGCTGCCTTATTTCAATATCTGGGAAGATAAGTCTTTGACAAATTTCCAATGTCTGATCACAATCCGAGCCACCAAAAGAACTTTATCAAATGTACTAGTATCAAGAGGTGACCCAAAGGACAAACAGGCCCTGTAACTACAGTTGGGGTGGGAGGCCCTGGGGGCACGATATATCTGAGGAATATCTCTGAATTTTTCAGATGAGGTATTATTGTTATTTCTATTGATATTCGGACCATCCTCATCTTGGTTGTTTTTCATACAACGTTTCGGCCGTTGCACTCAGGTATCATCTGGTAGGTGTGGGGAAGTAACGAACCGAACCCTTAATTTATCCGACGGGGGTATATTGACCGCACTCCCCTTTTAGCATTAATAATATTATTATTATTGTCTCACACTAGGATTGAACCTAGAACCATCAGATTACTTAGCAGTAATTTGTCTGATACTGTAACCACTACGCTATATGTCCATGTACCTGATGAAAGTCGTAGAGTGCAACGGCTGAAATGTTGTATGAAAAATAACCAAGATGAGGATGGTCCGAATATTAATAGAAATAATATCTGAAGAAATCTGGGAAATCTGAAAAATTTGAAGGCAGATGCAGTCAGACCTAGTGCAACTACTGCAATATCACCGTCTGAAATGGACCAAATCCACAGTAGATGTATTCAATCTCTTTACATTCTCTTTATCCCACTTTTTGGTCATTTACCCTTTCTTCACCAGTGCACGCCAAAAATCAAGATTAACAACAGATCAATGGTAAAATACAAAGTAAACTAGTATTCCAAGGGAAATTATGAATCACCACCACCTATATATGCTGTGTTTGATGTTATCAATCAAAATGTTGGCCGTGAAATTCAGACTTGAAAGAAAGTGGGCACAAACTATTGACCTACTTGGCAAAAACTTATATTGCATATTGAACCCCCACTAAAAACCTACATTGGAGAGGTATTTTTAAAAAAACGAGAAGCATTTTCCCTGTTCATTGAGGGGAGAGTATGCGCAAAATTTTAAGTTTCGACTAAGAATAGTAAAGATAATAAATCTGGATAGATAGATACAAGTGTCAGAATAACTTAAACCCTGCAACTGTGTTTAAACTGGTCTGTTATGATTAGTAGTGATTACTAAGAATATTTGTACCAAATATCTCAAGCGTGGTCCCAAACTTACTGCTGAATACTGAACATATCAATTTTGGCAGCCCTGGTCACAAAACATTTGTGAACATCATATATGTTATAATACACTGATTTATTCAAACTACTCATCTTGGATGTAAAAGTTATGTTTCAGCCATTGTACCAGCTGGCCTTCTTCAGATGCTCACTCTATTCTGAATTATTATCCATATGGTAAGAAGAGATAATCCTCCTCGTGATGATATGGATTTCACTGCTTGACCCAGGAATGGAATGCACATCCACCAAGTAAACTGCTTATACTTGATGCCTTTAGGTGGTGGACCTTCACCTAAATGTCTGTCCTTCCTGATCAAGGGCTCCCATATGGTGTTCAATTCTTTGATATGCTAGGCCTTAGGTTATCAGAGCCTAGCATGTTTGCTGATTCTTTCAATTGAACGATTCAGCAGTTTGAATGAATCACTGTGCAATAATGATAGTTCCGCATCTTAGAAATTCAAACGGAACACACACACACATATATATATATATATATATATATATATATATATATATATATATATATATATTCGTGGGATTGACAATTACTGTTCCCACCCAAGCAGTTTTTTTTTATCAGCCTTTTTAAGGTCCATTTTTGGACCTAGGCTTTCCCAAATAAGTGTAAGTGATTGGGGGAAGGTCTCTGATGTGCCTTACCCTGCCATACTGACCCATAATGTGTTTGTAGAGAGGAAGAGATGGATACATGCCTTTCCAAAGGGCATTTGTGCAACGTAAATGCAAATCGTCACAGCTTGAGGTTGAACAATCTGATTCTCCATGCCATTAATTCGACTGCTCATACATCCTAAACCAAACAATTCTGCATTATGATTTATAACTATTACAATAAATAATAATAGAATTATTTAAAAAAATGAATAGAATATTGAATACTGTAAAAAAAATGTAAAAAAATTGGAAAATATCTAGAGAAGAGCAACAGAACTTGTTCCAGAACTAAAAAAACATCCCCTACTTGAAAAAAATAGAACTAACAACATTAGAAGAAAGGAGAACAAGAGGAGACATAATAAAACATTTAAGATAATAAAAAGCATTGACAAAATTCCAGCCAAAAAATTCTCTATGATGAATAAAGGGAATATATATATATATATATAGACATTGCAAAAAAATTCAAGAAAGAGCTTCTTCTCACAAAGAATTACCAACAATTAGAACAAATTAATGTATCAAAACCCAGAAATGGTAGAAGCTAGAACAATGAACAGCTTTTAGAATAAATATGACAACAACACAACCAAGAAGAAATCAACAACAAATTAAAAATCATTGAAAAAAGGAAAATATCAAAACTTTCCAACAAAAAGCAAAATACAAGCACAAATATTTGCAAAAAGTTCACTTACAACATTTATTATCTTATAAAATTATAAAATATACGATGAAAAGTGAACAAAAAAAAGTAAAGAATGTAACTGCTTATAACATATAAAACAGGGTTCATTTAATCCACAAATATTCATCAGAAGACAATCCAACCATGCCATGAAAACCAAAACGAAGGGCAGCTGGGCGAGTTGTGAACTACTATGAAGTCAGCCAGATTCAAAACAAGCCAATTTAAAAAAATGTCTGATTTTCTGGTAATTCTCTATTTCTGGAAGCTCAATAAATGTTCTGGTACTGTAAAGGAAAGTAAACAAACCTTCAATCAAAGTAAATGAGTGGATTTTTGCTGGCATCTTTATTGATTGGAACCACAAAGGAATTTGAAATCTAAAACAACTTTAATGATGATGACCACTGCATCTAACTACAATTGAAGAAATCTTTGTCGCTGTGTATATACACCGCAATTACTTGACAGGTCATTGTATAAAGTTGACATTCACCAGATGTATGAGTCAGCAGACAAGGCAGTGCAGTGTTGAATTTGAACCTCTTTAAACTAGCGGTTCTCTAAAATCTAATAAAAATAAATAATGAATTATGGATTAAATTCAGATATGAAATATCTAAATTAGCAACACTGAAGAGAAATAACCGAATTACTTCAAAGCTATAGTGCTATTTTTTATTAAGAACAATTCAATTCAAATTCCCTGAATGCCTTAAACCGGCCTGCATCAACTAAAAGAGAAATGCAACCATATAAGAACTTAGAATATCAATATCTCAAAAAATGTCCTTTTATAGCTTAGGAGTTATGAATTGAAGACAAAACAAAGGTCTCAATTTTTGCAAACATCCTCACAGGTGGTAGCAATACTAATATAACATGCAAGGTGCATGTCTATATCTTATGTCCATGGCATTCCAAGGGAAATAATTTTCGCACTTTTAGGAAATATTTTTCATTATTTCGTTATTTGTAAGAGGCAGATGATTGCACTCAATGATAATTGAATATTCCAAGTTTTTACACTATTGTAATAGCAAAATTACTGAAATATTGCCATCAATTTTTAATGGTAAGTGTAAACTAGTAAAACATACAATGTGAAAAAAAATGTAAAAGCCTGGTTTTTATTAAGTAAATTTAAAGAGTTTTGCTAAGTTACAAAATCACACATTGAGTGGTATTTTCAGTTTTTGATTAGACGTGAACAAAGAAAATGATTGAAATTTTTTATCTCTCTAGACCTTTTGAGAATTCATGTGTTAAAATGCTTTTAACCTCTAATTTGATAGCTTCTTGAAATGTCCTGAAATGTAAGTCAAGATATTTTCAGGTATCTCTGATTAGCACCTGAAAAGCTCAGGCCGTTAAAGATATTCGATTTTAAAGTTGTCTGGCCAAGACATTGCAAAGAAATTTATTCACCAGTGACATGTAATGTTAGTATATTTAGCCTTGTCTGCAGCTAAATTTGTCCTTATAGTAGGCCCAATGGTGACAGGTCTATATATATATATTTCCCATCAGTCTCAAAAGACTCAAATTACTCACCTCGAAAAAAATAAATGAGGTGAAAAGGACATAATTTTTTAATAATAATATAATTAGGTCTGGTGAGTCACTCAATAAGAACTGTCATAAGACCAACATCTTTTAGCAGCTGTTTGGGGTGACCATGTTTGGGGTGATGAATCAAAAAGTTGGAAAAAAGGGGTGATAAATGAATGAGTGTTCTACACTCTTTCAATGATCTCTGGGGAGAAAAGATTTATTGCCCTTTTTGACGCTCTTAGGACAAAGGCCTTCTACAACACCTGGAATATATGTCCTGTAGATCTCTTTTAGAAGTCTTCTGGGACATTTTGATTCAGACATTAACACAAGCTGTGCAAGTGTGCATGCGCACACACACATACACACACACATATTTTGAAACCAGTGCACAAAGGAAATTTATATGTGCACAAAGGAAATTTACATGTGCATAAAAGTTTAGTTACCTAAAATGTAGTAGTTAATAATGATACTTTCAGTTACATACACACCTGGACAAGGAAAAGATGACTCAAGCTTTTTTTTTTATCAAATTCTTCATAATTACTCTTTTATCCAAACAATCACAAGTGAAATACTCGGCAATGCTATACAGTAGTGCAGGTAGTGTTTGTGCGCAGAGCACGTTTTAGTACGGGATAGTTTCTCGCTTGTTTTTCTTTAGAAAATTGAGCCGTTTGGTCAAGCCGTCCAATAGTTATTTACAGTGAGCTGGTCAATGTCATTCCATTCATTTCTGACTGCTTACCACAGCTGGTCAGTGTTCCAAAATTTTCGCTCAACTAGTTTGGCCTTATCTCATCTTATCGTTCAGACTACCCTCATCTTAGTTGTTTTTCCATACAACGTTTCGGCCATTGTACTCTACGACCTTCATCAGGTATCATCTGGTAGGTGTGGGGGAAGTAACGAACCAAACCCTTTATTTAACCGTATATAGACCGCACTCCCCTCTTAGCAGTAGTAATATTTTCGAATTATTATCTCACACTGGGATTGAACCTAGAACATGGACACATGATGTAGTGGTTAGAGAGTTAGACAGAATTACTGCAAGTAATCTAATGGTTCTAGGTTCAATCCCAGTGTGAGATAATGATTCGAAAATACTACTATGAGGATAGTCCGAACAATAATAGAGATAATAATAATAATACCTGATCTCAAAAATTCAGAGAAACACTAGTTTGGCCTTAATATGCATCCCTATCTTCTCTACGCCAAGAAGATCTTTTATAAGATGGAAGGTGCTTGGTTCATTTCTTTTGCCTAGGAGTGAACTCATTGAAAATGATTTCTCAGCTAACTATTCCTGTTAACTAGTTCGTCAGCTTTCCAAATACCACATTAGTACATCACTAATTTCTTGTTCTGGTTTCTACGGCACTGATGCTGCCTTGTTTGGCAGACTGCGTTTATATTGTAAAGTTTACGAAGACCCGTTTCAAATACTGTAGATAGCTCAACAAATTTTTATTGAAAAATTATTGATTCACTACATCAAATCTAGAAGAAGCAAAGGGTATGAAACACAAAAGAACTGCAAGTTTGTTTAAAGCTGAACGGCTTAACAAAATAGTAAAAACTGTTACACCGAAAGCGCAAGAGGTCACAATTGTTCAGCTGCAAGAAATACTTATGTATGATTTGGTAACAATTCATCTGTTTTTACTCTAGTGATGCAAAAGTTACTGGAGAAACAGGCTGTGCCAAAATTATGTTGAAACAACTTCAAGTTTACAATTGCACAGACATTCAGTGTGCACATAGTTTTGTCATTGGAAAAAAAAAATGTACATCACAAGATTTTTTTGCACACATTGACAACTAAAAATGAGTGGGAACAGTGGATTGTAAGCACCTTGATCCATTAGTCTTGTAATGGTTAAATGTGTTCAACTCAAAAGATGATTAGGAGTGCCCAGAGAGATAGAATTATAACACTACCTACACTAATATTTATACATGTAAACTATCAATTTTCCTGGCAGTGATCAGAATGAATTGTAAGATCAAAAGATAATTTGGGTGAACATTTCTTTTTCTTTTTAAAAAATTTTGTGAAACTTCCAAACAAATTTGTTGGAGAAGCAGAAAAAAATGAGTCAAAATTTAGCTTAACTTTCACTTGACTGAAGTCGTCTTTGCAAGAACATTGCTTCGAATCTCATCCATTTTTTTGGTAATTAGAAAGTTTTCCTATTATAAATATATATATATATATTTAAATATATATCTGTATATATATTTGTATACACACACACACATATATATATGTATATAGTGAATATGTATGATTATATATAAAATATATGGATGTGAGAGTATATATAATGCATACACAAACGTATATGTACAAAAATATTAAAGTATGCAACATTCTAATGTTTAGCTGATTTTTCTGTTTAGAATTTTATTTAGACATCAAACATGAAAATGATATTTATTTTTGTGGATGGATAAAGATTTCTTCAGATGTATGTTCATATGTTTGTGTATAGGTAATATCATATATACGATGGCTTGTTTTTTATATCATTTCCAGTTCCAAGTCAGTAGGGCCTGCATGTGAAAAGTTTAAAGGCCTACACAATAGAGTTTCAAAGTGAAGTGTGACATGCACATAATTGACACCACCCATTAAACCAAGGGTTTGCATGCAAGTGGCATGGATAGCATCAAGGCCCCTAGGTCAGAGGCTTGACAGGAGTTCACTTCTTTTGGAAGATACACAAGCTGGCTATGGGGGTCTATCGCCCCCTTTGTGGAATTCTAACCTTATGGCTGACTTGGGTGGTTAAACCACAGGACGTGAATACTTCACTGTTGGTAGATGCCCGAACTGGCTGTAGAGTACTACCAACCCTTTGTGCGCTTTGGTATAGATTTTGGACACACTGCTGGAGCAGATGCTGTTCTGAGTGTTGAAATCTGCTGCCCCTACGGGGGGGGGGGGGCATCACCCAACAATGTGACTACCTATGCAGAGTATATATATATGTGTGTTGAAGCGCAGGTTCAATACCACTGTTTATGCAGAAGCCCAAGCTGGTTATAGAGGTCTGCTGCCTTTCAGTACAGCTACCTGAGAATATATATATGTATATATATATATATATATATATATATATATATATATATATATATATATATATATCAATGTATATATTGAAGTGCAAGTACATATATAGACACATTTAATCAACTATAACCAAATCCTATTTTGGGGGCTAAAACTTTGAATATTTGCATGAGTACACTGATAGGCACCATCTAAAAATGGTTTTTCTTGTTTTCCAAAAAAGTGCTTTCCGGGTCTATATGGTCATTTTAGACCAACAACACCCTAATCTTGTGCTGTTATTTTTTAGATAATTAGCTCTGGTACACATGCGGGCTATGGTGATTCATTTATGCCAGGTACAGATATATACATCTATACTTTCTAACAAAAGACTTGAAACACTGACAAACATTTCCATAAAATTCTTCACAAAAAAAAATGTCATCTTGAAATAGATAGCATAGAATTTATGGTCTATGATCTAGATTTTTTGGTGAAAGATGGGAGAGATACATTATTTCCTTCTCACTCAAAATTTAATGGGTTAATGTCATTCAAAAATAATTGGATTGGATTTCCAGAGATTTTGTGTCAAAAGATCAACTTTCATTCTCTATTCCTGTTTTTCTTTTTCCTTATAACGGTCTCCATGAAAAAAATTAGAAATAGTGGGAAGCCTACCATCAATTAGAAAATAGTTCTCAATTTCTTATGTATTACTGGGGATAGGCTAAGAACAATCAGTTTCTTCTTATCATTTTAATGCAATCAATGATAGTTTTCCCTCTCATCAAGAAAAAAAAAAATAATCAAAGATGGTTCACCAAAGTACAATCTTTGACACAACCTAAACAGAGAAAATTATTTTTTTTACACATGAAGGAACCCTTCATTTTTTTTTTTGTTTCTTAACTTTGGGAGAAACATAAGAAATGATCAAGAATTCCTGGAAGCAATCTGCTTAAAATGTTGTCATAGGGCACAATTTTTTCTATGGTGTCCAATTTTTTCATTCCTCTAGATGAATATTCAAATTTTTTCTTTCCATTTCAGTATTTTTTTAAAGAATAACTTAAAGCTCCGATATGACCCTGAAGCAAACAGCCATATTTTTTCAAGGGCAAACAGTGAAGGAACACCTTTACGATGGTCTTTGCAAGATGAAAAAAATTCAACAAAAAATACTTTTCTGCTACAAGGGCTGGCGCTAGGATTCCTGGTGCTGAACTTTGATACCTTACATAGCATAGTATAGGTATACATTGATTAGTGCTGTTAATTTGTTCCAAAAAATTCCATAATGTTCAAAACTGCACTGTTTAAGGTCTTATTGGAATTTAATGTTTGTTTTTTACAGGTTCAGGTAGTACTGGCTCCGTGACACCCATGATAGAGAAGTGTGGCAAATCCTGGGGAAGGTCTATGTCCAATGACGGACGCTGAAAGACTGATGATGATGATGATGATGATGACTTAGTTACATTTTTTAAACAATAGTACTTTAATCGTACTACATTGAAACCTACGGTAATCAAAACCGCATGATTCAAGGTATTGCTGTATAATCTTATAAATTTATGTTTTATAGAGAAAAACACACACACACACACACATATATATATATATATATATATATATATATATATATATGTGTGTGTGTGTGTGTACTAAGCTACAATGATTGATACTAAAAATCAGCCATTTGAATTTCAATGAATAAATTAAATGACCTAGTCAGCAGTCATGAGAATTTCCTTTGATTGATTTTCTTATTTCACCACAACCAAAAGTATTTGTCGGATATTTCTGAAAAATTTGACAGAATTTTCTTATTTTCACTATTTTTATTCCGTTAAATTTATTGTATTCTTATTTTCCATTTGTATTTGGAAAGTCTCGGACAAATGACAGTCACCCTGTAGCAGTTGGTGCTCTGAATGACCGTGCGTGTTGCCATTACCTATGGCTAGCCCTATCTGCTCTCTACACATTGAGATTCTTAGGGTTTCAAGTTAATTTGATAATGTTGCTTTATTTTCTGAAAGTGTTAATTATATGTTAGAAAACCTTTTCTTATGCCATAATGAATCTCATCAAACTCAAACGTAAACCTTTCAGAGAACAGGTCAGGTTAGTCACTCAATAGTAGTAACAATGTCATGATTAACATCTTTTGGCTTTTTGTTGGATGATGATCACTATAAAAGTCTGAATTTTCAAAAAAACTACCGTGAACACTGCCAGACACAAACTAGGGACCAATTAAGCATAATCTTATACAGCAAAATGAGCCCCCCCCCCTAAAAACACATTTTGGGCAATCTTATTCAGAAACGAAGAAAACTGTATTTTCAGAACATAATAAGGAGTAATGTCGAAATTCAGCCCTCTAGCTCCATTGGTACACCCTGTACTCACGGCATGTACATAATTGGACCAACACAAAAACGGAAGTAATTTATATTGACAGTTTTGGTTGATGGTTTTTAAGTCAATCAGTTCTTGAGACCAACTCTATGAAACCCAGTCTCTCCTTGAAAATAAGAAACGAGTTGGTAACAGAAATTCAATACAGTTACAAACCAATCATCTGGCTACCAAAAAACTGGCTATTTTTCTATCTGGCGGGCTTCATAGTAGTTTACCACTTGGTAACTTTTTGTTTTTATCTCTATGGCGCAGTAGAATTGTCTTCTGATGAAGATTGGTGGATCAATATTAATTAAATAGACTTTGTTTTCACAGGAGATTAATTTGTATTTGTTATAAACATTTTCTTTATTTACTTTTCATTGTATATCTTATATTCTATATTTTAAGTGGATTAATAAAGATCAAACAGATCTTACTTTAGTAATGTAATAATTTAAATCTCTTAAATACAATTTCATTCTTTTCTTTTCAATGTGTATAAACATATATTAAGCCTTGGTCCAGAAATCTGGAAAATCCTGAAATCTCAATCACCTCTGCCTCCATGTTTGCCAGATAAATGGTTCAGTGTTGTATTGCTCAATGCCACATCGAGTAACTTTTATTGGGGGAATATTGCATCAAGGAAATAATCAAATCTGTTTCCTGGAAGCCAAGCTTCTTGCCGAAGACCCTGGAGATGTTTCAGTCCATCTTGGATCCAAATCCTCTGCAAGGCACAGATTAGTCTAATCCTAGATTACAGATTCTTTATAAGTGTTGCTTCCTGTTACTCTAGGCTGTATTGGAAATAAGATGATCAGAAGTTTAAACAAATCGCTCTATTCAAAGAGATCACATTCTTTTATAAAACATTGTCCCTAACTTATATTAGATAAATAAAAGACTTTATCACATGGATATGTATTTGATAATGCTCCCTCTCTTCAATAGAATTCCTGCATCATCTCTGATGATCAAAGAAGCAGCTGAAATGATACCACTCTCTTTAAACTCTCTCAATAAAATCAGATTGGTAGTCAGAAGGAATACTGACTAGCCTTCCATCTTCAGGATGGTGATTCATTTAGGTGTGGTCATGAAATGGCACTTGATCTTTATGTCTTGAAGCAGACTATTCAAAACTTTTTGCTCTGGCAATATACTTTTTGAAAAATAAATTTTTTGCAACACATTAATTTTGTTAGCCAATCCAAAATATATGTCATCCCAGCAGTTCAACTGACTCAAGAAAAGTATCTTTTAAAAGATTTGAATTATACTTACTTTGAATTATACTTAATTTCACAAAGGACATGATTAACATGGCACAGGACACAGTTTGAAGAGCTTTTAGCTATTTTGTGGTTGTCAGCTCTTGATTCATTCAGATGTAGGATGTGGGAGCAAGAGAGGCCAAATCATCTGACCACCTCCAATAATGTGGTTATAGTGCTTCAACGTATACACCTAACAGCACTTTGTATTCAAAAAGCAGAGACAAATAAATGCTTGCAAATGCCCCCCTCCCCCACTATGAATGCAGCTCTTCTCTCTTCTTTTGAAACACTTACTGGTCACTTTATACGTACATTGCATGGTCAAAGCCGTATCAGTATGACTTGTATTTAATTAGCCGTGTACTTCAATAGATGTACTTACTTGGTCACAAGATTAGTTAAATGTAGTGTCTTCATCCAATCATGTCTCTGAATATAAAATGTGTTCTTTCACTATATCATTCTTGACCCTCTTTGGTAAAGCCATATTGCAGAATATCTCTCTCTCTCTCTCTCTCTCATTATAGAGTAAGAAAGAAATGTAGTTGAGGCGTGTCAATCTATGTATCAAGAGGTGTAGAGTTGTGGCGATGTGTTAGAACAGCGAAAAAGTATTTCTTTTTTAAATTGAAAAAAAAAAAATGAGAAATACAGGTCAAGATTTGTTTGAGTAAATGTACATAAAAAATCATGAAAAAAATATTTTTTCCAAATAGTATAACCATTGTAACTTGAACGTTGGGTGATGTTTTACAAACTTCATATTATAAATCAATCACCCACTCTCGAGCCAATTCATTCATTTTCTCTATAAAAGTAACTTTTTCTCAAAAATGAATAATTTGTACAAGAAACAAAAGACAGATTCAGTCTAAGCTGTTCATACTAAATAAGAAAAACATCTTTTCATAATTTTTTTATGAACATCTATTCAAACAAATCTTAAGCCGTCTGTATGCACATTTTACATTTTTCTGAAATAAAAAAAATCCCCAGAAGTCAGAAACATCACATTTCAAAAACAAATTGGCTGGCTGGCTGGCTGGCTGGCTTACTGGCTGGCTGGCTAGGCGCATGTTGTTGTGATGGGGATTGTTCAATTAGATATTTCATTTTTATTCTTAAATATTTGATTTTATTTTCAAGTAACACTTGTTAAAAGATATTGTTCGCGCGGGAATATGTGATCTATTCTTACATACTTAATCACTAAAGATAGGTTACTTTCTTATGTATGCAGGTGTAATAGAATAACCCTTTTCAGTCTCGGAAAAGAGGATAGAAGCATCATTAGATTTATAACAAGATAAAGCAGGTGCACTTGGTAACACTAGTCACGACCATTTAATTAAAGAGACATTATGAGAAAGCAAGTGGAAAGGGGTTGATAAAAAATAGGCGGTGTGTGTCAGGATTCTAACAGTGGGAGTAAGAAAGATGAACAGTAAGTTTAGAGGTGAATGAAAGAAAGCAGGAGGAAAATAGAAGAGAAAAAGGTAGATGATCATATATTTCCGATATCAGGTAAAAGGAGAGAGTATAAGTTGATAAAACAAAAAAGATAGTAATATAGGAAAATGACACTTGTCTATAAGTAAGGGGACCGAAGGTCGGTAAGAAGACCAGAAGGGATAGCAATGAGGTAGCAGCCACCAGTTGCCTACCACTTGCAGTAGAGGGATTGATCAACCTCTCTCTTTTCTTTTGGGAGTGAGGATTTTGTTTGGTCTTCAAATGAAGACTATCAATGTATTTTCAGTTGGCCGAAGAAGGAAAATAAAGATTTGATTCTGAATCCAGACATGCAGCTTCCGTTTCATTCTCTCACTGCAGCCGTGGTGCACATTCAATGCAAAGAAATACATAGTGGACAAGATCAAAAAACCCCACACCATATTCCTTCAGTATGCATCACATGTACAGGTCACACCAATGGAGCTAAAAAGCTGAAAATTTTGACACTCACTCCTCATTACATCTACAGGAATGTTTTGTTTTTTTGGAAATTCCCCTGCAAAGTTCAAGCTAAATTGATCACTTAGTGGCATCATTTATGATAGTTTTTTTGAAAATTCAGACTTTTCAGGGATTGAACGAAAGGCAAGAGAAGTAATTTCATCATTGATCACCCGTTTTTCCAATTTTTCAATCGATCACCCCCCCAGCATTGCATGCTGCCTAAAGATATTGGCTACATGACAGTTTCTATTGAGTTACTAACCTCACATATTTTTCAATTCAGTTATGAATAACACACAATTTAACTGGAAGGTGTGCAAGGTTATAGACAGCCAGGCAAAATACTTTGATGACTGAATAATGATGCTATAAATTTTATATGAATTCACATGATTGAAATTATTGTATAGATGAGAACAAAAATGTAGAGCTAGAAAATACATCAAAGCTCTACACTAACAAAAAAAATGAATGAAAAAAAAGGGAAAGAACTTTAAATGTATGAATATTAAAAATTTCGATCTAGCTTTTATCAATAACTGTTCATTTTTAACCTCTTTTCCAGCAGAATTATGAAAAAAGCTCTCAATTGTAAACAAATTCCTAGATCTGCCTCAAAATTTAATCAATTTTTACATAGCACATGACCCCCACTTCCACAGAATTTGATTGAAATTCATGGAGAACTTTTGGAGATATTGAGTGAACAAACAAATGGGCAGATAGAAGTGAATACAGGTACATCTTCCAACTTCATTTGCGGGAAGCATATTAACAAAATACTATCACAGGTTGATGATAGCAGCAGATGTCTTTCATGTTTTCTGTTGTTACAAACCATCAATAGAACTATCAACAGAGATTTCTTTTGGTTTTTAGTAGGTCTGGCTGGCTATGTATGCATGTAGATATCACACGTACAGGCCACACAAATGGAGCTATTATGTATAGAAAAGATATCTTTTTAGTTTTCTCAACATCCCCCTCCCAATACCTTTTTAGAGGAGACTTCAGTTTGCAATGAAAGCTTATGCTAAATTGACCCTTATTTTATGTTATTTTTTTAAAATTCAGACTCTTTTAGTGACCACTGCTGAACAAAAGGCAAGAGAAGTAACTTATTCAACGATCACTTTTTTCTAATTTTTCTAATTGATACTCCCAATATGGCATGCTGCCAAAAGACATTGGTTGCATTATGGTTTCTATTGAGTGACTAACCAGACACGCCATACATTTTTGTTTAATTGCTCGCCCATAAGCGCACAAACATTTATAATGCTTTGAAAGGTACCAATGGATATTTGTTAGCGAAGCAAAGCAAACACATTACAATTATGTGAATCATGAGATTTGTAAAGAGATTAGATGGGAAGTGATGGAAGATAATGACATACAGATCAGTATAATAGTAATAATGTTGTAAAAGGTTTGATTACTTTCCAAAAAATAAACAATATCATCATGAATCTTCGTCTTATAAAATGCATGATTGTAACACATTCATACCATCAATATACATCAATATCTGTATTTCCTATCAAAGTATAAAGGGGTGGTTCTTGAACTTTTTCAACCACAGAACCCTTAATTTACTCCAAAAAATATGTGTGGACCCCTAAAAGAGTTTTTATGCAAAAATAGGCCACCAAAATTGATGTATTGTCTGTATATTTGAGAAGTCATTAACCTACCAACTTTTATTTGGACAATCTAATCAACTCTTTCCATCTTTGATGCTGACACAACATAGATTGATAGACTTTCCTTCCTTATGGACATGGGCAGCCTGTAATGTGTGTGTGTAGGGGACGGGGACATTTGACTCCGGATCAGGCCTTCTCTTCAAGAGCAAAGGGGTTTAAAGGTTGGAACCTTATAGTCAATAAAGGATAATGGTGCAGTTCAATTGTTTCACGTAATCCCAACTTGATGTTCCCATATATAAAAAGCCTGTATTATTATTCACTGATGCTCACTTTGTCCTGTCAACGCAGCATCTGGTTATGTATCTCTATCGACAGTCAAGTGCACCATCCAACATCAAGATCATACAGGGGATTGTGCTTGCTTACATTACAAATGGCTGGTAGAATGCCAATCATGTAACAGGGTTGCCACTGTGATATATTCCAAATACACCCTATTGATCCCTTCTCTGTGGATATATGCCCCCCCCCCAATACGTGCTCTCTCAGCCTCCGGAGAAGTGACAGTGGATGCCCATATTTAATCAGAATAAGCCCTTTGAATGAATCAGCTGAAACGACATGTCGCCATCAAAGATTGGTAGAAAAGATGAGGTAGTCCAAACAAAAGTTGGTACACCATCACAAGTTTTCCAAAACTGAATGTTTTCAAAAAATATATCCATTCTAAAGGAGAAAGGGAATGAAAGTCAATGGAATGAATGACAGTTTCATTTTTTCTTTTTTCTTTGAAATCTCTTTGAAGTCTGGTGTAACAGTAGACAGATAGATTCTCATTAAATGATTAGTTTTTATTGTCATGTATGCAGAAAATCAGACTTCAGAAAGGGGAGAAGCACTTCAATGGGTTTTTTTTTCACATACCTCTGGATATGCTTTTTTTTAATATCATTTTTTGATAATTGATCTTCTTCTCACTTCATCTTCTTCAAAATGATTTCTTTCCAATGACCCCTTATACGGGTCTCACAGACCACACTTTGGGTTTAGAGTCTATTTATTTCCACACTCTTATTGTTAGTATTATTTATGTTCCAACTAGTGAGTGTCAAGACCATTCTACAGAATGACAGCATTTCATAAAATAAGCCCTGGGTTATAAATAGAGATTAGTTTTCGAGAATTCTATTAGAAATCCAATTTGAATAATTCACATTAGTGACTTCTTTATTGACCCATCATTCAATCATAATTCAGCCAATATGAAGAAATAGAATTAGCTATTCATTAATTTCAACCAGAATCTTCTGCATTTTATATCATCTTGAGTTTATCCTAGCTATCAAAATATGGGGGCAATATTAAAGTAATTTTGCGTTTGCAATCATGTCAAAGTTTAGAATATAAAGTGAATGTGTACAGCTGATTCAACTGGGGAATTGTCACAGAATTTAAACATTTTTGTGAACAATCATTTTCTCTCACAAATAACAGAATAATGCAATAGTCTTCTCAGGAGAATAACTCCTGCATAAAAATGTGAAAGTTATAGATACAGACAAGAATTTATAGATATACATTTGGTGTATTATATAAGTATATAACATTTCAATTCAATAAGTCATTTCGACCAGAATCTTCTACCTTTTTAGAAAAATTTAACTTCAACTGTCTGTCATACTCTCCAGTTCCTAAAGAATGCATCGCTAAATGCAACAGCACTATGCGGAGTTATTATAACGTAATTAAGATTGTTCCAGCAATAATTTTAAGATACATGATGTCCTTGCTGAGTCTCAACAAGATGGATCAGATTGGGGCAGTGTATCTCAACTGGTAGCAACTTACTGGAGTTGGTGAAATACCAACAGGTGTCAATGTATATCACTACAGAGAAAATCATTGCGTACGTGATTATTCTCATATACACTGACCATGAACCAAACTGCACAGTATAGAGTTGTTTCGGAGACTGACCATGATTTATCATTATTTATTTTGGAAATTTGACATCACTAAATTTACTTTCTAAAAACAGTTCACATGATCAACATCTTTCAGCAGCATTTGATGTTAGAGGTGATTAAAAAAAAAAATTGGAAAAACGGTTGATCAATGAATGAGTTACTTCCCTCCTTTTGTTGGACAATGATCGCTAGAAAGTCTGAATTTCCAAAAAACAAGCTTGAATGTTACTAATACAAAAGAACCAATTTAGCATAAACTTTCATTGGAAATTGAAGCCCCCACTAAAAATCTTTTTCAGGAGGGAATTTTCCAAAATCAAAATTTTCAGCCCTCTAGCTCTATTAATGTGGCCTGTATGCATCATATATTCATGTGTCCATAGCCAGTCAGTCAGCCAGACTAAAAAACAGAATAAATCCATGCTGACAGATTTGGTTGTCAGTTTCTTCTATCTAATATCTGGAAAAGAGTACTACAGTGAATCAGTGCTAATCGGGGTAGCACTGTGCGGGGATGTTATTGTGAAATAGTGAAGCTGCCATTCCTTCACTGACTTCATGCAGGCACTTGGCAGAGAAATAAAAAAAGGAACATTGATGCTTTGTAGTTCTCAGAGAAATAACTACACATTGAGTCGATTGATCGACCAACATTGCATTAACATTCAACAGATTCTCTCTTATTTACTGGCATGTCAATTCCACAATAGGTGGGTAAAGAGGAACTTGCTGGAAAAAATGAAAAAAAAAACAATCCTGTCTGTGCCATTGTCAGTTGCAAGAGATTCAATGTTAGCAAAAAAAACTTTAAAAAATAAATTTATCTAAAACTTAACTAAACTATGTAATAAGAATACAAATGAATACGTTGTCAGTTGCAAAAGGTCTGATGTTAACAAAATACTTTAGAAAAGAAATTCAAAAAACTTAACTAAAGTATTAATGAGAACACAAATGAACACCTTGTCAATTGCAAAAGGTTGATTGATAACAAAAATACCTTAAATAACAAATTCATTGTAAATCTGAAACTTGACTAAACTATTTATTAGCTATACAAATAAATACCTTGAACTCACTAATTTATGCATCAACTGAAAGGAGTGGGTACAGTGGGAGTGAGATAATGCTCAAGTGAATACAGACACTCCACAATAAAGTGCAGTTTGTTAAAGTATGGTTCACAATATAAGGCAGGTGGGTTGTGGACCTCCACATTTTTATCTATACCATTGCCTACTTGTCCAGATAACACCACATGAAAACAAATTTATAGCATGAGACAGTAAAGCACTGTAGGCAAGGATGTTCCTAGGAGCAATTTCTTTGAACACTTTTCAGCAAGAAGCTTTGTTGAACTAGGCAGGTTTTAAGGTTGCAAGTTTTCCTTTGAAGATTGATTGTTGTTGCCAAATGGTGATAAACATCAAACAAATGCTGAAAGCACAGTTTTTTTTAGTTCTTTCATAAGGTGTCAAAATCATTAGAAATATGTGTTGAATGAAAACTTATCTTGTATTTGGTTTAAGCCAAATAAGTGAAATTGCCTAGTTGGCAAAACTTACTTATTTTTTGTCAAAAAAATTTGATTTCACTTTGATTACATTATCTTTTGATCATAAAAAATAGTTTCGTTATATCCCTGCTTTGATTGAATAAACCTCTTATTAAATTAAAACTACATATATTTATTTATTTATTGTGAAAAAAATGATCAAACTTTACAAATTGGGCAATTTCACCAATCAGCGTAATATACACATATTATAAATTTATGACTTAGCATTAGAAGAAATTTTAACAATATTTATATTTCTATGGTGCTGAATATTTTACAAGCATGTAAATAGACTTTTTTAAAAATCTGAAGTTTTTACCGAAAGATTACATTAGCCATATATATGTATCTCTCTCTATCTCTATCTATATATATATATATATCTCTCAGATTATATATCGATTTATATATATTGGCTTCACTCTATAAATGGATATATAGGAGGGCTTTCCATATCTTTTCAGGTCCCAAGTCAGTTAGGCTTGCATGTGGAGAGCCCAAAGGCCTTTACAATTGATTTAAGGTGATGTGCAACATGCACCTGGTTGACCCTATCACTTAAACCAAGGGTTTGAATGCTATGGTCCACAGAGGTGGCACAAATAGGAGCAGAGCCCTTAGGTCATAGGCTTGACAGGAGTTCCTCCTGGCAGATGCAAGCTACTAGCTATGGGGGTCTACCACCCCTCATGTATATATATATATATATATATATATATATATATATATATATATATATATATATATATAAACACTTTCACACCATTTGCAAACAATATATGAGTATATATATTCATGCTCAATGCAGTGTATGCACAGAATACTTTCTATGTATACATACATACCCTTATATATCTATATTGATGCATTCATTATATATATATATATATATATATATATATATATATATATATATATATATATATATATATATGGAGAGAGAGAGGGATAATGAACCCATATATACTAGTATGTCTAAATATATACTCCTACCAATCAAGTTGTAGTGACTCATTAAAGCTGAACTATTTATAAATGAATCCAAACTACAAACCCGTAGGCCAAGTAAACTACAAACAATTAATTCTGATGCTTTTGCAGCCTGAGTTATAAGAGTTTAGATGGAAAGAAACTTTTACAAGCAAACAGAAACACAATCAGAAATTACTTCATGTCAAAAAAGTTGTTTAATACATACATCTTACCCCAAGGCATTAGTGATATGAAACTTTTGTGCCAATTTTTAACTGCAACAAAAGTCGACAGTTCTCTGAAAGCCAAAAGGTTTTTCATTCAGACTTTTTTGAATCGGTTAATAGTATTCGTAAGAATAGAGAGAGTGGGATAAAAAAAAAAAAAAGGAATATTTTCTTCTTTTTCAAGTCATACAACATCATATTCTTTTTTAAGTAAATTCTAGAATTAAAAAAGTGCACAAAAGAAAGAAAGAGAAGATAGAATGAGGGGAAGAAAAATAGCAAGCAAGCAAGCAGACTATACTGTGTTTGGAAATAATGGATACATTTCCAAAATATATTTATTGTTTTCAATTTTCCAATGAACTATGCAGCATTTTAGATGATATTTTTTGTTTCATTAATGTTGCAATGATTTTTTTTATCTTTATTTTGGATGTTTCAACAAGGATTTAACTGAAAAAAATCAACCTATTAATTGCAGATGACGGGAATTTTCTATGGCTTGACTGCAAATAACAAAAATATCCATCCTGTTATGGTAAACTTGCTAAAGAGAAATGCAGTGTGTAAGTGATGTTTGTTCCAAGTTCTCCAGCCTGGGAAGACAAAAAAGGAAATGAACAAAGACTTTGCTGGGTTGAGCTAATGACTTTTGAAAGAATCATCATGGATTGTATTTGGTCTTTTCTCTTCAGAAAGCCAAGGAAGATGAATGTACACTATAGAGGTTTAGATTAATATGTCATGGTATTTTAAGTTGTGTAGACCATATGTTTCACCACACGCTGTAATGGTGAACTTACGTGCTGATCAAGTGATGTTCAACCAACCAGAATATAACTCAGATGCAAGTCAAAGCGTACCTTATTTATACTCAGAAAAAAAAAAAACTAAATTGAAGCAATGAGTAGTCAAAAGTCAACATAACCATTAATGTGTCTATGAAGGGGGGGGGGTGCTAGTAATACATCCTATCTAGTGCCCAGGAGTCCAAAGGGAGCCTTTGAGCCAAGGAGGCCTATGAATTTCCTGGGAATTTTGGCAGCATGTTGGAAAGAGGGGTGATCAATGAATAACTCACTTCTCTCATCTCATGTTGGGCAATGATCACTAAAAAAGCCTGAATTTTCAAAAAACAAGTATGAATGTTGTCAAACACAAACAAAGAGACTAATTTAGCATGAACTTACATTGCAAATTGAAGCCCCAACTAAAAACCTATATGGGGGGTATTAAAAAAAACAACTTTTTTCAAAGCATAATAAAGAGTAAAAGTTTAAATTTTCAGCCATCTGGCTCCGTTAGTGTGGCTTATACATGTGATACATCCATAGTGAGCCAGCCAGATCAACTTGAAAACTGAAAAAGTTTTGATTGAAGGTTTCTAATTTAAAGTGAGCTCACTACTGCTGAGACAAAAATTACAAAAATCTCAATAAAACTAACAGTCATAATAATAGTGGTGGCAAAGAAAATACACCTTTTACAGATCTTGTTATCTCTTAGCAAGATCAGGTGGCTCCATCCGTCTGAAATAAAATTGGCAAATTATATCCTGTAAGTTACACACATGCACACATAAATATGTGCATATACACACAGAGAAAATGAGCTCTCCACAGTAGCTAATTGCAATTTGACACCTGAATTATTTTGAATAAAGACACAATCACATTAAATATTTAAAATTGCTTGTGAATTTTTCTTCGTCTATTAGAAAATCTTTATACAAGAAAAAAAATTCAAAATGCAAAACAGGCAATCCTCACAATAAGGCAGGTGGGCAGAGTCCAGTCCACTCAGATTGTGATCAGCATGTCTGCCCCATCACACAGATTCCTGGCATGAGCAAAGAGTGAAGAAAACTCTCCATTAGGACAAATTTCTCAGTGCACTCAGCAGCTAATTAAGATGGCAATGGGCAGGCCATGTTGTAAGAATGAAAGATAACCAATGGACAATCCACTCACAACATGGATCCCCAGAGATCACATAAGAAACCGAGGCTGACAGAACACAAGATGGAGAGATGAACTAGATAAATTCTGGAAATACTGGCCCCCGCGACGCTCATGATAGAGAATTATGGCAAATCCTGGGGAAGGACTATGTCCAACCACGGACATTAAAAGACTGATGATGATGAAGCTGTAAGATTAGAGTGAAGTTATCCTGCCAAGGGTATGGTCACAAAAAATTGTCAGAATAAAGTCCTAGTGTTGATCAGATTTGAGACGTATGAAGACACCAAGCTGACACATAGAAAAGAAACCGGTCATCCATACTTGATTGGAAGTTGTCTCTTAAAAGATGGATACTCAACTTTTCTCATAGTATTAGAGGTTATAAAGTCTACAGTCAAAACCAAAACAAACAATTACCAATCAGCCAGAAAATCTTCCACAGACCAATAATAGCCTATTAATAATCTCACTGGACATTGAGATTTGGTTTTGCTCCTTACTGGTTTCCCTTTGAATTTGACCTTCTGCCAAAGGCCATTTGGTCCAACAAATACCTAATATAATCAAAATAAAAACAGGTCTGGTTGGTCAATTAATAGAAACTATTATATGACCAATATCTTTTTGCAGCATGCAGTTTTGGGAGTGATCAATTAAAAAATTGGGAAAAAAGTGATCAATGAAAAAGTTACTTCACTCACCTTTTGTTGGGCTGTGATCATTAAAAAAGTATGAATTTTCAAAAAACAGACATGAATGCCGGCAGACACAAAGTATGGGACCAATTTAGCATAAACTCACTGCGTAAATTGAACCCCTCACTAAAGCTATTTAGGGGTGTGATTTTCAACAACAAACAAAAAAGACATTATTTCTAGACATAATAAGGAATAAATGTTAAAATTCTAGCCCTCTACCTCCAATGGTATGGCCTTTACACATGATACATACATAGCCAGCCAGACCAACTCTGAAGAACAGAAGAAACCTATGTTGACAGTTTTCGTTGATGGTCTCTGATGATCTAAATGAAGATAAGCACCTCTCTGTTGGGGGTGAAAAATCCTCAAGGTTTAAATGGTATGAAAAAGCTTTCTTACAAAGCTTTGATATTGAGGTAATTGTAATGCAGTCATCTTTTATTTGCATCGTTTGTCCTACGAGCTCAGGTTCAGCAATGAAACAGGTGGAGGTAAGAGAGACAAATAGAAGACAAAAATGACGACAAAACAAGGGCCGTGCAACAAACATGCACATCTGTCGAACGGGACAAAACACCGGCTAATGAAATAAACATCTGTTGTTGAAAGCATGCCCACATGATGTCATGATGCCGTGGCTTCTTGCACCCGTATCTCTTTGAAGTTTTCAGGTGTGAAGAAGAAGTGCCGTGAGAGAGAAGAATGTACATGCTAACTGAAAAAGACAAACTCGGCACGAACAACAGAAACACGTTGTGTAGAAAAATAAATGCTTTGTTTATTTTCTTCTCGCTTCCTATACCTTGTATTTGG
Source organism: Thysanoteuthis rhombus (assembly GCA_963457665.1). Classification (NCBI taxonomy): domain Eukaryota; kingdom Metazoa; phylum Mollusca; class Cephalopoda; order Oegopsida; family Thysanoteuthidae; genus Thysanoteuthis; species Thysanoteuthis major. The sequence continues at coordinate 10,911,045 of OY735206.1, read as the reverse complement.
GGCCCTCTTTTCTCCGGTCCATACAGATGAAACTGCCTCTGACTCCGCTAGCGATCTTGAGAAAAAATTCACACAATATGTTCACTTCAGTCTTTTCCCAGCATAGATGTACCAATGGTTAAAACATAATATAAATAAGGACAAAACTATTGATTAAAAATATTCTGTAATTCAAAAATGCCTTAAAACCTTCCTTTTGTCAAACTCTAGTCCTCAACAAGAACAATCCTCACCAAATTTAGGGTATAAAAAAATTAACATTCCCTAATTTGAAATCACGACCAAGTGATTGGTAGTCGTGTCTCTTACCAACTAAGTTAAATCGACAAGTCTCACATATCTACAAAAATTTAAGTTAGGAATATGCAAAGGGCTTATTTCATTCTAATAAATAGATACATCTATAAACTTAACAAATCCCTACTATGATTTGAAATCACATTCAAGTGATTGGTAGCCAGCTCTCTAACCAATGGAGCCAAACTGACAATTACATATCTACAAAATTTATCAAACAGATACATGAGGCTTTTTTTTCATTCTAATGAATTAATGCATTTATTCTAAAAAAAAATTGTTTTTAATATTTTTTTATTTATCATTTATACAATACAAAAGTTGCAATTATCATCATCAGTTGAAATAGAAGAAGGAGTAGAGTTTAACCCTGCAGCAGCCAGGCTTGTTTCTTCTTTAGAAAGGAGGCAATAACCGACTAGCATTCCAAGGGAAATTGTTAATCACCGACACCTATTTACACTGCTTTTTACCTCGTAAATTAAGCTGTGATGGTAGTAGTAACATTAGGTTATTGTGATGGAAATAGTGCCAGTATGGTTTGAATCATAAATTTATGGATTTCAAAACAAAAAATAGGTCTGGTTAGTCACTAGATAAGGTGATCAATTAAAGAATTGGAAAAAGGGGGTGATGAAGGAATAACTTAGTTTTCCTCTCTTTTTGGGACTGTGATCACAAAATGTGCAATTTTTTCAAAAACAAATGTGAATGCTGGTGGACACAAACTAAGGGGCCAATTTGACATAAACTTTCATTGTAAATTGAACGCCACTATAAAAACCTTTTGGAGGGGTTGTTAAAAAAACAACAACAAAAAGTTTTCCTTACTCATTGAGTGGGGGTACGTGTGTGAAATTTCAAGTTTCCACTATGAACAGGGCAAAGTCAGAATAGATAAATAGATAGGTATAAATGTTAGAACACATGAATAACCTAAACCCAGTAACAGTGATTAAACCAGTCTGTTGTGGGTAGCAGTGATTAATAATTGTCCAAACTTGCCTTTTCAGCTTCATCTGTAGGTATTCAGGAAATGACCAAACTATCTTCCATTCCTGTTCGAACTCAGGTTCCCAATTGGTCAAGTCGAGAGGCCAATTCATCTATTTATTTCTTGTCGCAAGCGGCCAGGTCAGTCAAAAGATTCCAAGACAGGGTAGGGGTGCTATGGAATATGTTATTTAGCATATTGTACAGATCAGTCTCCTCCCAGAAGGATTATTGGGGTCACCACAGAGGGCTCTCAACATGATTCTTAGCTTCTTACAGCACCTGGTATTCACGAGCGATCGGCCATTTTGGTATTGAACAGGCCTGACATGCATAACTTAAGTGATTGTACAAGTACCGGTGATTCCAGTGTGATTTGGCTGTAAGAAAAGACCGATGCCAAGTTATTAATATCCCATTTCTCCTTAGATTCAGTGGGAGGGAAATGCAATTGAGATTTAAGGTTCAGTGGGTCTGTCAAATAATTAAACTGAAAAATCTCTATGATCTGAAAACATTAAAGAACCTGGATTGCTAGTTATTGCCAACAGAGAAAGGGAGCTTGACACTTTTATAACCCATTCCTGAGATCAAGGGTTTTGACATAACATAACTCATACATAATTAATTTCATTGTATGATAATCAATAATTACAAATGTGCAACACTCTATTTGTCTTTTAAAAATGCCTTCAATCTTTGTGAAAAAAAAAGAGATAAACAAGTTCAGTGTAGTAGTTCTATCATATGCACTGATTCTATGATACATGGGCATATTGGAACTCTTTGGTTAAGGAGGAAAAAGAGCTGATTTGCCAGATTATTTATATGGTTTTGCCCGAGTTATTCTAATTTGCTTGAAATTTCACATCATTTTGCCCAATTTTTTTGTCAGGGGAAGGGGGGCATTTTCCCCCTGCACCTCTGGCTCGTACACCTATGCTATGATACTTAATTGAGAGGTAAACACAAAAATCCTTAATCTTAAACCTATTTTTTTTAACACTGTCAAAACTGTTCACACAAATTTCACATGAGAAAAAAAGATTCACTGAACAATATCTCTAAGTAATTCCTCCTGATAATAAAAGAATTGGGGTCAAAGAAAGACAAGTATTTTATATCTGAATCGCTGATTATCAAAACTCAATTACAAGTGCCAAAATAAGCCCACCAGTGAATGAAGGTTTAAATCACAAAACCAATCAAATTGTTTGCAAAACACTCTGTAAATTATATGTTGATTGATTGGAAATTGGAGAAATTTTATATTTTAGTCAAATTAAGTAAGTCTTTGATGAAATTGATTTTATTCATGGTCTTCTGAATGAGTGGGTGATAATATTGGCAAAAATGTTGGGGTCCGCGACCCAACCTCCTTATATCACAAACCTCACAGTAACAAACACACTATTACAAGGTAGTATACTTGTAATATATATTGCATCAATGATATCATCAATTTAGCATTTAGCACAGTATTTATAACATATTTATATCATTCATTCTGACTTGTTTTTACCTTAATCTCAGTTTTTAGTTGTTTTTATTTTTTAATCACAACTTTGACTCAAACAGTAATTCTACAGCAATGAGTAAACAGTGCAATTGGAAATAAAGAGCAAACCCACAGTGAGAATCAAACTCACACCCTCTAGACATTTTACTAGCTGTCATAGAATTACAGTCTGAGTCAAAGTTGTGATAAAAAATTTTAAGAAGCAGCTAAAAATCAAAATGAATGTAAAATCTAGTCAAAATTGATAATAAAAATATAGTGTAACAATACTTCCTCCGATGATAAGAATAAATCAATAACATTGTTTTCATATAAGAGAAATCTGTATTGCATAATATTGCATCAATAATATTGATTATGTAACAGCACACATTGTCAATAAAATAAAATAGAAATACAAACATAATTTTCCAGCTTTGATTTCAGAACTTATGGAGTTATTTCTGTTCGGAGACAATCTGACATGGCTCATACTTTGATTCTAACAAATTCATAATTCACAAGGAAATCTTCCTTTTGATTCTTGGAGAAGAATATTGATTTGTAGAGAGCCAAATTGATTGAGAAGATTTCAGTGAAACATCAAAGCTAATTAGATCATAACTCCATCAAGAAGATGACTTCACACCAATCTATGTGTCAAAAGTATACTGATAAGTTCAAAATATATAACAATAACAGCAAGATAACCCTGAATTGCCCGGTAGAAAAGCAAAATTATTTTTTTAACAATCATGTTTAGGGACAGTAGAGTGAACTGTGAAGATGATTAGAAATCGATAATTGTATATCAGAAAATGTTAGATCAAAAGATCATTCCAGAATACTAGTAATTAGAACTGCTTTGGTATCAACTATAACTCATCATGATTAAAAAATGATAGATTCTGTGTTTGTTCTTTTGAGGCTTATGGCTCTAATCCATAAACTGCAAACGACAGAAATTTCAGTCATTGCAGTTAACTTTTCTGTAATTAAGGGAAGCATAGTAGATCATAAGAAGAGGAGGAAAAAAAAGGTTTTGTTTTTAAAAAATAAATCCTGAGTAGAAAGATGTTCAAATGCACTGTGTGGAAACAATTTGTACATTTTAGAAGATGTCATTGAGGACAACAAAACGAACCTGTTAGAGACAGGTGCAAGAAATATAGGCTCAACGATAGTGAAATGTTCATATTACAATTTTGATAAGTATTTTAAAAAGTTTTACTGTAAAATAAATCCCTTTTGTCTATACAGCATCACTTTTTTTGTTTAGATGAAAATGGATTCAAAAATCCCCAGGAGAATCTTGCACAACTGAAAACTTTGAAACAGCCCTCATTATACGTCTTTCTTTCTATTTTCCAGTCCTATTATGGTCTATTATGCTCCTGTAATTACAGTGCTGTTAATGTTTTGTACCACTAAAAGACTTTTCATTGCAGTTACCGTATTTCTTTGTGCATGACACAATTCTCATATAATGCGAGTAGTAAGTAACTATATACTGGTATAACATAGCCTCCACGCTATTTTCACTCAGCTTCGGGTACAAAATTGTTTGTGTTATACGCAAAGAGATACAGAACATAGCTAATCCAATAAAATCTCCATTTTATTGTGATTGACAGAAACTCTGTTCTATCTGTGAATCAGGGCCTTTATCTTGCAAGGGATAACTATTATTCTTTATCACTGGATGCAGCTAATTGGTTAAACACAATCTCAAGTTAGAACTAAGGCATGGCTATATGGAACTTGAACAAGTTTCATGGCCAATACTTGTATTCAACACCTTTGATTTATACTTATACATAAATTACAGATGACAAGCCCAGACTTTATTTGGTAAGTTGGATGATCCAGTTAAATGGATATTAGAATATTAGATCAGGATTTGCAGTACCCACTGTAGATGGATTTAGTGCTAAAAGTAACATTACAGCAGTTATAAAACTCATAGTCCATATAGAATGTATAGAATTATACAAAGTTTTATGCAGAAATTAGCATATTGGAGTATCTTGAATGATTTTTTTTATATTAAGACAATATGTCTATTCATGATAATTATGTATCATAATTTTTCTCTTCTTTTTCTCAATACTCATCATTTGTTGAGGTCTTTTTTAGCAAGCTTAATTTTAGAACTATCAAAATGCTTTGTGGGTATACATCTCCTTCTGCAGCAGACATATATTGTTACATTAGAGTTAGTATTGTGTGTATTTGTTAGGCATAGAGAGTTCATTGGCAAAATAATGTTTAAATGCATTGTTTGTTTTTATATTTACTGTATTTGTGCGAAAACTATTCCAAGTGTTGATGCATCTGGATGTTAGAAATCCATGATAGAAACCTTGTGGAAGTTGAGAACTGAAATTGGAACTTCATATTTATCTTCGACAATAATGGTAAAGTATTGTCTGATAATTTTTTTTCCATTTTTTTTTCAATGTGCTTTTCGATTGGTGGGTCAGTCTGTCAGTTAGTCCCAGTAGTGTTAAACAATAGAAATAGGAAGGAATTAAAAGGTTTGACGTCATTAAGAAAAATCTATTCCAATCAATTTTTTCACCAGCTGCTTATATCTTAAAGTAATGTCTGAGGTCCACATTTTTGTATTTTTTTTGTTAAGTGGTCAAAAATCAACAAAAATGGCCATTTACAATTTTCATTGAAAACAATACTTGCAGAATATTTCTATATTGCATTCTCTATTATGAGAATCAATTCATTCGAAGAAAGACTTCTTGCTCCTCTTCTTACTACTTCCAGGGATGGTGGTCACAATCTTGAACTTATGATTCTTGCTTAAAAATATGTTTCACCAGATAAAAATTATCAGTTCAGAATAACAACAAGTGAAGCAGTGGTGTATAGCCTATCCCTTCTTGGAATGTAGCACAGAGCCTTTTTGTTTATTTGTTTGTTCTTGTTTATGTGGGACAAGGTGGGATTTGATGCAAACCTCATAAGAAACATTTGGGGCAATTATAAAGGTTAACTCAGTGCTTTTCAAACTGGTGAATGATTCTCTCATGGGCGAATGAAATTATTTAGAGACTGAATCAAACCAGAGGGGTGAACGACCTAATTTACTTGGATATTTATAATTTTTTCTTTACCTAAAAAGCCTAGAAGTCAGATCAGAAATACGCTAGTTCTCTCCTTTGCATTTCCAGACATATATAGAAGGAGAGGGAAGAAACGAAAGTGATTGTCATTGATGACTGCACATCTAAGTAAGCTCTTATTGTGTTTTATGGCAGTGAATCTTTTTTTTCTCTTTACCTTTGTTTTCTAATTTCAAATTAGCAGGATATTTCCAAAATTTACCGTAATATAACCCTTTAAGCTTCAGATACAAAATTCTGTATGAATTCTAAATAAAATTGTACACAAGGAAGAATAAGAGAACTTGATCAAAGATAAGGAAATTTGATTGCGGATGAATGGAATGTTATCATAAAGGCTCAAAGGTAAATGATACTTAAATAGTTTAAGTAATACTGGAGTGCAATGGAAGGGTCCTAGGATAAATGATCTAGATCATATATGGGCTACCATAGGCCCGTGGGCAAAATTTAGCCCCCAGCAATATTTTTCAAGCCCTTCTGATAGTCTAGGCATTTCTTTAAAATCTTGTATAATTTCTCTCAGAAAGTCATTTTTATAATGTATATTGTAAAATTACAATTGTTTTGGCTTCACAAATTGATAACATTATCATTGTAATTCATACATTTGTCTAAAATAGAAATCAAGTATGCTTTCTGCAATATGAATTACATACTTTAAATGGTTTGAATAAAGATGAAAAATATCTTATGTAACCTGCTAAATGAAAAAGTTTGCCTATGTCTGATCTAGCTGATCAAACATTGAAACTGCCAACATGTAGGAATATAAATTTGACAATAAGTAAAGAGTTTTGCTTTGATTTTTGAACATTTATCTTTTTTATAAGTGCGTGTGTGTAGTAACAACTAGGGGCATAGCCAGGCTCTGACCTTAAGAAGAGTTGGCGCATAGAAAAAAAGTGCCAGGACACGTACCAAATAATTTAGAATTCATCCATTTTTATTTTGTATTTGAAATTAAAACGCAAGGAAGATAGAGTTTCAAAGGAAGTACATAATTATTATCTAGTATTCAAAATCAAAGTACAAAATAAAAAGTTTTTACAGTGGGTTCATAATTCTATACTGTATTTTAGAATTAAAACATTACAAAACGTGTATCATCGAATTAGTTTACATTTCAACAGCATGGAAACAAAGGAAAGCATAATGGAAAATATATGAAGCGCATAATTAAAAACACAGGGAGGTTGGTCGGATACACTGAGTCCGGGAAGTTCTTTCAAAGCGATGCGACAAAGAAGAAATCAAAATTGACTATCAAGCATAGAAATAAATGAAAAAGAAAAAGAGATAAAGAAGAAGATTATGAAATGAAGGAAAAAAAAAAAGAAGTTGGAGGAGGAGAAAAGGAGAAAATTAAAAACTACAATGTAAGAAAAAGAAATGGTGAAATGTAGAAAATGAGAAGATGGATCATATCAGATATTTATGAATTATAAATAATGATGAAAATAATTAAAAGGGAAAAAAACAGAATTTATTTATTTATTAAATAAAAATGCTTCCGTGGACATCCCTGTGAACAATTCACATTAGAAATACATTGTCAACATTAAAAAATACATTCATTCGAGTTATAAAAATTTATGAAACTTGACAAAATCAAATAAGAAATTCAAAATGGGTAAATAAATGAAAATGTTTGAAAATTTTCTAAAATTGCAAGTACAATGAAACATTTAACAGGCAAAGGTATATTTCATTTACTCATTTTTCCGAAATTCTTCTTCTATATATTTCAACTGTTAACTCCTAAAATCGACAGATCATTTTGTTTTCTATCCCAGATGTCATTCTTGGAATTATTCATACTTGTACTATTTTTTACCTTAGAAGAAGTGAAAGAGCCTGGCGATAAGGGGTATAATCAAAAATTAACAGAAGAGCCAGATTAGATTAAGCTGGTGCAGGGCCTGTTTTTTATATATATGTTATAGCCCTAAATTGAGAAGATACGCATAAATATTAAAACAAAAATTTTTTCACTTTCAGAGTAATTGATTTTTTAAATTTGTGATACAACCAGATAATACAATATTTCTTGGATAGTATCTTTGTGCAGTGGCTATGACTCCAGTTTCAAATACCTTCATATTTATGTGTTATCACATAGATACCACACTTCCACTAATTCCTGTGCTGAAATAATAACCCTAAATCAAAGGTGATAATTTGCTGAAATCTTTAACCTTTAACACACAGTCAAGGACAAAAGTTGTGGGTATTATAGTAAAAGAGCAAGTGCAGAATCACTGAATTGGGATACCGCAGGGCGGCCTCTGAAATTGCATTGTACCCATACTTAGGAATCAGTTACCCAATGATATCTGAATATGACAAATATCTACAAGTTTTAAATCAAAAATAAAAAACTTTCTTGTTTTGACACACTCTCATAATTACATGAACTCAGTAAATAAATATGCTTTGTAATTGTAGCTCAAGCCCAGTGTTATGTGGATAAATTTAATGACAAGTTGAACTTTCTTCTAACTCTTTTTTAACAGGCCCTACATGTTTCCTGCAATGATTATGCAGGTTTTCAAGTACTTTTGTCTAGTGGGGACTTGAGTATCGAGAGTCCTGAGAAAGGATGCTTTCAATAAATAAATATATCATTATTATTATGACACTTCTTTTGCAAAATAGTTGAATGCAATGGATGATTCTTACCTGTACCAACAGACAGCAGCTACAATGATGCCCACCAATCCAGCAACACTGCAGCCAGCCACAATTGCTGCAAGATAAAAAGAATTCAGTCATATTAAGAGAGAGTGAAAAATTTAGAATAATTTGAAAAAAAAAATAGATTTTATGGAATTGAACTATCATAGCCATCAAAGATGGGGGAGGGATCTATTTTGTTATATATGCGTGTGTTTGTTTACTCATTTGTTTGTTCCAGTGTTTCTGGCCATACTGTTTTGTCTACAGACTTGAAAATTGGCAGCAGTACTCCACTAAAGCCAGTCCGGATATGTTGGTTTTTTTTTTTTCATTTTTATAGAAAAATTTTTTTTCACTTTTTTTAGACCCTAATCTGACAGGTTTATTAATAACATTAAGATTCACTAGAATCTAGATGTTTTCTTTTACTGTACTTTAGATGTTTTTCAGTGGAAAACACTGGAGATGCCAAAAATGAAAATTTCTTCTGACCATATTTATTTTTCAATGGAGTTTTCTTTATTGAATGACTAACCATATTTGTTATTATTTGGATTACATTTTCATATCAGCTTATCAGTGATAACAGCGAGTCATGACTATCTTCTCAGATACAGGGCCTAGGATCTTATAAACACAAAGGTTCCTTCTGGATTTCTAGAATACAAAAAGTATCTGTTTTATAAAGGTTAACACATTCAATATCTAAAATGCAATGCATTTTACAGTAATAAATGACCTTTCCTGCCCTGATATGTGTGTTTTAGGCAAGATGATGGCTCCTGTTCCCTCGGATATACTGGTTTCATAATTACCAGGTATCAGGATTAACAAATCCATGTATAGACACACAACCTCACACTCACAATGAGAAGTTAAATGGATCCAATCCAATATGCAGCCAACTTCTATAAAAACCATTTATATTGTTTGAAAAAGTTTATCATTAAAGAAATGCAGATTGGAAAGATTTAGCATCATGGTTTAAAGAATGAATGAATTAGTATTGAACAACCATAGCCATCAAAGATGGCAAAGGGTTCTGTCTTTTTTTATATGTGCATGTGTTTGTTTAGTTACATGTTTGTTCCAGTGCTCCTAGCCATACCATCTTGTCAACAGACTTGAAAATTGGCATCAGTACTCCACTAGACCCCTTCTAAAAATGTTCTCTTTTGATTTTTGGAAGAAATATATGTTCTTTCATTCTTATAAGTACATTCATAAAATCAACATTTCTTCACCACAATCTGAAATTGCAACCAAATGAGTGACAAGTCTGTTATATTTACAAAATTTCTTTCAGATTTAAAAAAAACAAACAAACAAACAAGAAACACCTTTTTCCTTCTCATTGAATGTGTGTACAAAATTTCAGGTTTCTGCTACGAATGGTCAGGGCTGGTTGAAGTTTGGAATGATAGATAGTTACATATTAATGTTAGAATACATTGATACCTTAAACCCAGCAACAATGATTAAACTGGTCACCAATGATCGATAGAATTTTTCTATTGTAAATTTTGCTTGTTGTACCAGCAAAATACAAAGGTCACTATCAAAAATTCTCTGTGAAAATCAATATATTTTATAAAATGATTAGACATGGTGAATATGACACTTATCCTTTCATGATTAAATTGTTTGAGCAAGTCAGAAAGACTTTAAGGTAATATCTGAGCTGCATAATTTATCTTGAAAAGCTAAGCTGGAGTGGAGCTATTTGAAAATCCCCAGTCCCCTAATGGAGAGGGGCCCCCAAAAGCTTTGTAAATAGTCCATTTATTGCGTTTCTATTGATACAATATATATATATATATATGTATATATTTCTTATTTAGTTTGAAAATTCATACTCTAACATTCGATGTCCGAGATCTTTTTTTGACTATGCTTATATTTGGAGAAGAAACAGTGGCTTCAGATAGCTTGTTCCAGGTAAGAGCAGATCCGTCTAAGAAGAAGCACCTTCTAACACGGGTAACTGTTTGGATTTGTAGCCTCTTGTTGTGACCTCTAGTTGCACGGCTCAGGGATAACTGTAGCATGATTCTATCTGGATAAATGCTCAACTTACAGTCTTGGTCAATGGCGTGTAGACCAGAGGTTATCCCTGATATTTTCAGTAGATCAGCACAGGTTCTCCTCTAGGGTAGTGTCTCAAGATCAAACTTTTTGAGCTTTTCTAATTAATCAAAAACTTATTGCATGCTCATTGCAAGCAGAACTCAAAACAAAACTAAGTCGTTAAGTATCAGTAAATACCCCACTTTTCATAATAAATTAAGTAATGTTGAATTTCCATAACAAATAATGGTAAAAGATAGCAACATGGACAGTCTCTGAAATAACTGGTTATTATACATTTTGGTTAAAGTACCATGTTTTTAAGAATAAACATATACCAAATTTATTATGCAACAATATACATTGATACATAGTAATATCTGACCAGCCCCAGGGAAAAAAGTATCCCAATGAGATATACTTGACTATTCCATCTTGTTGAAGCTCAACAACAACAACATTCTATATTTTAGAATGATTGCTGGTACATTCTCTATTCATGCTGTTATAATGACACCATACAGCATTGTTTTGTTTAGTAGTGAATTTTTTGATGATGTAATTAGAGCGCTAACTGAGGTATTACTGTTCTTCAATTAGTAATTGATGTGATTAATTAATTAGTTTACAGATGATTCAATCATAAACAATGTGTTTGGGGTTAATGAGTGGCTTTCAATGAGGCTCAGTGTAAGATTTTCTTTATTTCTTTACAACTCAAGTCTACTTTCATCTTAACTAAAGCTAATCAAGGCCACTGATCTAATGAGCTTGCTGACAAAAAAACTTATTAAACGAACAGAAAAATATTATTTGCATAATGAGAAAGAAATAACTTTGTTGTAGTAGTAGTAGTAGTCACAGTATTAGTAGTGGTTCACATCATTGGTGTATTAGAAACTGTCAACAAAGGTAACTTGAGTTTTTAAGCTGGGCTGGCTGACTGGCTAGGTATGTATGTATCATAGGTACAGGCCATACCAAGGGAGCTAGAAGGTGAAAACTTTCAACATTCATTCTTTACTATATCTATGTTCTCTGAGATTCCTACCCAAAATAAGTTTTTAGTGAGAGGGTCCAATTTACAATGTAAATTCATGCTACATCGGTCAATAAATTGTGTCTGGCTGCATCCATAAATTTTTTTTTAAAATTCAGATCTTTTCAAAAGTCCAACAAAAGGCGAGAGAATTAACTTAATCATTGACTGCTCCTTCTTCCAAATTTCAACTGATCACCCCAAACACAGCATGCTGCCAAAAGCTGTTGGTCACATGATGGTTTTGAATTTTATTCATGTATAAATGGACTGACAACAATTGACAAGTGAAGAATTTCCCAAAAAGAAAACCCAGATTTAACATCTAACGTGTATCTACTAATCTACTCATTTAAGTAGATATGTGATGGACTATATCTTCTGTCTGTGTCATTTGCCAAGGGTGACAACTATTACATTCCAATTGCAGAGTAGCCTCCCTTATTTATTTATTTTCAAGAGAAAATACAGAGGAACATGATGTTGGACGGCATGGGTAAACTAGTACAGACATTAAAAGTTGGTAGCAGCTGTAGCAAAAATATTTTCAGAAAGAATCCACATTATTATTGATGCCTGGCACATTAAGAGAGAGAGAGAGAGAGAAAGTGGTGACTATAATGAGTAAGTATCAAAGAGAAAATAACAATTTATAGATTTTCAGAGAAGATAAGTTGACCTTTCAATACCACAGATCAGTGATCAGGTCGGTGGGTCATTGGGTTCATTAGCACTGTTCAATAGTAAGCTTGGATGATTTTACAGGAACAGGTTTTCTAGATTTCTTTCTCGAAAGAACTTTTGTTCTTTTTTTAATTTCATCAAGTACATTTTTTCTTTTCAATAAAAATCTACAAATAATTTGTAAAATGTGCTTAGTATATTCACATTTAATAGATTTTCAATTATGCATACATACATGTATACATACACATAGATATATATATAGAGAGAGAGAGACAAATACACATTGTTCTTTCATACTTTTTAGCTTCTGTAAACTTCTGATATATTTTTTACTGATGTTGATCTAGAGAGCATTCATCAAAATTTTAACAACAACTACTTTTTCTTGACATTATCAACGACAGCTGTTACAATACAATTCAAAAAGATCTTTTTCAATGAAGTTAAGACTAAACATTCATAATTTAATTGGAGGATAAAAACAGAACTATTTTTTAGGTTAACCCTATATTCATATATAAATGTATGTATGTGTGTGTGTGTGTGTGTGTGCTTATATATACATCTATGAATGTGTTACAATATTAGAAACTCTATTGGAAATGACTTCCTGTTTTTACACGGAGAATAAGTCACTTGGCCAAGACAGCGTGAATAGAATAAGCAATTGAAGAAAAATTGAGTTGTTGCAGGAATCAAACCTGTGACTGATTAGGTAACCACTTCAATGATGATAAATGGCCTGTCAGAAATATTCTGTTGGATTATATAGCCATTTCTTTATGATATATATGTTTGTGTGTCTATATATATATATATATATATATATATATATATATATATTTGGCTGCGCATGATAAGTGTCCAACAAGCTATTTGTAAAAACTCGAGAAAATCTGATATAAAGTTTGATAAAATTTCACTCTAGATATTTTTGTTATTTTTAGAACTACATTTTGAAGCTTGAACAATCTGCATTATGATTTCAATGTATATTACAATGAATGATATATGAATATATCATGTTGGGAAAATGTAACTGCATTGAAACATCAGGCCAAGTCGTAGTGACCCGTGTAATAAAGTTATCAATTATCAAGTGCTCTGTTTTATTGAATTATTGTTATTAACCTTCAATGATCCTTTTCTAAAATATAGAACATTATATTTTTCCAACAAATATACGAAAACAAACACTATATATATATATACATATATATATATATATATATATATATACATACATATACACACACACACGGGAACATACTTAATGCAAAATGTTACTTCAGAATAAGTACAATTCTGTACCAAGCGCTAATAAACAAGAAGACTATAATATGATGAGAACATAATTGGAAGAATGCTTATTTTTAACACATCATGCATTAATTTTGAGAATATCTGTCTTAGCTTTTAGTTCGTATTGGTAATTAAGGGAAATTGGAAAGGAGATTTTATATTGGAAAATACATTAAAAAATGGTGTTACTTTAATTGCTCAGTTTTATTTTAGTTCAGAACTGGAAGCATGAAATTCCATAACTGATTCATCACAGCTGCACCATATTGTATCAGAGATTTTACAAGTATATGAATAGACTAATTGCAGATACACTAACGTGGATTTTGAATTAGGAAGCAGTCAGTGAGTGTCCTTGTCAGGGGAAGTAACTTTCCATGGATCCGCTCCAAGACTTAATCACTCCCTCCATAGCCCATTGTCTGCCATCTCATAAAATTACATGAAAATCAAATCAGAACTTTCGAGCGTATTGCATAGACAGATGGAAAGCTAGCCAGAAAGACGTGACTAAATTGCATATAACTCACCTAATTCATTGGCTGGGTAATGAGTTGTACTTGTGGAATCTAGTAAAACCAGTGTTGCATTTACTGAATGAACACAAGAGACTGCATACCACTTACTGCATTGAATTATGCAGTAATCAATTACTGTATGAATATGAACACTAAAGATGTGAAGGTTTCAACAATATGCAGAAAAATGGGGGCTGGGATAGATATGAAACTGTAGATAAAGAGAAGAGAAGACTGTTATTATGAACAATTTTGGACATCTTTAAATTTGGATTATTATTCTTCAAGATTTTCCAAAATCTGGAATGAGCAACTGTTGAAAAATACAAGAAGCAAACACTAAGGTTTTATCCATCATCAAATCATACTAATTTCATGCAATCGTCAATCATCAAGTCATACCACTTTTACATTCACTTAATACTTCAGATGAGACTTCTTCAAATATCAATGCTGCTACAAGAAACAATTTCAATACACAGAAAACTGCTAATATATATTGATTGAAAACTTAATTTCATTTTTCAATATAAGGCTAAACCATTCAATTGAACTGACCATTGGGGCTCTTATTGAAAACTAGCAAAATGCCTGGCATTGCCACCACTGAAAATAGCTATAAATAGCCTAGAATTGTCATTAATGAAGGTACATTCAGGATAATGAAACACTAAAATAAAATTTTGACATTTATTACAGTCCAGTGTCCAATAGGTTCTTCAAGTTTAGGATTACCTTGATTCACTAACCCCAGCTATAATGCAACACTTAGGAGGACATACCAACAAACTCTTTCAAATATATAATAGATTATTTCTAGTAGTTAATCACATTCTTAACTTGTCTAACTTTAAAAGAACTTATCCAAAACATATTCCTATTGATGATTTCTCTAGATATAATTATGTCAAAATCTGGTGTAGATATCCTGATGACCCATCGTAGGACATAGACCTTCCCTACGATTTGCCAGACCTCTCCATTATGGACATTGTAGAGCCAATTCTTCCTGAACTTGTCTAATTCATCATGCCATTTCATATTCTGCCAGACACAGTTTTATATGTGATTTCCCTATGGTATGAGTCATGATGTCCCTCAGGTGTCTAACATTCTTCCAACATGACCAGGCCTTTGTCATTTGAGTTTTCAATTGGTTTCTATGATATCCTGGACTCTTGTTTTCTCTGTAATATATTGTGCCATGTTAGAATCTCTCCACGTGATATTGAGCATGATTCTCTCCAATGCACATTGCATTGTTCCCTGGTTTGAGAGTCAAACTTTTGGTTGGATTCCATAGCTCAGTCAGTAAAACAGCCTCCTGGCAATCAGTTGGTCGGGAGGTAAAATCACAGTAGGGGGATGTTAATTTTGCATATCTGTTTATACCCCTGAGGATTGTTCTTGCTGTTCTTGTTATGGTGAAAAAATAAAGTCAACTTCAGTTGTAGAGTTTGACAAAAATGAGTGAACATATTTTATTGATTTTCATAAGCGGCTAATGAGTTAAATTACTGAATATAGATAATTAAACTTATAACAATGAAGTTGTTTCAGACAATATTTGAACTCGTTTTCCACTACCATGGAAGTTTCTTATTTTATGAATTGGGCACTTCTTGAGAAAAAGGGTCACAGTTTTTTGCCTCTTAAAAATAAAAAAATAAATGTTCTTGCAAGTGTTTTTTGTGTTTTCAATTCCTCAAACTTTGGAGTACCTTGGGAATGTGTCAGTTTTGAAAAAAGTTAATACTCTCAGGTTTTAGGATAGGGTTTCAGTTTACAATATAACTATGATGATGAAATGGGCATATTTCTTTCTTTTTTCTTTTAATTTTCAAAGACCATACTAAAATCATGCACAGGGATCCCAAAAGTAACCACAGAACATTTGGTGGCTATAGCTCCAGTCATCCTTGAGTTATGCAGATGGACATTTGGTGATATAAATTATAATAAGATGATGCACACCTATTGTTCTCTAAAAATTGAAAAACAGTTAGATACATAACTGGAGAATTTGACTATTCCTCAAAGCAAGCAATTACTCTGTAGATTTTTCAATTTTTTGCTGTAGGTGATGGCAGTGGGATAATGTTGTCTCAACACTAATGTAGTTATAGCCAACAGGTATACACCTATTCACCTGGTAATCATGTAATCAACTAGGTAAGAGTTGATAACTAAGTAAAGGAAGCAAGTAGACATACCTACAATTTCAGAAAGTAATTATATTTACCGACATTATTGTTCTTGGCAGCCAGTAACAAGCATCTTGGGAGCAGAACTTGGGTAACGACCAGAGGAGCAATCAATTTGATTCAAAACTCCTAATTGCATGTGTCTTGAAGAGATGTTTCTATTTATAGAACCAGAGATCAAAGACAAAGTTTCAACATTGATAAACTAGTCTGAACTTTTTTTTCACAGGATGTATCAATCATTGTGTATGATGCAATTGGACTATTTTTCTCATCTATATTTTTGTTTGTTCAAAACATTTCAGCCATGTTCCCTCCAGATTCTGTTGAGTATCCCTGGTTCTGGAATGTGGAATCACTTCCCAGATTTGTTTGATTGGATTGGACACATCACATCCGTTTTTGTACATCTGTTCCTGCATATCAAGATGGTGTTTCAGTGTCAAGTTCCAAGTTGCTTCCCTTGCATTAGATGATCAGTTTGCCGTTTTTGGAATGGAACTTTCGCAGGGCCTGCTCTCAGGTTCCTTACATCCCAAGCAATTTGATCTCCTCAAAGCATAGTTTTATCTTATTTATTCACTCACGTAACAACAAATCACTGCATTATATATCAGCAAGGATTCTGTGGTAAGATATTGTAATTTGAATATGAGATGTCAGGGATAGTTTCCATTGTGAACTAACTTCATTGTAGAGAACTGACGCATAGAACATTAGGAACTATTCTTGAGTACCATACAGACACGAGGTGCCTGGACTGAGGAAGAGTGCTACAACATTTTGTTGTTTTGAAGAGGAAGTATGAAAATTCCTAAATGAGCCAAGAAAATTCCAAGCATTTGAAAATGAATCCTGGAATAATAATCTATTCTTTTGTAATATTATGACTCATAGGCTCGACCTAAACCATTAAAAGACCCTAAGCAGAATTTGATTGGGGACAGGGGGCACTGCCTTTGAAGAAAAATATTCAAGCATCCTTGTGGGACATTTCAAGCACTCTTGGGGGCCCTAAGCAGTCACTTAGTTTGCTTATGCTTCAGGCCAGCTCTGAAAACTCACTTGAATGATCACAATATTTAGCTTCAAGAAAAAGACCAGCTTATATTTTATGTGCTAACTGCAGTGAAAGCTTTTAAAGTGAAATTAAGACTTTTCAGGTGTCAGCTGTCTGAAGGAATAATGTGTCACTTTGCTACCTGTGCACAGCATATCTCCAAAAACAAACATGCTGAGTTAGGGAAAAAAATAAGCCAAGCAAAATGACATATTGATAGAAGAATTTGACAGAAGAAATACTTTGTCTAAAGAAAATATGAAGTTGAAGCTGATCAAAAATCTGTTTTCTATCGATCCAGAAGAAGTGCTCCAGTAATTGCTATTGAAGGTTATCAAACTTAAAGCTTCATCTATTTACAGACCAAACCACAGAGATAGCAGCCTGCAAGACTTTTGCAGAAGTCTGGTCAGTGAAAAGTAAAAAAAAATCTTATTTGAGTTGCAATGAAAATATTCAGTGTTTTTGGTAGCACCTTTTTGGACAAACCTTTTCAATCTTGAACATGAATCAGAGCAAGCAGTATTCTTTTTGGATTGACAAACATTTGGAAAATATTTTGAGAGTATGTCTCAAAAGTACGACAAGTTTGTAATCAGAAAGAGATATAACATTTCTCATTAAATTTGGAAGGGAATAGAAATGCACAATTTTTTGATTTTCACCATGATTTATATTTCAAGAAATAATGTCATACATATAATTTTCAAGTCAAGAAAAACTACTTCTGTGATCTGCTGCATATTTTTTGTAATCAATGTAGCCCTTTAGAATTAATTTCTTAAAATCTTCTAGCTCCATCCTCTTTAAGTAAAAACTTCTTTTCTTTTAATTAGAAAATTATTTAGGATAAATTGTATTGAGTGCTCAAGTCACAAATGGAAATCTGTAAAAATCACTCAACTCCAGTCTAGGAGAAGGACAACTCTAAACTCCAAACAAGGAATGGAATCTACTCCCCATCCCCAGCTATAGGTAGAAATAGCAGAACCAGTGTTGGGTAAGAGGTTTGTAATCCCATCCCATACAAACTCACTAACTAAGGATGATTGGTATGCAAGCTGTAGGACTGATTGAATTTAGAATTCTAGAATGTCCTACTGATAGTACCTGAATGAACAAATATTTATCATCAAGAAGATATGTTAAATTAACTCTTAATATCCTACACAACTGGATACCACTCTTAAATGACAGTGGAACTCTTTTGTGAATAGAATTTTTTTTTTAATTTAAAAAAAATTCCCAAAAGGTGCAAGGGAAGTAATTCTGATCCGCAGTTATTCTCCTTGAGATTTATATTTTTTGAATAAGTTTAAGAGTCAACGTAATCACGTGAAAATTGGATATCAAATGAAAGAAAAGAAGAGAAAAAGACTGGTCTGATAGCCACTCAATAGAAACCATGATGAGATCAATGTCTTTTAGCAGCAGGCCATGTTGGAAGTGATCAACTAAAAAATTGGAAAAAGGAGTCATCAAGGAATGTTACTTTTCTCACTTTTGTTAGACAGTGATCACTAAAAAAAGTCCTAATTTTCGAAATCAATTGTGATTACTGCAGGACACAAACTTCAACATGGCCTGTTCTTTGTCATTTGAGTTTTCTGTTAATCATTACCAAATGTATTTTTTCAGATAGGCGTATTTGTAAGTTTATTGAGATCTTTTTTGACAACAGACTGAATCTGATTTTGAATTAGAAAAGGCATGATGCTGAATCTTTGGTTCAAATTTATTCTTTTTAAATAAAATATTGCAAAAAGTATTTTTAGACGTACTGTGAAGATGGAGGTCAGTCTTGCCTCCATTCAAAAGCGAATCTGATAAACCAAAAAAGTGGTGGTTGTAGGTATTCTGATCATTGGACAGTGGAGATAATTTCAGAATCTTTCACAAGGATGAAGTCTTGGGGCTGTGCTTTATTTTGATAATGGTAATAATCTTGACTTTTTTGGCAGAGATAGTAAATTATGCCTAAAGAATTTGTTCTGTGTACGAGATTTCAAATCATTAAGAGGAAAAAAAATTCTCGAGTTTTCATCTAGGCTTATTTGTAATAATGAGCTTCACTAACCTAAAGCCCTGAATGCAACTTTGGTATTTGGAGGCACCAGAGCATTGCTCTAATCACTGTGCATTAGTAGTCTGGGCGGATACAGTCATTGTCTTTATATTTCAGGAATGTATGTGGGTGTAAGTAAAGTTGGGCGTGTGGGAATATTCAATAAATTTTCTTTTGAAGTTGGTGGAAGCCAGAAACAATTGATTATGTGAAGATAAACTCTGTTAACATTCTGAGTACAAAGCCTGTGGGAGAGGCAAATGTTTTGGCTTGAATGAAAACAAAAAGATTCGATAACCAGTTATATCTGTATAAACTTGGTTGGTTCAAGTTGAAGCTCAAATATGGGTCCTAAAAGTCTATTTCACATCTAATGTCCATTTCAAAGACTATATTCTCAGACTTCTAATATCTTACTATACTTCATCAAATGTCTGCCTGTCTGTATGTCATTACAAAACTCAAGGACAGCTAATGCTATGGCTACCAAATTTTCTTGAGTTTCTAAATGGACCCTGGAGCATGTTCTTAGCATATCAGTTTTTGAAAATTCGCTAACTTTTTGTGAGGGGTTCAATTTAAAGTGTAAGTTTAATATTGAACTTAGTGTTCACCAGGTTAGCTAAACTGAATCTTCATCTTTTTATATAACCATATAAAGTAGATATCTAGCTGAAAATCCTAAATTTCAGTTTCTAATAATAAAGTGGCATGCATTTATAAAACCTTTGCAAATGTATCCAAGAAACAAAATTCTTTGAGCTTACTAAGTGCTAACCAAGTTGATTATGTACTTTTCCACGGAGAAAAAAAATCAGATTTAAAGGATATTCATGCTCAACATCAACATTAGAGAAAAGAAAACAGTGGTCAGAGATATCATAGAATCTATTGGAAACTCAAACGGCAATGGGCTGGTCTTTAAGCAAGAATTTTAAACAACTGCTGGACATCGCGACTTATAATGTGGATCCCTAGAGATGATATGCAAAACTGTGGTTGGCAGTACATAAGATGGCGTGATGAAATAAATGAGTTCAGAAAGAATTGGCTCCGTGACACCCATGATAGAGAGGTCAGGGGAATCCGGGGGAAGGTCTATGTCCAACGATGGATGCTAAAAGGCTGATGATAATGATTAAAAGCTACATGATCCTTTTAATTATTGATGTATGAGAAAAACATTCGAACACTGAGCATTTACATTTATTTTGGAAAAGACAGTGATACCTGGCTTAGCGCAATCTTGTTTAGTGCTGATTTGTTAAAGCACTCTTCTTCAAAGATTTTCCATAATCAATCTAATAATGGAGAGGCAACATCATAGCCATTCTCTAAAATAACCTTATACAGTACATTTTGGTTAATGTGCCGTGTGTATGAGAATTAACACATACACATAGGTTGATCATGTAGTAATGGTAAGTGTCTACCACATGGGATACATAACACTGATCTATTCCATTATGTTGAGGCTCAATAATGACATTGTATATCTTAAAATAATGAGAATAACCCACACTTGGATCACAGCATCAAGGCAAAGAGAGTTGCTCTGAATATGCAATTAATGATATGCTATATTAATCCTGTATAATGCTGGTTTTTTAGCACTGCATTATTTAGAAATGTATGTAGAGCGCTAACTAAGGTATTAGTGTAGTAGATCAAATTTAAAGCTGACCAGATCAGCATCTTACCACTCTTTAGATATTTGAAAGATGG
Source organism: Thysanoteuthis rhombus (assembly GCA_963457665.1). NCBI lineage: Eukaryota > Metazoa > Mollusca > Cephalopoda > Oegopsida > Thysanoteuthidae > Thysanoteuthis > Thysanoteuthis major. Next base: position 10,889,771 of record OY735206.1, on the reverse strand, counting down.
TGAATGATTTGTCTGGAAGTCTCATGTGAAGTATTGATTGAATGTAAAAGTGGTAGGACTTCATGGTTACATGAAAGTGGTAGGACTTTATGGTTACATGAAAGTGGTAGGACTTTATGGTTACATGAAAGTGGTAGGACTTTATGGTTACATGAAAGTGGTAGGACTTTATGGTTACATGAAAGTGGTAGGACTTTATGGTTACATGAAAGTGGTAGGACTTTATGGTTACATGAAAGTGGTAGGACTTTATGGTTACATGAAAGTGGTAGGACTTTATGGTTACATGAAAGTGGTAGGACTTTATGGTTACATGAAAGTGGTAGGACTTTATGGTTACATGAAAGTGGTAGGACTTTATGGTCACATGAAAGTGGTAGGACTTTATGGTCACATGAAAGTGGTAGGACTTTATGGTCACATGAAAGTGGTAGGACTTTATGGTCACATGAAAGTGGTAGGACTTTATGGTCACATGAAAGTGGTAGGACTTTATGGTCACATGAAAGTGGTAGGACTTTATGGTCACATGAAAGTGGTAGGACTTTATGGTCACATGAAAGTGGTAGGACTTTATGGTCACATGAAAGTGGTAGGACTTTATGGTCACATGAAAGTGGTAGGACTTCATGGTGGATAAAAAAGTTAGTGTTTGCTGCTTCTGCTTAGCTCATTCCAAATTTTGAAGTATTTTGAAAATGACAAGGATTATAATTTCCTATTGAATTGGACCCTCCTTCCAAGACATGACAAAATGTGTAGAAATTACCCGTTTCATTTTATCTTACAAGTAAGAGCATGGTGAAGATGCTGGGCTAAAAAGATTCTTTCTACCACGTGCCAAAAATCGATTTCGAACATAATGGGGGTGGGCTGACAGACTGACTGACAGACCTATAGACCGTCCTATAGAGATGCGCTTGGACGCATCTAATAACCCAGATTTAAAGCCGACCTAAATGGTTCATAATAGCAATCCTCTCTTCTCTTTATCTACCTGTTTCTTATCTATTCCATTTCCCTCCATTTCCCTATTGTGGTTGAAGCCTCCATGTATTTAGTGTGCATATTAGAAACTGTCAACCAAAATTCTCAACATAGGTTTCTTCAGTTTTTGAGTTGGCCTGACTAGCTATGTATGTATAGCATGTATAGCTTGCACCGATAGAACTAGAAGGATGAAAATTTCAACATTTACCCATTACTGTGTGTAAAGAAAAACAATCATTTTGTTTTTTGAAAATTCCCTCCAAGATGGCTTTTTAGAGGCTAGGATCAATTTACAGTACAAGTTTATACTAAATTAGTCCCTTAGTTCATGTCCGGCAGCATCCATGCTTGTTATCTGTCAATTCAGTTTTTTTTTAGAGATCACTGCCTGATAAATGGCGAGAGAAGTAACTATTTTATTGACTAGCCCTTTTTCCAATTTTTAATTGATTGCGCAGTGACAGCATGTTGCCAAAATACACTGGTCACATGACGGTTTCAATTGAGTGACTAACCAGACTTGATTATGCAGTAAATCGATTACTGCATAATTTAACGCAGTAACTGATGTGCACTTCCACATGTTCATCCAGGAAATGCAACGCTGTATCCACTAGATTCCACAAGTGCCGATATAATATAATTAGCTGATTTGATATGATTCAGAATCCTGGTCCCAATGGACGAATTGATCTCCGTACTGGCCACTCTACAGTCCAACATATCAAATCTGAGTGGTAGATCTATTAGTTTGATTGCCCCCATTGTCGGTTTATATTACTGACATTTATTTATTGAATATATAATGCGTTAACAGATGGACACAGACATTAAAAGAAATCATGCGATGATCAAATGAGAAAAAAAAATCTGGTTTTCATTCGATGATTATTTTCCCGTCCGTGTTTATATCAATTAAAGTTCTGCGATGAAATGCAAAAAGGAAACCAACAAATGGAAAGACTTATTTCATCAGAGACCATCATCCAAAACTGTCACCATAGGTTTCTTCATTTATTAAATTGGTTTGACTAACTGGCCATGTATGTATGTGTGACGTGTGCAAGTTGTATTTACTAGTTTATATATATATATGATTTACTTTATATATGTTATCATTTAGAGAAAGAAATACGTCATCAAACATATTATAAAAATCATCCACCAAAACTGCCTTTGTAGGTCTCTGTTTTTAAGCTGGCTATGTATGTATGTATCATGCATACAAGCCGCATCATTGGAACTAGAGGGCTGAACAATTACTCCTCATTATCTTTAGAAGAACACTTTTTTCTTTCACCCCCTCTAAATATGTTTCAAGTAGTGTCTCAATTTACAATATAAGTTTATGCTAAATTGGTTCTGAGGTTGAAGAATGTCAGACAACCACCTGACATCACAACACACAACATAGATGCCAAGAGATCATATGTTTAATTGCGGCTTGCAAAAATAACATAGCATGACAATTCAGGTGAATTCTGAAGATAGTGGCAATGTGACACAACGATCAAGAGGTCAAGTGAATCTTGGGGAAGATCAGTGTCCAACCACAGGCATTAAAAAGATGACTCATCAGATGAATATTTTTCTCTTCTCTTCAGTAATTTGAAGAATGAGTTACACACGCTCTGGTGTGGACATTCCTGAAATATCAACTGATTTTCCAGAAATTTCATCAAAATTGCTAGACTGTGCTCTTTTTATAAAATGTCAGATACTTAGAATTTAGAGATCAGAATATCATGAGCTTGGTACAATGATTCAAGATGATAGCACCACCTGAAAACCCTTCATGTTCAAGCCACAACTGCATAATAGAAAAAATTATCAGTTGCATAGAATTTTGATGCAATAAATTGATTTCTCCAGAATCAAAATCTTTCGGTCTACTTGGAGTTGCAATGCTTCTTCTCAAGTGAGAATATTGATTTAAAGTCAAATCATGGGAACAAATTGAAATTCAAATGGTGTACTTCACTGCATTAGTCAGATTGAGATAAAAAGAAAGAGAGAGCAAAAAAAAGCAGTTGAACATTCCGCAAGTAATGGCTTCAAATTAGTATTCTGAAGAAAACCTGATTCTGAATCCAAATTGTAGATCTTGTCGTAAAAACTTTTTGTTCTTTTCTTTTAATGTTTGCACCTTTTATTTTCTCTCTATCTCAATCGTATTGATCTTGCCACAAGATAATCCTACAATCTTCCTGTGCAAATCCTTTCAGTCCGTGGGTGAGTTTCTGGCGGACATTAATCAGGCTCGTCTGTGTCTCTCCAAATGCAATCAACATAACCAGAGGTGAAATCAATTCATGAATTCAGAAAAGAAATATATTTCCCATGATTTGTCAACCTTCTTGGACATCTAACTTTACAAACAATCAAATAAATTTTTATATAAGACTGTCTGAGAGAGAACAAAATGTAGCATTGTTAGGAACCAGTCACAATTCAAACTGTCAACATGGGTTTCTTTAGTTTTTAAGTGATTCTGAGTGCCTATGTATTAATTATGCACACAAGCTGTGCCAGTGGAGGTACAGAGCTGAAGATTTAAACATTTACTTGCTATTATATCCAGGAAAAACGTTTTTCATGTATTTTGAAAATTCTACCCTGAGATTGTTGTTCGTTTTTTATTTGTTCATATATTCGTTTATTTCTTTTTGTTTTTTTTATGTTTTGTTTTTTGGGTTTTTTTTTGTTTTTTGCTGGGTTTTTTTAGGAGGGGATAATTTACAACGTAAGTTTATGCTTGATTGATCACTTAGTTTGTGTCCAGCAACATTCACACTTGTTTTTTGAAAATTCAGATTTTTTAGTAATCCAACAAAAGGTAAGATAAGTGATTTATTTATTGGTCTCCCCTTTTCCAATTTTTTGATTGATCACCCCCAACATGGCATGTTGCCAAAAATATTAGTCAAGTGACAGTTTCTGTTGATTGACTTACCAGACCTGTTTTAATTTTTTTCTATTGCAATGACTAATGAAATAGTATCATTTATATTCATTGAAATAGTAAAATAACAGGAATTACTGCTGTAAATATTATTCTTAAAGTTCTTGATACAGAAAAGTAACAAAAAATTGAAATGTCCGTTCCAGTAAAAGGCGTACAGGATGTTTATGAAAAAGATGCAACTGTCCTTCTGACAAATTGTTTATAAACTATTTTAAATTGAAAACTATTTTTTAAAGACACAAATTACAGAAAGATGGTTGATTAAACATATGTTCCAACTTTACAAGAGATGTTGAAAGTGATATCCTTTGACCTGGATGCAGATTCACAAACATTTTATAACATTTGAAAACAACAACTTAGCTGATACAAAAGAAAGGGATGGATGCTCAAATAAGGCTAGCGCATGATGCAATCATTTTCACTGCTACATTCAGTTGTCTCTGAGTACAGTATTGCCATATGACTAATATTATAGCATGAAATTTACATGTACCTAAATTCTACCCTCTTCTTTTTAGGGCAGGGTCTTTTATGAAACTTTATAGAGGGTGAATTTTTAGCCCTGATTTTATAAATTCAATCTAATTTCTTTGAATTTCAACAGAACTGATCCTTTTTGCAACAAAATATCATTCAACTCTCAACCATTTGTGTTTCTCATATTCTTTCTTTTTCCATGCTATCATCTCTTAAACACAACCAATATCCATTTTCTATTTCCCAATTTAACTCAGCAAACAAGTGAACTGAATTTTCAAAGGCAACAAAAACTAGTATTCCAAGGGAAATTATGAACCACCACCATCTATATATGCTCCTTTCATGCTCCTATGCACCTTGTAAATCAAGCAGCAGTGGTGGAAAAATTAAGTCACCCTGATGAAAATGCTACCAGTATGTTTAGAACTATAAATTCATTTTTTTTCCAAAGAAACCATAACATGACTGATGTCTTTAAGCAACACACCGTGTTCAGGGTGATCAATTAAAGAATTGAAAAAAGGGGAGATCAATGAATGAGTTACTTATCTCTCCTTTTGTGGGTTAGTGATCACTAAAAATAGTCTAAATTTTCAAAAACAAGCATAAATGCTGCCAGACATAAGATAAGGGATCAATTTAGCATACACTTACATTGCAAATTGAACCCCCAGCCAGACCAACCTAAATGCTAAAGAAACCTATACTGATAGTTTTGGTTGACTGTTTCTAATACTAACTAAACTCGAGCTAGGAATTCTTCAAAATAATTAGATCATTCCAATAAAATACAAGTTTTATCTATCATAGCCTAAATAATTAAGTGTATAATTATTAGAAGAAGAAGATATCTTTCTTCTTTGATAGACAATGAAGCAGTTGTTTTTTGAAAATCAAAACCTTATTCATTGACACCCTTTTTCAAATTTCTTGATTGATCATCCCCAACATGGCATGCAACCAAAAGATATTGGTCTTGTTAGGGTTTTTTTTGGATGATTAACCAGACCGGTTTCTCCTCAGAAGCCAAATAAACAGAAAGAAAAAGAAGATCAGTTATCATCAATTAAGATATCAGACTTCAATGAAATGAGAACTAATTTCTGTGTAGGTTTCATGTGGTTGGAAAAGCATGGAACCTTTAATCAAGGAAAAACGGACATCAAGTTCAAGACTACAAAATTCAAACACCTGATCGCATCAACGGTAGGGCAATGCAGTGTCTGATTTAGTGGGGGCTGAGTGGACCAAGGTCAGGGGCCCCCCGATGTTCAGGGGCCCTTGAAATTAGTTAAAGAAAAAAATTGCCATAAGAAAAGTTTGTAAATATACATTGTAAAAATAGGAACTAGTGGCACGCTAAGGTCCATGGGGCTTATTTCAGAGGGGGGGAGTAGATGCTACAACTCCCCTATACCCTGAAAACTTGAAGGTGGGAGGTCGCTGTCCCACTATGAGAGAGTAAGTTTTGGGGAATACTTTTTGTTTAAGGATAGTTGGGGGGTCTCGATAATAGATCGACAAATTGAAAAACTAGGAGTGAAATAACAAGAACAGAGATCACATTGATGTTTATATCAGTTACGATAACAGAATTCTCATTTATTTTTAATAAATTGGAATTTCAAATGGTGTGTACTAATTATTTTCACTTGCTTTCTCTGGATAAGATCTACACGGCAGCAGCTGTGCAATGATAAAATTGAACTAATTCTTATTAGAGAGCTGTCTAATTATACCCAGAGCAAAATAATTATTTGAAATTATTCTTTGTTGCAATCTACTTCTTTAAAAGAAAAGAAAACAGGTTATCTTATTGAAAAGGTTGGGAACCTGTAGCCTAGTGGAAAAAAGTATTTCTTAAACATATTACAAAGGTTATTACTCAAGTAGATCAGAGAAAGACAATTAAAATATCAGATTTCATTTTCAATTCAGAATGAAGCTAAAGATCATATCATTCTCACAAATATCTAATTCTTCTTGAAGCTTCACTTTACTACCTTAACAATTATCTTACCAAATATCTATTGATTCGAAATTTAACAACAGAAAAATATTCTTATTACATCCTTGAACATTGCTTTAGCTTCAAACCAAAATACCACTTTGTCTACAGACTTCTAAAAACATCTTTTTTTTTTTAAATGGTGGAGGGGAGGGATCTTATTCTGATAAGTTTAATAATAGAACCTAGATGTTTCTAGATGTTTTTTCAGTCTATTTTAGGTATTTTCCAGTGGAAAACGCCACTGAGGTCAAATAGAAGTTATTCTGATCATATTTTTTATTATATGGAATTTTTTTACATGACACTTCAAATTATTGACTGTGATGGTCAGTATATATATATATATATATATGTGAGTGTATATATATATATATATATATATATATATATATATATATATGAGTATGTATATATATATATATATATATATATATGTGAGTATGTATATATATATATATATATATATATATATATATATATATATGTGAGTATGTATATATATATGTGAGTATGCATATATATATATATATATGTGAGTGTATGTATGTATATATATATGTGAGTGTATATATATATATATATGTGAGTGTATATATATATATATATATATATGTGAGTGTATATATATATATATATATATGTGAGTGTATATATATATATATATATATATGTGAGTGTATATATATATATATATATATGTGAGTGTATATATATATATATATATATGTGAGTGTATATATATATATATATATATGTATATGAGTGTATATATATATATATATATATGTATATGAGTGTATATATATATATATATATATATGTATATGAGTGTATATATATATATATATATATATATATATATATATGAGTGTATATATATATATATATATATATATGAGTGTATATATATATATATATATATATATGAGTGTATATATATATATATATATATATATGAGTGTATATATATATATATATATATATATGAGTGTATATATATATATATATATATATATATATATATATATATATATATATATATGAGTGTATATATATATATATATATATATATATATATATATATATATGAGTGTATATATATATATATATATATATATATATATATGTGTGTGTTGTGTGTGTGTGTGTGTGGTACACATTCAAATACTTTCTAAGAGAACTTTTTTTTTCTAACCTAAAAACCAATATTTTGTAGACAGAAAGAATAATTTTTTTCTCTTAAACTTTCCAACTAATTTAACTGACTCTCAAGACATTGTCTTCGATCATGATACCTTCAACTGTTTTTTCTAAACATAGCATGTATCTTCATTGTTTTTTCCAACAACTTCTGAACAAAATCTTTTCAAGTATGGATTCTTACAGTCTACTATTTTTAATCACTTTCAGACATTCCATCCTGTGAAGTGTGTCAGACGAAAAAAGATTTTTTAGGAACTATTTTGTTCAGTATGTTTATAGATATATCTAAACATTACATTTAATATGAATTCTTTAATATTAAGTTGATTTTAAAATTCTGTTCCACTAAAAGACATTTCTACTTATCACAAGATTTTTACAATCTTCTGTCACTGAATACACACTAAACATGGATATTTCAATATCCTATGGGTATTCATTTTGATTTATTTTGTCTCCGTGTTCTCATTTGTTCAACAGTGAACTGAGTGTTACCCGTGTAAGTCATGGAAAAATACTTGTTTATCAACTTGACTAGAAAAAAAAAAGAGATGAAAACACAATGAGTCAATGGCTCAAAACCTGTAGATTAACATTTATACACAAGCAGGCATATCACACACAATGTCACTTTGAAAAAAAAAGATTTCTTTAAATTTCTTGCTCTACTGAATCTGTCCACTAATCAGCTTGTAGTCATGCATTGAAAGGAAAGAATTTCTCTTGTTAAAAAAATGAGTTCATTGGTAGAGTAAAAGAGAAAAGAAAAAGCAAGTTATAGAGCAAAACAAGTTACTTAGTGACCATTGATGGGCACAGCTAATAAAAACCTTAAACTGATAAACTACTGAAGATTTAGTGGGATCATGAACAACCGCTAATCATCAACTTTTATTATATGAATTTGGCTTTGGTTTGTTTTTTTAAAACCCTTCAAAACAGACTTGGAGAGCTGAAATTTGAATATGCTTTAATAGAGATTTAGATAAACTGTATTGAATGTCAACTAATGTCTAATTTCATTTGTTCATTTAATTATTTATATACATCTTGAACATCATCCGATTTGGCATGCTATACTTTTCTGGAAATCCATGTCTAAGCTACACATATTAAAGTTTCAGCCCTCTAGATCTGTTTATAAGGGTTTTAGAGTGCAAAAAAAAAAAAAAAGAATGAATCAAAGCTAAACTTATATGATAAAAGTTTGTGGTTATCCTTGCTTCCAATAAATTTTTAGCTGTTAATCAGTTTAGCGATTCTGTTGGCTGTACCCAACACTGCTGGTAACCAATTTTGATCTACTTAAATTCATAAAAAAAGGTGTGACTTTTTGATAAGTAAGTAATAATTACTTGATAAGTAAGTAATAATAGAAAGTTACTACTTTTACCAATAGAAAGTTACTGTTATTAACAATAGAAAAAGGCCTGGCTGCTGCCGAGTCAAACTCCAATCCTAATTCTATTCCAACTGAAGAGGTTACTGCAACTTTTATATGGCGTATATAACAAAAATATTTGTAAGTAAATAAGGCTTGTCAGTTTAGCTCACCAGATAAGAGGACCATCTCCCAAACACATGATTGAGATTTCAAATCACAGCAGAGAAATTGTTAATTATATAGATACATTTGTTTGTTTTAAAGGGATGTGATAGAAAAAAGTGGAGAGTTTACTCTCCTAAAAGTTTGATAAAAGATATTTTTACAACTTGAGTTCAAATGATTTTACAAATAAATGAGATATACAAAAGATGTAAGTAACTTTGAAAAGCATGTTCGTGAATGATCAAGATCAGAGTAAGGAAGCAGGATTGATTTTGTTAACATTTTCATGTTTATTCAAATCTTGAATAAAGGATAACAGAATCAACCAAAATTTTTTGTTCATCAGAAACTGAAGTAATGTTCCATGCTTTCAAGCGGAAGGAGAGGGGAAAAAATGTTTTTGGGTAGATGCAATGGTAAATGAATTATATCAAATAAAATTTGTTTCCTTGAGAAGATTAAAATCAGCATTGCTGAAATGCTGTAATGTAGCTGAGGAAAGCAGTGAACTACAGTGTTTTAATAAGACAATCATTGCTAATTTTTTGTGATTGGTAGCAATTCAGTTCTGTCCAAGAGTTACGGCTTTTATCTCGCAATGGATAACTACTATTCACCCCTTACAGCAGTTAATGGATAAATGACTTTCCTAGAATGAACCATACTATTTAATGACCAAACTTGAAGTGACTTGCCATAAACGACTTAATATGGCTTCTTCAAGAGCCATGCTGTTGTTAAAGGTAAAATTTAAACAAACTTGAATAGAGAATAACAAGGAAGGAAATTATATTTTCAGCTAAGAATATTGTTTTATGAGCTTCTTGAAAATGAAAGAATGCTTTTATTTCCTGTAAACTCATAAATGGTGAGCCAATACTTAAAACTATCAAATCTTTTTTTTTAAAATCAGCCAATAGCAAATATTGAATAAAGTCTCAACAGACTGTTTCTATAGTGATGAAAAATTTGGTAACGTAAAAGATTGAATATCTTTGTATTATGCAGTTTGTGTAACAATGGTGTGAGTACATATACATTTTTATATATATATATATATATATATATATATATATATATATAATATATATATATATATATATATATATATATATATATATATATATATATATCTTTTCAACAGCCAAATATAATGTTGCATTTCTCAAAAAAGAATAAAAGCCTAAGCAACTGTAAGTTTGTAGACAATGTTGAGCTTGAACATACACATAAACCATCTTCTGAACTACAGAGAATGTAATTTTATGAACTATCTAATGAAGTAGAACACTTCATAACCAAGAGTCCCTTTGAAGTAGAAAATAATATTTGTCATTCATCATCTGAGATTTTATACATTACAGCACAATTTGTTTGAATTTTTACCAGCTAAAAGTACATTCCACCATGAGAAGGTTTTTATACCTTAAACCCAGTGTAATATCGCCTGAAGATACATATTTGTCAATCAAATTTCTCTCTCCTGTGGGTATTATGTCCAAACAAAAGAATGGTATAGTTGAGTGGTACAGGGTGACCATAAATTATCTTTACAACTTTGAAAATCTATTGAAAATTACATTAATAACATAATCATATGTGGTTTGTGGCAGAATAAAGACAAAGTTTTTTTTACGAACGTTAGTCTACTTCTATATGGGCACTATTACTTGCAAGCAGAACATCTAGACAATATTCAATTCCTAGTCATGTACATTGGAGCATCTCTTCATTAATAGTATATATGGCTTTGTCTTTGATGTGGCCCTACAAAAAGAAACCCAGGTGATCGAGGCAACCAAGGAATCTCTTCCAGGTTATTGAATGTTTCATTGAGAAATTCACATAATACTGCAACAAAACCAGAAAAATTATGTTAACATTGGTTTGGCAAGTCATTGATCATTTATTTCTCTTTGAGTACTAAATGAAGATGGTCATGTAGCAGATGCCCAACTGGGTTTAGTACAAGGAAATCAATGTAACAAATAGCAACTGGTTGGATCTCACAGACCGTCTTGTAATAAAACTAAAAAGATCTATTATAAAATGGTTTTGTAACAGAGATTATTGGAGAACTTTTCATGATGAATCAAATATATAGAAAACAGGACACAAACTGAGGCACCAATTTAGAATAAACTCACATTGCAATTGTTGGCAGTTTCTTAGTACACTCCCATAAGTAAACATATAAACATATACATACCTATATAGACAGAATAAAACTAGTACAGAAATTGCTTCAAGGAGGTGCTGAGTGGCATAACAGTAACCTAGAAAACAGGGTTGTTGGACCAAATTTGATTAACGGTTGTGGCTATTTATGCTCACTTTGCATTACTGCTCTTGGAAAATGCAGGAATCTACTCCCCCCCCCCAAGGTATGGGTAATTAGCAGGGCGTTTGGAGCTTTCTTGCCCAGCTAAGTAGTGCATCTAAGAGATGGTTTTCTCGGACAGAAAAAAAACTGCAATTTGGTATTCTCCGTAGATAGTTCAAAACCCAAGCAAAGGAGAAAGATTAAGTGTTGGGGACTAGCAACTCAACCTCATTAAATCTATTTGCTACTGACACCATAGCACAGTGGTTGTGACCCTGTGTTCCACAAGGAATCTACAAAAATGAACAACTAATAAAGCCTTGAAATCTATGAGTGTGTTATGCAGCTTGATACTGATCCCTTATTTGATTTTTTTATGTATGATCATACACCTACCTATGCCCAACTGACTAACAATCGATCACAGATATATCATAGATCCCCAAAAGAGGGCTTAATAAAAAAAATGAAAAAAGCACAATATACTGCAATAATATTTTTCTAGTTTCAATAGAATGCAAAACAGTAGAATCTAGATTTTACAATATCTTTTGTTTGTATGTACCTCTCAATGGCTAAGATCTGAAAATATACAGTGTACTCTGGCTCCTAACCCCACTAAAGCAGGTTGATGCATAGTTGTACATGTTCATATGAATATCAACAAATTTACAGTCAAAAAATGTCGGAAAAAGAAAAAAGAAAATTTTTATAATGCACCACTAGTCAGTGACATAATTCCAGTGAAGCCAAACATGCACCTGTTTTGGGTCTAAATGGAACGCAGCAGTTCAATAACATCAACTGAGGTCCTGACCTCACCACCCACGGGCTCTGATTGTACAACAGCTTGGAAAGCAGCTGTTGATGGAGCTGAGCCACCAATGCTTTGTAGCAAAAGACCCATAAAATCATCAAGTCAGAAAAGAGGTGGCAAACAAAAAAAAATCATGGTGGTAATAGCAGTGAATTTTTTAATTGATCACCACTCCCTACACACAGCATGCTGTCAGAAAATGTTGGTCATTTGGCAGTTTCAACTGAGTGCCTAACCAGACATGTTTATACACATCTCTTATATCTACTAATGAAATACAGGGATAAATTGTACCAATGTACATAAAAGTAAACTAAGACTGGTTTGAAATGGAGTTGTGAGATAAAGAGTTGATTCTGCTTATATAATACGCCACATATACATCTATATTTTTTGTTCGTAACAGTTGTCAAGGGAGATAACTTTTAAAATTATAGAGTAGCCTCCATTATTTATTTATTTATCATTTTTACCAATGTATAAAAAATCTGGATTCAGAAAATGCACAGCAACATAATGTTTTTGATATTTTTCAATTCCGATGCAATTGCAAAATTATTTAAGAACTGCCGTCATTTTTTTGTGACATGGGTAAACTAATCTGAGCAAAATAAGGAAGGCTTTTCTGGACCATTTGTCCAAGATAAATGAATGACATCTGTACTTTTCCTTTTAAACTTTGCTTTAGACATAAATAAGGCAAATTGAATTAATCTAATAGATACATAGATAAATTTCAAAGATGGCCATAAAAAGACTTTGTCTTTTGAAATCTTGAAAAAAAGTACAAAAACAAGGAAAAGAAGACGAGGAAGTTTCTTGATGCAATGTGCGACATGAAATATTAATTGAAATAGATAAACTATCAAATAACTAAACTTTAAATTGTAATGAATTCTTGTCCAAATGTCAAATATCTGACTCCCAGAAGTTCTGCTTCCAGTTTTTAATTACATTAAAAAGATGGAAATCCACCCTTAGAGTGGCCTTTCCTTTAGTGGTTCCCAACCTGGGGGGAATTTAGGTAGTCCAAGCAGGGAATAAAACTATAAAGGAAAAATACAAGTTGTGGTGAATGTTTTTGGATAGTGGGGATATGTTTCTCACTTACAGACTCTGGAATCAAAGAACTAGTAGCAAGAAAACAAGAGATCACATTGATGTGTATATCTGTTACGATAATAAAATTCTTTTTTTTGTAATAAATTGGAATTTCAACTGATGCGTTCCTCATTATTTTCACTTATTTTCTTCAGATAATAAATCCACAGCAGCAGCTGTACAATTATAAAATTAAACTAACTTATTATAAAGCTGTCTAATTACACGCACAATAAAATAATTATTCTAAATTATTCCTTGTTGTAACTTACTAGGATGGAAGGGGGGAAACTAGTAATCTTTGACAAAAGTGGGGAATGGCCTTGAAAAGGTTGAAAACTACTGCTCTAAATATTATAATGAATAATCCATAATTATGATAATAACATAAGTTTAAAATAAAAGAATTAATTCTTTTGTTCTTATTCAAAAGAATTAACTCACTCTCTCTCTCTCTCTCTCTCTCTCTCTCTCTCTCTCTCTCTCTGACATATACAGAATATTTTCACGTTGTCTCCTCCTTTTTGGAACATATATATGAAATTCTCCTATACATTTTTTTAGATCTGATTATGAATGTAAAATATTTATAAACATGCAATTAACCCAAAGTAAGTCTTTAAAATTTACCCTACATCCTTCAGGCCAAGGATAATTTTTTCATTAGCTTATCCTTACCTGAGAAGAAAGTGATTTATGCTTGAGAGTAATCTTAACTCCTCTATATGACTTCTGAATGAAGCATATAAATCACACTCAGTACAAAACAGTAAATAAATTTTCTAAATATCATTAATAATTAAAGAATATACATAATTATAAAAACTAATTCCAATATCAGGAGAACCATTGGACTAGTTGCAATTTAGATATTGTATATCAATATTATTGATATTTCACTCTCCTCAAATGGCCTTAATTTCAAGGGAACATGATTAAGTGACTAAAGAAGTAAAACTGTGATGTGTCAAAAAGGGTTTTCCAGCTATCCTCAAAATAACAAGATTATCATAATCATACACTTACCCACCATCTGTTTTGGTTGAGTTCTGTTGTTCTATGAGGGAACATATTGCCTTCTGTCAGTAACACCAGGCAACAATGACACTCTATATCTTTTATGCTTGATCTTTTTTCAAAATTTTGCAAGTGAAAATAAAGGTGAGACCTTGTGGCTGAGGAAATGGGGTAATTAATGCCGTTCATTGTAAACATCATTTTCAGTTGTTCAGGTTTTCAAAGGTTACACAGTAGAAAAGCATAATTGATTTCAGGTAATGAAACACAGCCTATTTTGTTTGCTTATTTGTTTCTAGTTACCATGGGTAACACAACACAGGTATTTTTCATCCACGGCACTTTTCCTTCACAACTGCATCAGACTCCACAGGGAATCTTCAAGAGGCAGTTTCCGAAGAAAGCTGACAATGCAACATTAGACAGAATTGTTTACAAGCTGTACAGTTAATTTTTCACTCAATTTCATTTTCTGTTATTAGTTCGCTCAGCTAGATTTTTCCAAAATGTGAATCTAGAATACAAGTTCAGCTAAAAAATTTACCAATGTAAAATATACGAATATCATGAAAGTAAGAAAGAAATCCATCTTCAAATGATAATATGATTCATCTCTCTTGTGGAAAAGATGGATTCAAGAGAAAAGAAATTTTCATTGAAATAATAGAAAAATGTTTTTAGTTATTAAAAAAGGGGAAAAAGGTAATATAGCTTTGTGACAATGCGTCAAAAATGTCCAATATTTTTTTTTGTGAAGCCATACTGGAATATTTTGATATCCTCCTAATTCTACTTATATGCACCAAAAAAATTAATGGGCTACGTCAAGCATAAACATGATATTGACGTGATAGAAACATAAAGATAAAGCTTCTATTTTGCACAAAATGTGTTGCTAGAAAATGGAGTTTCGTCCAATCTAGGAGCAATTAGAGGTGAAACTCCTACTTCATCCACTCCTTCTTTGAACAGGAGAGTCAAAGTAGGAGCATCACCTGTAAATCTATCTATGTACAGTGGATTCCTGTTGATAGGACCTAATCAGAACAAATGATTCTGGATGCAAAAACTGACTGGTCTGATTTACAAAACAACTCAATTTCTTTTTATACATAAAACACCCAGTTTCTTTAATTCAAGGAGAACAATTTGCATGAAAAGAACACTATCTCTATGTATCTACAGACAACTACTTTAGTCCCTTTTACAATTATTTTTGCTTTCATTTCATACCTAACTTGAGCTGCAAACTAAAAATAATTAAAAGTTGTTTTGATAACTGAATAATATACTTTTAGTGATTCTATCAGATTTTATTTCAAAAATGTTGATCTGGTAGGTAGCACTGCAACTTGGTCCAAATAAACAGTGTATTGGTCATGATAAACAAGCAAATTAGTGATGATTAGATACGTTTGAACGAGTTCTAGCAAGATTGGCCAATTGTGTAGCTGGTACTTATAGCTATTGGTCATAGTTTCTGTTGGAGGTTTTGAAAAAAAAGTCTTCTTTTATTATTTCTAATCCTTTGAGTTTTCAAACTTTGACAAACTCTCTTTTCTATAAGATGTTTAAATAAAGGCTATATTAAATATGTCTCGGACATAATAAATATGGCACCAAGAGTTCATGATTGTTGATATAGTCAAGAAATGTAGAATATAACATACACTAGTAACTATTAACTTATTCAAAGCAATATTTTCTATCTATACTTTTGAAAAAGAGTTTTCCAGATGATTAAATTCGTTTTGGTTCTTTGTGACGTGTCAAAGAAGCAGTACACATCAACAAGTCAACTAAATGTATAAGTCAGAAAATGTGGCTTCTAACAGGGACAACAAATGAAAATCCAGACCAAATAAGGAAAGGGAAAATACCCAAATCCTACATTATAAGCCATTGAAGAAAAGATCCTCTCTACCATCATCACATTTGAATAGTACACCCATAGAACATCATAGAATGGATCGGCCAAAACATTGCATTCACAACAAGTAATTCAGTCATCTGGAAAACTCTTTGAATATTTATTTTCTTGATAAACATGGCAGATTGGGATGCTGTGGCAGCAACCTGCAGCAGATGGAGGCTTGCCATCAAGGTAGGTATCCAGGTAAATCAAAGCTGATCTTTGGCACGTGCTCCATTGTCTTCAGAGAGAGAAAGAGGCTGACAACAACAACAACTTGAGATAACCGGGACCAAATAATTGGACTTCAGAAATTCAGTGACATCACAAACCCAGCTATCTTAAGAATTTTATGAATATCAAAATTTGTAGAAGTTTTTTTTTTTATCAATAAGTAAAATACCATTCTCTCTGAATGACAATGTTCCAGAAGCATGAACATAGCATGAGCATTATTAATCAAATGATATTTTTTTTTTTAAAAGCCTTAAAAAAAATTTCCCGCATATTTTTTTTGTAAAACCAAAATGCGTAGGTAATTGATAGGAAGTGATACAAAGATATTCTATCAAGATTTCAGAAAATTAAACGAGTATTTTGCTAAAATCAGGGTACTCTTAAATTGTGGGCTATTCACATAGCTTTGTGGTGTTAATGATCCGAGCCTATAGTACCTTATAAACATTTGTAAGTCACAATAGGACAAGTTATTGGAATATAGAACATTTACGAGTTGAAATAGGACAACATGTTAAAATAAACAACTGTCCCACTAAGATAGTTGGCAGCAATTACAGAACTTAATCTGATATTAAAAATGAATGATAAAATTATTGCCTTAATGATACTATTGATATCAGAATACAAGCAACAAACAAGGGACAAATGTTTGGAGTGAAAGATAGGTTTAAAAGGTAAGATTTGATTTCTGTTTGACATGAAGCTAAGTGGTCATAGCAGCCAGGCATAAACCAGGTTCCCCTTTAGCAAAAGGGATACAAGTTTGAATCTCATCAGAAGCTTACTCTTTATTTCCAATCCACATTGTTTGCTTACTGCGATAGGGTGACAGCTCAAGTTGAGTTGCGATGAGAGAGATTTGTAAAATTAAGATGAAGCTAGAAAGAAGTGAAACAGCTCTAGTAAATCACTCAATAGAAACTGTCAAGCAACCAATGTCTTTTGGCAGTATGCTGTCTGAGGGTGATCAATTAAAAAATAGGAAACAGGGATGATCAATGAATAAGTAACTTTGCTCGCTTTTTGTTGGGCAGTGATCGTTAAAAAAGTCATGATTGTCAAAAAAACAACAAAAAACAAGCATGAATGCTGCTGGACATAAATTAAGGGATCAGTTTAGCAAAACGTCAAATTGTGAATTGAGCCCCCCCCCCCCCGTTGAAACCTATTTAGCCAGGGAATTCTAGAAACAAGGAGTAAATGTTTGAATTTACTCGTAATACATACATAGCAAGTCAAGTAGACCAATTTAAAAACTGAAGAAAGCTATGTTGATAGTTTTGGTTGATGGTTTCAACTAATTTCTTTTCATTTTGATCCAAAAGACTGAAATTATTTTATTCGACTCCAAGGATTCTGATTTTGATTTCAAGTGTTGACGTATCATTTTTTCTTTTCTCAGAAATTCAGATCTTAGATCAGGAAGATTTATAAGAAACAAACACAATAGGTTTCAGCAGTTTTTGAGTTGGTTTGGCTGGCTGGCTGGCTGGCTGGCTATGTATTATGTATTATGTGCACAGGCCACACCAATCGAGCTAGTGGGCTGAGAATTCAAACATTTACTCCTTATCATTTGTAGACATAACATTTTTTGTTTTTTGAACCCCCTCCCCACAATAGGTTTTTAGTGGGGGTTAAATTTGCAATGTAATTTTATGATACATTGCCCCTTTAGTTCTTCTCTGACAGCATTCACACTTGTTTAGTTTCTTAAATTTGGTCTTTTTTAGTGATCACACCCCAACAAAAAGTGAAAGAAGTAACTTATTCATTGATACCACTTTTTCCAACTTTTTAATTGATCACCCTCAACACAACATACCGCCAAAAGACACTGATCACATGATGGTTTCTACTAAAGTGACGAACCAGATGTGATTCTTAGCATAGGAATGAAAATCAATAAGCAAAGACATCTGATACTTCTGTCAGTATTTATCAAAATAATAGGCGAGCCTAAGAGACTACTGACACATCCTGATTATACAACTTCTGCATTTATCACAAGTAACAAATTTCAGCTAATCTTAGTGAAAAGAAAAAGGCCAACAATTTTGCTGAATAAGAGTGAGAAGATTCTAACTAAAGGCTCTTAATTCATAAATGTTGGCAGTGTATGTAAAGTGTGCTTCAAATTTCACAGCCATATTTAATATGGCAGTCAATTTGAATACATAATGAGGGCATGAGCCCATTTTATTCATATAATTTTGCCATAAACGGAACCAGTATCTTATAACCTTCAAAATGGTATATGATTTCCCAGGGTTTCTTAGAAAATGAGAAAACTCAAATCTATCCATCCATTATGTCCTTGCCACCCTTGCTTGGTAACCCTCAAGTAAACCCAGGCCCTGAATGAGTTGATCAAAGCCTGCACCTTATTTCTGATCAACTAAATCCTAAGGTGATATACATAAGCAATGTTCCCTCTCATTTTAGTAAGAATTTTGCACAAAACTATTCTGTTGTGCAATTTTGTCCCTGTGACAAAAGTATATGCACATTAGATACTTGTGCGAATTTAAACTTGAAATTGTTTCAAGATAATCTAGCCACAGCCTATCTCTCATGGCTAATAAGAATGTACTTGCATATTTTGATATAATACAAATACAGCTGCATTCTATGAAGTAACTTTTTTATTCAGGTTTCAAGTATAGTTATTAATTATCACTGAGTTTTTGTGTGCTCATTAATTTCCTTTGTAGCAGAACGTACATGTATGCACACATATGCTCAGCTTAAATGGAACTATGTATGGGAGCCCAAATTATTGAGCAGAAAAACCGCATGGATACATAGTAAATAGTCACAACATTCCAATGGCTACAGAGAAAATATCAAAACTGATGATACTGATGGCCTTTATATAAAGCATTTTTCTGATGATGTAAGCTTTAACTAACAAAAGATTAAATCAAAAAAAGAAATCTCATTTGTAACACTGTATTATGCCTTTCCAAATTGTCTCTTGAATCTGATAAAGTAGAAATACAAAATGGCTGGCTAAATAGTCTGAAAGAATGCACAGTAAATTAATTTGAAAGTGATTGGACTCCATTAGTAATTTTCAAAAGAGTTCTAACATTTTCCCTTCTTTCTTGATTAGAAATGTATGTATACTTTACTTTGATTAAACTGAACAATTTATTCAGTAAAACTAGAAATACAATTTTATGTAATTATGATGAAATAATAGCTTATAAGAGACGGTTGCTTAAATTACTTGTATCATTTTTCAGGACATATTTTGAATTCTCGTTTGCAGAATTTAAAAACAAATTACTATCTTTGATAATTCACACCAAGTTTAATGAAAAGAAAGTATTACAACAGGTCTGGTTAGTCATTTAATAGAAACCATTACATCACCAATGTCTTTTGGCAGTATGCTATGTAGGGAGTGAGCAATAAAAAAAATTTAGAAAAGGGTGATCAATAAATGAAGTTACTTCTCTCACTTTTGTTGAGCAGTGATCATCAAAAAAGAGTGAATTATCAGAAAAACAATAAAAAAACAATCATGAATGTGGCTGGATACAAAGTGAGGGCCTAATTTGGCATAAACTTACGCAGCAAATTGAATACCTTACACTAAAAATTATTGAGAGGGGATTTTAAAAAAACAAAAAACATTTTTTCTAGACATAGTAAGGAGTAAATGTTCAAATTTTCAGCCTTCTAGCTCCAGTGGTGTGGACTTCATACATCCACATATGGCCGACCAGCCAGCTCAACTTGAAAACTGAAGAAATCCACGCTGACAGTTTCAGTCGATGGTTTTCAATAGCTCATGAGAGACAGTCGCTCAAATTACTCGTTATTTTTCTGAATATATTTCGATTTCTCGTTTATAGAATTTAAAAACAAATTATGTATCTCCAATAATTCACACCTTGTTTATAAAAAAAGGTATTGAAATGTTGCTGAGCAAAACATGATACATCATTTTGCATTTTGTTCATAATTATGATATATTCTTACGTGAACGTATCAAAATATTCTAATTTCTAATTCAATGTCACTTTTTCTCGCAGGAATTTCTGAGGAGAAAATATAGAACTATCATTTTATTCTCATTTAGATGAAATCAAATGAAGAATTTTCCCCCAGGTTGGTACGCTTTCAGCTGAGTAAACTCTATCTCCAAAAACACAAAGATCCCATTAGATGAAAGCTGTACAACCGATGCACCCTCCTGATAGTCACTTACGGAGCTGAAACATGGAAGTGAACCAAGAGATTGACTCTCAAACTATGAAGCATGCAACATTCACAGGAAAAGATTGATTCTTGACATCATATGGCAAGATCACAAGAACAGCAGAAAAAACATACAGGGATCGGAGATGAAGAAAATCATTAGGAAGCTTCCTTGCACCTGAAATTTGCCCGTCTTGTTGCAAGAATATCAATCAACTCCTAGAAGTGTAATTGGTATAGCGGTAACAGTGCTAACAAAGGAATCGGCAACCTATGTTCAAACGCCAGTTGGAACTGTCTATGTTCACTTTGCACTAATGCCCTTCGAAAAAGCATGAATCCATCTCTTCTCTTAGCTATAAGTACATTAGCCTGGTGGATTGGATTCTTTTATCTTAAGAAGGCAGCCAGTGTGGGTGAAGGACAACTGATTCTAAACCAGGGAGTAGAGCCCCCTTAAGGTGGTTTGATGCCCAATTGACATCCTTCCAGCGGCTCCTGCAGCCAAGCTGAAACCAGACATCTTGCTTCTTGCTTTCCTCTGGACTGCATCAGCGATGCCAAGAGGGGAATCCTAACAGATTTCTATTTGCTTCACCAAGGCATGCATCCCAAAGGGGATCCTCCAGTCTTTCCATTGTCTGTAGAGAAAGAATAGAAGCCATCCAACAGACAACTGCTGGATGATACAACTAATGATACTGATCCCCCAAGATCATGTGTAAAATTGTGGCCAGAAAAAAAAGGGGGGGGGTATGATGATTTAGATGAGTTCAAAAGGTATTGGCTTGCTTAGGAGCAAACTGGCAGATCTTGGGGAAGGCCCATGTCCAACAGTGAACTTTAAACATTAATGATGATAATTCAGATAAGTGACCCTCAATCATTATGAGGTTAATTAGGAGAAATTCTTTCAATGAACCGATACACTCAATACTAAGTAAAAAGTTATCTTTACAAAAGTATTCTCCTGGGTGATAACAAAGACCTAGGTTATGTATGTATAAAAATGAATTGCACCAAGTCAGCACTTGAGATTTTCAACATATCTTGGCAGCTTGTCAATAGATATCCATGGTGTAGATCACTAGGATAATTGAGCTCACTCTCAAAAGCTTGCAAGATATATTCATCAACCAATATAAGTGAGTGATCTGACAGATCGTCAATAAAAACACTTGGTCACAAAAGACAACATTTATTTTTATTTTCCAAGCAGAAAAATCATAGATATATGTATGAATTTAAATGAAAGTGACATGAATAAGATTATTTCTTCTATTTCTATCTACTATATAGCAAAAGTATACATCATATACAAGGTGTTCCCCAGAAAAAATATTCATGAATATTTTTTTATTGCTATTAAATTTTTTTTTTTCATAGCAATGAAGCTACTGAATTTGTTTCAGTAGAAAAGTCTATTGTTTCAAATGGTGGGTAGGATATATCTTTATCAGTAAAATTGTTACCTTTAAGTGAGAGAGTCGATTGTGACAGACATAGAAACAAGAAATTCACACTTTTGCAAAAATCTATGTATGTATATGGAAGGTAAAGAAAAAAACAGATTTATTATAATTTTTTTCTTTGCCAGAGTGTTATATATGAAAGAGAGGAAGAATGGGTCATAAGAAGTTACTAAAGATAATTCAATGAGTCCCTTGATGTCAAAAAGGCGGAAACAGCCAATTACATAAACTAGTTGGCCTTGTGGTGCCACATATATTTTTTTACAATGAAGTCGATATTGATCTTTTTTTTTTAGTATAGGCAAAATTTTTTGCAAGACTGTCAATTGAAAATGATACATAAAAATGTCTCTCTGAACTGAGTTAGCCAAGCTCATCATCATCAGCCTTTTAGCGTCCGTCATTAGACGTAGACTGTCTTCAAGATTAACCAGGCTTTTTCATCATGGGTGTCGCAGAACCAATATGTTCTGAGCTTTTTTAGTTTTACATGCCATCTTATATTCTGCCGGCCACAGTTTTGTATATGATCCCTGGGATTCACATTGTGTGTTGTGAAGTCAATCAGTTATCTGCATTCTTGCTATATAACCAGCCCATTGCCATTTAACCTTCCTAATGGATTCTATGATATCCCTGATTCCTGTTTTTTTCATTAATATGCTTCACTGTTGTGATCTTTCAATGCAATATTGAGCATGATTCTCTCATGTGCATGTTGCATGGTTCTCAATTTGAGGTCTAATATTTTGGTTTGCTTCCATAGGTGACACACAGGAGGATGCATTAGTTGTATATCCCTCTTTTTAAAACTAATGGAATTTTCTTGTTCTTTAAGGTTGAGCTTGCTCCACCAAAAACTTGCCATCCCAGAGTGATTCATTGCTTGTTTTCTTCTTCTTCTCTTGAGGGTTTTATAGAGATTTGTTGTCCTAGGTACATGTGGTCTACTTTTTCGATTTTATGTTTTTGTCCTCAACATGTTTGCTGTACATGACATTTGTCTCACTGGAGTCCACGTGAAATCCAATTTTCTTGCTCTCTTCGTACAGTTTGTCCACCATAACTTGGAGATTGTGAAAGTTTTTTTCAAAAAGGATGATGTTGTTAGCAAATCTATGGTTATTTACATATTCACTGTCTATTTTGACTCCTTCATTTTCCCAGTCTTGGTTTTGGAAGATCATTTCAAGGCTGTCTGTGAAGAGTTCAGGCGAACTGGTATCATCTTGTCTCACTCCCTTTTTGAGCAGAAAGTCTTTATATAGCCTGATAAATGAACTGCTGTGTCAGTATATATTTAGCAAGACTGACATATACACGGTGTACATCTTGTTGTATGATAGTATCAATGACCTTGGGGATTTCCACTGAGCCAAAAGCCTTCTCAAAGTTGACAAATGCTACAGTGAGTGGCATTTCATATTCTACTGCTTTCTCTTTTAGTTGATTTACTGAATGGAGATGGTCGATGGTTGAGTAGCTTTTTCTGAACCCAGCCTGTTCTAAAGGTAGGTTTTCATTTAGCATTTTGGTGATTCAGTTGGTGATCACTTTAGTAAAAAGTTTGTAGATGTAATTGAATAGGCTTAGCAACCTGTAATTGTTTGGGGTTCCCTTTGTTATGTAATAGCATCATGGCTGCAGTGTTCCAATCTTCTAGGACATCCCTCTGTCTTAGGCATAAGTTGAATAGGATGACTAGTTTCCAAATGAAGACTTTACCAACTTTTTTGAATAGATCAATAGTGATGTTATCTGGTCCAAGGATTGTTCTTTTTTTTGTTTGTTTGATGGCTTTGACAGAGTATTTTCAGGTAATTCTTCAAACTGGTTTCTCCCAACTAGTTTGTTACCTTGTGCCCACATTTGGAGAAATGAAGGGCCTTTTTGATAGTATTAATGTCCCTACCTTTCTCCAGAATGCTTTCAATGACTTCTGTTGAATACCTTAATTTTTCTTTTTATTTCTTTTGGATGGTCTTGTTCAACTCAGTTGCTTCAATCTTTTCTCTTGTTGTTTTTGGTGACTTGAGGTTTCTGTGTTTTGCCGTGAGATTCTTGGTTTCTTCTGAGAGTTTACTGATAGTTTGCTTGCTCTTTGGCTTAAACATATTGGCGTCTTCTACTAGAGAGCTTGTTATTTTGTTGTTGAGTTTGTTGATGTTCTTTTCTTGTTTGGTCATAAGTTCATACCTATTTTTCAGTTCTAGCTGGAAGAGTTGAGTGAGCTTTTTTGTAAGCTAAATGGTTGCAGATTCGAGTGGAATATTTTCCAGTATTCTGTATCAGTATTGATTTGAATTTTACATCTTATCATTCTGTGGTTGCTTTCTATATTGACTTGATTCAGGAATGTCTTCCACTGTATCACTTTTGTCCCCTAAGAAAACTTATTTGGGGGAGGATTTTTTTTCTTCAATTTTTTCTAGATATAAGGAGTAAATATTTAGAAGTTCAGCCCTCTAACTCCATTAGAGCAGCCTTTACACACAATATATACATAGCCAGCCAAACCAACTTGAAAACTGGAGAAATTTTTGATGACAGTTTTGGTTGACAAGCGTGAAGGCCACTGGGCACAAACGAAGAGATCAATTTAACAAACCTTCGTTGCAAATTGAACTCCCATTAAAAACCTATTTAGAGAGGGAATTTTTCATAAAGAATTTTAAAATAATAATATGAAAGTGTATGTTTGGAAGAGGGAAGAGGTACATGCATAGATCTGTATAATAATTTATATGTATTTATGTGCATGAGTGAATATGTTTGTTCATGTATTTGTGATAGCAGAAAGTAATTTCAGGTTTGCCAAGTTCTTTATTTTACGGAAATGTGAATAATCTAAAGTATATCTTTATATTTATCTATTCTTACTTATTTTGGGGGGGGCATGTCAACTCTCTTGTCAAACATTAGATCCCTTTTTTTCCCCTCAGCTGTGAGGAACTAGGTTTGCTGTCATCATAAATTAAGATAGAATTCATCAAGGGGTGGACGCAGTCCTGCTCCAGAGACTTGTCTACCCCATTTGCATGCAATTATACCCCCCCCAAAAGAAGCCCAGCAGAGTGAATGAGCGACATGCCAGAAGAGCACAAGCAGAGAATTTATCAGGTTATAATGAAAGTAAAGTCTGATTTTTCAATTAATTTCAAAAACCCAAATGTGGTGACCGCAAGCCTGGCCACTGTGGGCTCAAACTCCACTCATACTTCCGAATACAACTTTTTATTGTATATATGATAAACAAATTCGAGGATATACAAGACTGGTCAGTTTAGCTTAGTTGATGGGAGAGCCACCTACCAATCACTTGGTCACGATTTCAAATGATGATAGGAGAATGTTAATCTTATATATATAAGTTTGGCTAAACATGACGAGATTGACAAACAATGAAGGGTTTATTCCCCCAAATAAGGTGAGGATTGTTCTTGTTGTTATCATGGGAGAAAAACAGTCAACTCTAATTTGGACAGGAATTTGATAATTGAAGATACATTTAATGATTAGTATACTCTCCTGTATTTTTGATAACCTTATTTCTTCTATCAACAAGTTTTTCAATACCAGATTTGTAAATTTCTGTTGATTTTCATCTGAAATAAGAGACTAACTTATTTTCAGCCTCCTCTATCGAGTTGATTTTTTTTATTCGATAAAATGGTTTTGCAAACTCCTAAATGAATGATATTAAGATGGAGCAAAGTCAGGAGAGTATAATAAATGGTTCATTTTTTCCCAGTCTTAGAAATAACAAAAGAACAATAAGTCATACACAATCAACAGAGTTATAGTGAGTAAACTAATGAAAAAAGACAATGAAAATCCAAAGAACATTTGTTTCCAGATTATTAATTGAAGTAAATGAGTTGAATTCTCCTAAAACTGACACTCGGAACTACCAATGGATTTGGAAAAAATAGAGACCATAGACCAAGCATTATCTACATAGGTTATCACTTTCTAGGCCATCACATTCCAAATATCATTTACAATAAAGTTGAATAACAGCTGGGTTTTTTTTTTAGAAAAAATTAGCACATTCATTCAAGTACACATGTACAAGTTTATTTTGATTAACAGGGTTAATTATTCCTCAGGTGTTACCATCTTTACTAAAACCATGTTAATTAAATACAAGAATCAATGGTAACAAGGACAATTGATCAATGATTGATTATTACCAATAAAAGAAATGAAACCAACGGATCAATTTCCTTATTTCAAAACCATGTTAATCAAAATATCTATCACATACATATAAGGATGGTTGCAATCAATTTAACTTCATTGATAAAAAGTTGCAATAATCAAGGGATATCGATATTCAGATAACTCTAGACTATAATTGTAATTCTGATCATTCCAAGGGCGATGTAACAAATTAATATTTATGGAAAAGCAGAACTGATTAATTGAAATTTGTCATTTTGAAAAGAAGATGAAAGAATTTATCATCTAAAACTTTAAGAAGAGTCATTAACATTCTAAATTTTGTTTGGACAATTGAAGTTTTGATACTACCAAGCCTGAAGCTCAAAAGCAAAACCCAAACCATGAAGCCTATGAGCCAGAAGTGTAGCTAGAAATTTAGAGGGATTTTGGGGCCCAGATGGATTGGCTTCTTAAGGGGGCCCCCTCCAACATTCAGTGAGATTTGTCAGAATGAACAAAGTAAGTGAACAACTATTTTATAAAGCTTTTGGGTATTTCTTATCCAATGGGAGCCAGGGATGGGGTTCAAATGATTTTTATTTTGTAGTTTTATTTTTGCATAGCATTAACACCATCATTGCCACCCAATAGCTTTGTTCACTCACGTCTCCAGGATATTAGAGAATTGTTTACCTTGCCAGATCCTATTTGGGGAGCTGAAAGGACACACGTACCTTGTCAGTGGTTAAAGGAAAAGGTCCAAAGATCAGTTGAAAACCCATCTTAAATAGTGTGACATTTGACCAAACTTCCTAGAAGACCTGACAGCTGAAAGCTTTTCACTAAAGAGCCACTATCCAAGATATTCTTAACTCATGATGAAAACCAAAGACAAACCAAAGATAAATCAGGAAACTCAAAATTGGCAGAGTTCAACAAGTTGGCTGTCACACCATTATGTTTTGCATGTTTCTCTTGATAATTTTATCAAAAATTTTTAAAATTTTACCCCCCCCCATACAGTATTTACTTGTGTAATAATAATGATAAAGAAAATAAAAGTCTAAATTAGTGGGTAAAATTATATTTGAGAATGAAAAAAAAGGATAACATATTATAATATATTACTGAGTTTTAGCCACAAAAATCATTTGAGATCACAGTTTACTCAAGTAAATAGGTTAAGAGCAAAAATAGCAAATGTTAACTTGTTTAGCAAGTGATCGGTCAAAACAGTGTCTATCATCAGATCAATTTTTGATGGCCAACTCATTTAACTTTTCCCAAAAATTGACATCAAGAAAATGAATAGAGTATGTCAGGGTCAATATTGACAGACTGCCTCAAACAAGCAGTTTTTTCGTTTGCAATGTGTCACTAAGGCCCCATAGGAAACACAGAATTATTTATTATTATTAACTTTGCTGCTAATGCGTGAGCAAAGTGTGTGATAATGAACAATAATGGTTTTGTTTTTCCTTCATTTCTAAACAAAGAAACAAAGACATTTTGAGGTTTCTCAATTTCTTCTTGTTTTTCTTCTTCTTTTGGAAACTCTGTAGAAATTATCATCTCTTTTGAATTACTTAGAAGGCAAATTCAATCAGGCATAAAGATCCAATTTGTACAGAGGCGCCGCAACCAAAGAACATTGAAAAACATGAAAAGAAGTTAATTTAACATCAAAGATGGTAATTGGCATCATTTACTTGGGTTAATTGAGCTTAAGGTCATTTTAGATATTTTCAGATGCATGTGTAGATGTATATGTTTGAATGGAAATATTCATTACATCTTTGGATAGACAGTGGAAACACAAACTAATAGGTGTTAGTATATATAAATATATATATAGATATACATACACACACACACATATATATACGTATACGCACACAAATATATATACATATACACACACAAATATCTATACATATACACACACACATATCTATATACATACACACACATATCTATATGCATACACACACACACACACACATATATATATATGCACACACACACACACACATATATATGCACACACACACACACACACATATATATATGCACACACACACACATATGTACGCACGCACACACACATATATACACACACACACACACATATATACACACACACACACACATATATACACACACACACACATATATACACACACACATATATACATATACACACATATACATATATGCACACACACATATATATACATATACACACACACATATGTACATATACACACATATACTTATACATACACACACATACATATATATGCAAAAACACACATATATGCACAAAATACATATATACACATATGTGCATATATATATATATACACACACACACGCATTCATATGCATAAATACACACACACATATAGCTACATACAGTTATTCTTGCTTCTACTAGATTTTTAGTGGTTTATCAGTTTAGTGTTTTCGTTAGTTGTGCTAAACACTGCTATTCGATCATATACCCACTTATTTAGTGATTATATAAAAGTTAATTTCTTTAATACATAATACCCACCATGACTTATGGATACAAAACATGAAAATTGCCAAAGTGAACGGAGAACCAAGAAAGAATAGCACAGAACGCAGCAGGGGAAGACCAGATGGAGGAATGAGATTGAAAAGTTTACGGGTTAGACATGGCAGAGGTTTGTGCAAAAATGGTTGTCATGGAAGGAGATGGGAAAGGCCTTTGTCCAGCAATTGACTTATAATGACTGATGATGATGTTACCCCTATGAAGTCTCAATTCCTCATCTAGACAAAACAGTTCCCCTTGCCCAACAAGAAGAATAGTTTAAAAAGTAACCTATGACTTCTGCTAACCACTTAACTTCTGTAACTGAAGTGGAGCTTATTCTTAATTTTCAAACTACATTGGCATTCATTGCCATAAAATGATGGCAAGAGTTGTAATAAAAACAACTAAAAAATTAAGATGAAAGTAAATAGTAGTCGAAAATTAATAAAATGGGTTACAACATTTCATCTACTGATAAAATTGACAAATGAAGAAATAATTAAATTTTGCAGGTACTTTAAAAAAAAAGAAATGTCACCATCATAGTAAATAATTGAACAACCGTAGCATCAAAAATTTCAAGTCATGTAGAAAATACTATTAAAAAATATATATAGTCAGAATAAATTTTATTTATGACATCACTGTTTTCGAATGAAAAACATCTAAAATAGAGTGTAAATACATCTAGAAACATCAAAACCATTTTTAGAAAGGCTCTAGTGGAGCACTGATGCCAATTTTGAAATCTGTAGACAGAACAATATGGCCAGAAAAGCTGAAACACACAAAAACATGCACATATAAAAAGGGATAGCATCTTAACCATCTTTGGTGGCAACAGTTATCCTATTCAAGACATGTTATCTTCAAAACTAGAGACAAAAATTCTCTATGTTGTAGTGGTTTCCAATATGAAATGCCCTTAAATCTATATCTGAACATTTGAACCTCTGATAACATGGTTTCCAGTTAAATAATTCTGAAAAGATTGCACTAGTATTTTTTCTTATCTCTTATTCAGCCGCATATGAATGATAATTCCTACATCAGTGAACATCTGGATGAGAAAGTGTGGCTGCTGAGGAGAAACATGGGTGCAAAAAGGCCAATCCATTTTCATCATCAGAGAGATTAATTTCCTCATTAGATGTTGTCATCAATCAATTCTATTCTCTCCTATTCACACCCTCTTTTTCTTTTCAACAAAATTGGTTGCTTTTATTTGTCTTCCCGGCTCTAATGAAAGAGAAAATAATCTAAATAACCCTTTCACTTAACATCCAGGTTCTCAGCCTAAAAGAAGCATCAGACCAGCAATCTTTCCACAGATACTCGGTTTATCCCAAGAAATCAGCTATTAGTTATACTCAATGAATCTTGAAAATAAAAAATGAATTTTGATTGTTTTGGGCATTCTAAAATCCATACATATAAGTGAGAACTGTTGGTCATGCTAAGGGCATCACGACCAACCAAGTATGGCTTGCATTCTCAATGAACCAAATGGGAAATTCTAAAACAGAAAGTTTGGGGATTTTATTTGGGGGAAAAAAATTGTGGGGTCTGCGTTCAAACTCACCTCAATAATAATGATCTGATCTTCATTCATTTCTGTATAATACTAAAAGTCTAATTTGCCCAAACAAATTTAGCATATGTACTCAACAGATTTAGCAGGTTTCAAAGTAAAACGTTTTTGGACTTCTGCAGAATTATTTTTAATTTTTAGATGTTTCATCTCCCCAGTTATTTAAATCAAATGCTATCCAAGATTACATGGTGGTGATATAGTTTTGTATACAGTTATGATTCAATAAATACATAGTTCAAATCCATGATCTCTTATCTCAGGTAGGGACAAGTAGGATAATAATTTAGATTATACCAGGTAAAAAAATTAGGCCTTCTGTAGAACTTAACTTAAAAAGCCCAATCTATGAGTGGGTTTTCATCTAGTAACAAATATTTTATTTAAAAGGGAGATAACTACTAAATACTAATTATAGAGTAATCATCCTCATGTTCTTTATTTGGAGACAAATGCATAAAGAATCTGGGTTCATCCTGGTTGAACATAAGCAAAAGAATGCAGAGCAACATAATGTTATTGATATTTTTCAAATTACAGTGCAATTGCAAAATTATTTAAATACAGTTGGCTCTAATTAAATTATTGCAACAAAAGGTTTTTTGTTGAAGCCTCTCAATGCCCTAAACATAGCCAAAAAATGGTTCCTCCCACCTTGGCTTTCACTTTGTTTAACTCACTAGATTTTAAGAAATGAAACATTCCTGGAGAAATGAAGGTTATATTCATTCAAAACACATTGGAATACATTGAAAGTATATACACTTTTGCCACAAAAATATTCTACTTTTCTAAGCCAAATCTTTACCAACAAAACTTGTGCTTGCATAATGATTGGTTTTTTACAACAGTATTTGTGTGAATGATTGAATCATTTGAACGTTTTAATTACCTCTATATATAAGGGAAAAATAAAGAATTTAAAATTCAAACTTACATGTTTAACAATTCAAACAACTTATAATTCAATTAGATAAACTGAAAGAAACCTGTGGTACCCCCCTTCTCTATTGATACCCTAAGCACCTGCTTATTTTGCTAAATGGTTTATCCTAGGCTCCAAGATTGGGCAGAAGTATCTGCATGGATCTGGCACTCCAACACAATGGAGAACCAATAAAGCCTGGTGGTATTGTAAGGTACTGCTGGGGTGCCCTGGCTTTGTGGTAATGATGCTTCATCCCTGGAGTCATTCTTGACCATAGGGTCATCATCTGACGAAAGCTTTGTTGGAGGCACTGCTGTTGTTTTCACTGTAATAGTTGCATGGGCAGCGGCTGCTACTTTATCAGGGAGGTGTGTGCGCAAGCAAAAACATATGTTTGGGGGGAGGGCTTTTGAATACATCTTGATGGCGATCCTGTTAAAAGATAGATATTCCAGCAGCCATTTGTAGTATAAGCAAGTACAACCCACTGTATGATGCCCTTGACCATTGACAGAGTCATATGACCTGACTGTGGGGTGACACCAGGAAATAATTATACAAGCCTTTTATAAATGAACATTAAGTCAGGGTTGCATAAAATAATTATACTGTACCATTAACATTTATTGACTATAAGGTTCTAACTTTCAAAACCCTTGCCTCTGGGAGAAGGCAAATGCCCTGTAACCTCCCAGCCACTCCCTAACAGATGCCCATGAGTAGTCATATGAATTCATTTAGTAAAAGCAGAAACAATACTTACCAATAAAGTAAACATCATACATGGGGACGTATTTTGAATTATCCACCTTCTGCTGTTGTTTTTCAGACCTGGGATTTTTGGATGTGACGTCATGTTGAATAGGTGGCCTTTGGGGTGGCCGTCGGGTTGGAGAATTATGAACATCTCCCGATAGCTGATTTTGTACGGCAGCAGCATTGATGTCCACGGCATATACAGCATGGTTGAGGTCTTTTAAGATTGCACCTACTGGTTGACGAGGCTGCGGCCTATCGTTTGCATCGGCCAATTGGACAGTATTTGGGTGATCCTTTAGGCGGAGAGTTTTCTGCTGGTAGTTAGCTTTGGCCACCTGATTGATATGGGGAGCACCCTTCGGCCGGGCATGTGATAGGAGATCACCCATACCCGGCTGGGTCACTATTTTAAGGTTCGGCCATGTTGGTCCCTGTTGATTTTCCCAATTTTTATTGGGGTTCAGCCGTAGAGGTTTTAGCTGCTCTTCCTTGTCTCCTTGTTGTTGCTTCTGAAGTTCATCTTTTTCAGGTGGTTCTGTTAGAAGAAGAAAAAATAGCATTACTCTTACATTTGAAAGGTTTCATATATTACTATAGACATTACTAACAGATCATTCTTTTCATACATAGCAGTACAGGTTTTCCCCAGTTAACAACCATGTTCTGTTCGAATGACCAGATTGGCAAACAAAAACCTAGTTGAAGGGCTAAAAAATTCAACTTTCACAGCCATTACTCTAAGTTTTCTTTCGATTCAATAATTTTTAGATCGTTGCTGTGAGAGGCAAAGTTCCATATTTGTTTTGTTTTTTTAAGCCTATACCACAATACTCTTATCTTCTCCCAAAGAGGAAACACCTTGATTATATATTTTAGTACCTTTGGTCGCAGTCAGAAATGCAGTTTGTCAATGAACAAGTGATTTTTTATTGGGGGAACACATATATTTCAATAAGAAATTTAGATAAGTTAAAAAACAAGTAAATGATATATGCATAAAATTGACCATAAATCTAAGAAGGAAATACTTTTCTTAGAAACATCTACAAGACGAAAATAGAAAAAAAAGTAAGATGTAGATTTTTCTTAAATGAATTTATAAGTAAAGAAAAGATACCAAATCATTTAAAATTGTTACCTCAAAAGCACAAAATAATTTGGGAGGTATTTTGCAAAAAATTAAAATACAGGTTTTCTTTTCAATTCTCACAGTAGATCTTAAAAACATATTTAAAGGCTAAACTGGGCAGTTACTTTCCACTATCTTACAGAGGTTTGGCTTACATGAATTATCTTTAGTTCTTTTCTTTTTTTTTAATAACCATATTAGACATAAATTCAAATTTTAATATTTCCCCAAACTGAAAAATTTCAGAATTTCCCAAAAATTATAAACATTCAAAATGTTGAAATTGAAAAGAAAAAAAAACATCAATTTTCATATTTTCACTCTACAGTTCTTAATTTTTGGTGTTTCTTTTTATATTTTGATACAGAATGCGGTGAATTAAGGTTTAATATGTAGTGTATTTCTAGATAATTTCCTGGGACATCTAGATATGTTTGGATATTTTTGCCTCATTTTGTATAATTCTTTAGATAGCTTTCTGGAACAACTAGATATTTTTGGATTTCTTTCACTTAAATTTCAGATATGAAACTTTAAAAAGTTGACAATGCTGCTTGCATTGTTTAGCCTTGGGTTCCAGTGTGATCAAATCAAATTATCACCCATTGAACCTTGTGTGAACTCGGGTCAGTTTTTGCAAAGTGACGCAAATTTGCATTTTTAATTGCAGATTGATTCATGTCAATATGAATTGACTCTGGTATCACAAAATCATGATATATAAATGAATACGAATTAAAAGAATTATAATTCAATCAAAATTTTATTTAATTTAATCAAAAGAACTACATCAAAACTTTTCACAAAAACATGGTCAAAAAAAACAAATATTTTAAAATGAATAGAAAAAAACTTATTGTTAATAATTTTTGTGCTTTTAATACCTTATTTATTCCCCTTGTAAAACAAATTTTTTCTACTCACTTACTTTACAAAACTAACGAAAACTTCCCTGTAAACCTATTTGTGAAACAATATTTTTGATGTACAAAACACACAATTAATCTATAAAAGCAAACTATCTACATCAGCTTTTTATTGTTAGTCATTGGACGTAGACCTTCCCCAAGATTTGCCAAACCTCTATATCATGGGCGTCATGAGGTCACTACTTTCTGAACTTATGTAGTTTGTATCTCGATCTTGTATTCTGCTAGCCTCAATTTTGCATATGATCTTTAGGGATCCATGTTGTGAGTCATGATATCCAGCAGTTGTTTGCCATTCTAGCTGCATGACCAACCCATCACCATTTGAGTTTTCTAATGGATTCTATGATGTCTCAAATCTATTTCAATACAAAACTATTTATCAGCAATTTTCAAAATCAATGCTTACTTTTCTTTTTTTATCGAAACAACATCAATATGACAGTTTTACATCCAAAAATGCAGAAAGAATAATAAACAATTTTTAGAAAAATAATGTATAAATGTGAAAATAGGCATTAATAATTGCTTGTATTCTATTTTTTATTTAGCTGGAAAGGAAGTGACATTGAATACATTTTGAATTTGAAAAGAGTAAAAAAAATCTTTTAAATGCTGTTTCTCCGGTAACTCTCGATTTAACATACTTTCACAATGAAGAGACTAACGTCTACTTTTATCATTCCATCAAACTGAGGATTTTCTGTATACATCAAATAGCTTTTGGCAGATATATTTAAGAACAAGAAGATCCGAATAGTCGTAAAAAGAAGGGTCTAAAACTAATGTGTCCTCTTGATTGAAGTCACCTAGGGAACTGAAACATGAAGCCTTACCAAAAGATTAGCACTCAAAATAAAAACCATGCAATGTGAACAGGAGAAAATCATGTTTAACATCACATAAAAGGGATCACAGTACAGTATACTATATCAGAGAATAAAAGAGGAGTATGAAATATAGAATCCATTAAGGCCAAGTTGCAAGACCGGCAGACGACTGCTGGATGTCACTACTCATAAAATGGGTTCCCAATGATCATATGCAAAATTATTGATGATCTAGGCAGGTTCAGAAGATCAGGAGGTCTATCAAATTTTGGGAGAGGTCTGTGTCAAATGGCAGTGATGACAGTTGTTGCACAATATTTCTTAAACGCAATGCAGTAGTTTTCAAATTACAGACTCACTTAGAAAAGTACTAGTACTTATAAGTTGAACAGCATTTGGTATATTAGTTATAATATCAACATCAAGAAAGTTCATAGCCTTAACCTGATCAAAGATTGAAATTAATAACAACAAGCATTCCAGTCATTGCCATCTTTATATGCTGATTTGGGGTTGGTCAATTAAAAACTTGGAAAAAGGGTTGATCAATGAATAAGTTATTCCTCTTGCCTTTTGTTGGGCTGTGATTACTAAACAGTTTGAATCGTCAAAAAAATAATCGGGCTCAAACTAGTAATCAAGTTGTGTCCATACTACCAGAACATAACCAAGATAGAAGTCAATGTATGCTGTACAATACTGAATAGAAACCTGGCTGCTGTAGGGTCAAATTCCACTCTTACTTTTATTCCAAATGAAGGATAATTACTGCAACTTTTGTTCTGCATATATATTATAAATAAAATGTTAGTATATTAGACACGCGAGTTCAACTCCGTTGGTGAGCAAGCAGCCTTCCAATTACATGGTTTGGTATAGGAGACTAGTGAATTTAGCTCAGTTTGAAAGATAGCTGTCTTTCAATCACATGGTTATGATTACATATCACAGGAGGGAAATGTCAATTTTATACACATATTTGATTGAATGTGATGTGATAGACAAATAGTGAAGAGTTCACTTCCCTAAATTTGGTGAGGATTGTTGCTGTTGTTGTATTTTGGGGGGTGGGGGGAAATAAAAAGTCAACTCCAACTTGGACTGGAGTTTGACTAAAATTATAAAATTTGAAGATGTACAGCAAACATTATCATCAAAATCATTTCTTCCTGAGCTCAAGGCCACAAAAGTTCATTGAAATTCATTCAAAACTTTTAGAGATCATGTGGGAAGACAGAACTTTTTGAGAAATTATGTGTTCTGGACATATTGCTACAATGTATGGGGAGATAAATGGGCATAGTTCTGCCCCAAAATTTAATTACTACTTCGATAGCCCATTGCCAACGTTTTCACAAGATGTCATTGGAATTGATTGAGAATTTTTGCAGATATGGTGTGGACAAACAGAAAGACACAGGGCAATGCATACACCTCTCAAACTTTGTTGGCAGAGTTAAACTATAAAATAAAGGTTATGTGACAAACCAAGAGCATTTATGTAGAGAAGAATCTTCCAAAACAATGTACAGGCTGCCTTGATTTAACACTGAAGATGCACTTTCACCTTGTCAGAGCTCATCAACTTCTACTGGAGAAATGGTAAACGCTCTGATAGGATAACTATTTTCTCATTCGCTGCCAGCAAACCAATAATTTAGGATGCTACTTGCAATGATTCATTCGCAAACGGTAAACTGATCTCATTGGCCATTGAGTCAAGTAGCACCGCCGGATTGGCTGAGAAGCGGAAGATGGCCAAATATCACTTACTGACTAACAGCTATAAGTTTGTACAGGTCAAGACATTTGGCTTGATTGGCCCCAAAGCATTGAAGCTAATCTGTCGAATAAGTTCCAAAGCCGCCCAATATTATCACGAAGCGTCTGGCTCTTCCAGCATATGTCAATGGTAGTTATCCATAGCCAAACATTCTCTATTGTTACAGCAGGAAGCATTAAAAGAAAAAAAAATGGCATTTTCCTCACATTCAATTCAAAAAGACAAAATCAAAGAAGGAAAAATATCATGCTTCATCCAAATAGTACGAATGTTCGCAAAAGTGAAAAGGAGTAGTAAATTTATGCTAAAAGTAAAGCTCATAAATCGTAAAACAATATAAATATCATCTAAATTGATCTTCGCAATGACAGAAATTTTCTTTTTCCCCTCTTTTTATTCCTAGATTCCAGACAATATCAGTAGAATATTGTAGGAATGGTAGATCAACTCTTCATTGAAAAAAAATCATAGATTAAAAAATACAAACACTTGAGTTCTTGACGATAACATCTTCGTAAGACAATATAAGTTGCAGAGAGAACAAGATCAAAAGACATTTCGAAAGAGGAATGGAAAAAAACAATTTGAAATGTTTTAGTATGTACACCATGTTGGGAATACATTTGGATGAGATTTTATCAGGAGAAAAAAAAAGAATATTGTACTCAGCAGTGCTTAAAAGCACATATTTGTCCTTTAAATGTCTCTATATCATATGTAGTAGAGAAAAAGAATCTATTCTACAACTCACATAAATTAACTCTTAAATGTATACGAAGAAAAAAGAATTTCAAGAGAAAAAACTTTCAATTTAAATTATCTCCCTTTGACGATTCGGCGATTTTATTCAATTAGCAGAATAGTTCAATCATCTTTTATGCTATGTATTGAAGAGTTCCAATGTCCATTTTAAGAGTTGAGTCACAGAGTTTTTACGCAATGACAATTGCAAAATTCAATACAATGTAATTTTCTGCTAGTTAAGATGCGATTTTCATTTGTTCTTTCTAATATGCAATTGAGGAAGTTTCTTAGGATAACAAATCTCCAACAAATCCTCAAAAATCAAGCAAGGAATCACTCTAGGTTTGCAAGCTTTCAGGAGAGCAAGTTCAATCTTCAAGAACAAGAAAATCACACATCCTAAAAAGAAGGGTATGTAACCAATGCATCCTCCCGATAGTCACCTATAGAGCTGAAACATGGAACCTAACCAAAAGATTGACCCTCAAACCGAGAATCATGTAATGTGCAGAGGAGAGAATCATAGAATCTATTAGAAAACTCAAATGGCAATGGGCTGGTCATTTTGTAAGAATGGCAGACAACTGCTGAGCATCATGACATGGATCCCTAAGGAGTATATGCGAAACAAAATATGAGATGGTGTGACAAACTAGACAAGTTCAGAAAGTACTTGCTCAACAACACTCATGATAGAGATCTGGCAAATCTTGAGGAAGGTCTATGTCCGATGATAGACACTAAAAAGCTGATGATAATTGATGATGATCTGTACGTCTATCTCTTCCTTCCAAATGGTACATTGAATCCAGATGTATTGAATCAAGGGATCCCTAAAATGCCCAAATTTAATGGAAAAAAAATTCAATTTGCAACCAAATAATAATGGAGCTTGCATTTAAGCTCATCTGATTCCTGTCTATCTATCTATATCTGATACATATTTTAGAAAGTGTGTATGTTTATCTTCTACTCCCAAACAGAGTATTGCAGCTATAGATTTTGAACCAGGGTACTCCTATGATGCACTAACATAAAGAATGCATTAGAAACCAGAGTGCTATAAATGTAGTGGAAAGCCATTTGATTTCTGACACAAAAAAAATATTTTCCAGGGATCCAATAGTGATTCATTATGCCAAATGTGCCTTCATTAATAACAATTCTAGGCCATTTATAGCTCCTTTTCAGCCCGAGTAATACCAGGCATTCTACCAGTATAACAATAAATTACACAGTTCATTGACACATGACGTGCATGTGTGTCTTGTGGAACAATCTATACTGCTTCTGATGCATATGTGCATTCATTCCACGATTTTTTTCAAGGCAATATAAATAGCTATGGCAACGCGCTAGTCTCAGTTTCTGCCTTGCATCACTGAGCAGTGGACGTTTCTTTTATTTTGTCACTCTATATTGCACTATCCAAGGTTGCATTGAATGTATTAAAAAGACAACCACATGAAGTCCTTCACCCACTTTTTCATTATCCTTCTTTATGTAGGGATGTTAGAATTATGATTGGCATTATTCACTGATAAAATTATCATTGCCGTAATTAGCGGATGCATAACAAAAGCATGAATTGAAAGAAAAAGTTTTAAATTTGTTTGAAACAAATGTAAAACTCTTTCTTCAACTTGGTCATGCTCTTGCTAGGTGTCCTCTAATTATGGTAGGGTTAAAATTATCAGAAAACCAAATCACCATAGCCACATAATTTGTTTTATTTATTTGTACAATCTAAGGTCACTCATTTTGCTACCGAAATTGGTGCTGAGAAAAATAAATTCCAACAAAAACATCCTTGAAATTATTACATATACAATACATGCAAATACACAAAAATTATTCAGTCACAGAATTTTCAATTAATATGTCAATAGATATACAGGAATGGAATGGGGGGGTGGAAAGAGGCAGATGATAAATGGAGAAGGGGAGGGGAAAAGAAAAGAAAGGAAAAGAAGTGAAAATGAAAAAGAGGAAAGAAAAAAAATGAAAAAAAGAAAAAGAAGGGAACAGTGAGGGAAAAGGGAGAAAAAAAAAGTGAAAAGAGAAAGAAAAATAGGAAGGAAAGAAAGAAAAAGAGAAAAAGAAAAGAAAGAGAAGAGAGGGAGAAAGCGGAAAGAAGAGAAAAGGAAGTGGGGAGAGGGAGAAAAGAAATAAAGAGAATAAGAAAGGTGGGAAGGAAGAAAGAAAAGAAGAAAGAAAGAAAGAAAGGGGAGAAAAAAGAAAAGAAATAAAAAGAAAAGAGAAAGAAAAATAGGGGGAAAAGGAGAAAAGAAAAAGAAATAGGGAGAGAAAGAAAAAGAAATAAAGAGAAAGAGTTTAAAAAGGAAAAGGTACAGAAAAATATGAAAGAAAGAAAAATACATGAAGAGAGAAAGAAAAGGAAGAAGATGAAAGAAAAATTTTTGAAAACAAAGAAAGAGAGAAATAGGAAAGAAAGAAAAGAAAATGAACAGAGAAAAAGTGAAGAGAGAAAGAAAAGCTGGAGAAGAAAAGGAAGAAAGAAAAAGGGAATCGAAAGAACGGAAAAAGGAAAAGAAAGAATAAAAGTGAAGAAAGCAAAAGAAGTGAAGAGAGAAAGAGATGAAGAGAAAGAGAAATTGACTCAGGATAAGAGGAAAAGAAACAAGAAAAGAAAAACAAAAAATGGTCTGGTTAGTCACTCACTAGAAACCATCACATGACCAACTTCTTTTGACAGCAGGATGTGTTATGGGATGATTAATTAAAAAATTGGAAAAACAGGTGATCAATGAATCTTGCCTTTTGCTCAGAAATGATAACTGAGAAGTTCAGATTCAAAAGAAAAAAAAACAAGCATAAATGTAGCTGAACACAGAATAAAGGAACCAATTTAGCATAGACTTATGTTGTAAACTGAACCCCCCACTAAAACCTACTTCATTGGGTGGGAAAAAAATTTTCTTGACATAATACAGGGTAAATCTTTCTATTCTTGTCCCTCTAACTCCATTAGTGCAACCTGTATGTGTGATACAAATATAACCAGCTAGACCAACTTGAAAACTGAAGAAAGCAAGGTTGACAGTTTTGTTTGACAGTTTCTAATATGTGAGGGCAGGAAAAGGAGAAGGAAACCTAGATGATGAAGGAAATGGGGAGAGACAGAAATTTCTAAACTTAGTTTTACCCCAAGGCTAAGATTATCGGTCCGAATCAATTTAGATGAGAATTTGTTTCATTTCATAGAAATCAGAAAAAAGAAAAATTCTGAAAATATAAATAAATGAAAGACATTACATATTTTTTATTCATTCTTTTCAAATGCAAAAGCTTTTAAAGGAATCAATATGCAAAGACTTTTACATTGAAATTATGACAGAGATGACAGAAGGGCCCTGATTTGTAAGAAAAATACTGCATGTATATTTAGAGGAGGTCACTTCTCGAATGGCCTTTAGTAATGTTCCAAAAGGAAAATGTGACATGATTTCTCCATGGTTGAGTTGAAGAATAAAAACTAGGTATGCACAACGGTAGTCGCATTTCTCTGCATAACAGTAGCAACAAAGCTGGTAATAGTTGTAATACCAATTATAGTAGTAGCACTAATGGCAACAATCATACAAGTAATAACAATAATTACAATGGTGATTCTCTTAACTTATTCTGGCCTGGAGTACACATAGGTGTGTATTGAATTTGGAGACCATTTTTAATATGAAGGCTATTTTGAATACATAATGAAGTCTTATATCTATTACATTTATATAAATTTGCTATAAATGAAGTCCATATCTTATAATCTTCAAAATGACATATGACTTCCCAGGGTTTTTTTAGAAAAAAGAGAAAACTTAAATCCATTCATTGCCAAATGAGTTAATGTCAGTAAGATTTGATTAAATTGAATATTTGATTAAAAAAAAAATGTAATTTTTGAGCTTTCAATCCATAAAACTTTACTTACCTCAACAAATTAGTCAGTTTTGAGAAAAAATGATTCTGTTAGTTTTTACAAGGGGGGGTTCTACAATGTAACTTATGTTAAACTAGGCTCACATTTTTCACCATTTTCACAGAGTAAGGCCTTGAAATGTACAGTCTGCCATATTTACAGAGTAAGATCTTGAAAAAGAACAAAAAAAAACCCACTGTAGCTTACAAACCACATACTCTGAGGCCTTACTTCCATAGGGATATAGCAGAAAGTGCATACCTAGTTTAGCATTACGGTTACATTGTAAATAGAACCCCCTCGTAAAATCTAGAAAAACTTTTCTCAAAATTGATTAAATTTACAGAGGTAAGGTATTATGGATTGAGAGCACAATAGATTACTCGTGAAATTTTTTTCCAATCATCTATTGAATATTTGACAATCAAATCTTTACTGGAATGTTCATAGCTGTAATAGTGATTTCATTAGTAGGATAGGATGGTCTTTTGTTATTCAAATGTCTGGTGATCAAGCACCTATTCTGGTTTTCATATTAAAGCGTGATTGTCTGAGACTCATTTTGTTCAACTCTTTCACCTATTTCCACAACTGTTCCACTTTTTGTGTGTTAACTCCTCGGGCTGCTATTTGTTACTATTGAATTGTAGAAAGACTTCTTAATGCAGTTAAGGAGTACATCACTGGAGGATCTACCTTCTCTATTCAGATTGTTGATACGGTTACTTCACTGAAAAGCTGAATGAAGCAGATTTTTATCACTATATATTAAACCATCAATGTGATTCTGTTGATCCCCAAATTGGAGTTAACATATGAGAAATGGAAACGGATGTGGAGATCAAAAACATGCATTGCCAAATTAATTAGGTAACAAAGTTAGTATATGCTATGGGCCTTGCAATTTCGAGAGCCCAGCACTAAATGCTTGCAAGCTATCAATTCAGATTCAGTGATTCTGAATTAGTTCTATTGCTATACTTTTATGAACTCTTCAAGTTTGTGGATTTCAGCAAATGATCAGCTTTAATTGAGGTTGATATTTTAACACAGTAATTGATGAGAGTGTGGTATCTATACAAGACTTATACAACACATAAATATGAAGGTATTTGGAGCTGAAGTCATAGCCGTTGCACAAAGATCCAAATGGAAACAAATAATACATGCTATCACAGATGGAACCTAGATGTTATCAATAAATCTGTCATACTAGAGACCAAAAATCCCAATATTATTTTTAGAAGGGGTCTAGTAGAGTACTGATGCCAATTTTTATGTCTGTAGACAAAAAGGTATGGCTAGGAGAGCTGGAACGCACAAACACACTCACACACAAAAAGAGATGGAATCCTCCGCCACCTTAAGTGGTTATGGTAAATTCACTATTACTGAAATGTCAGACATATTTGTTGTATCATCTAGCAACTGTATAGCAAATGTAACAATTACTTAGTAAGTAAAAACTGTACGTCTTAATATTTATTTTTTCAATTGAGGGCCCCTTTATAACATATGCTACAGACACTCTAAAAATGGACACCAACTTTTCTTTTCCTTTAGAGTGTAGCAACATTCTCGTTTGCATATCTACTTGAGTTCCGAATAAGTTATAGGTCATAACTCTATGCATACAGAATGAGATGTTAAAGAAAATGTTTTAGGTTCTTAGATTATTATTGCTTTTTCTTACGTCACATTTTTGAGAATTAATTTCTAAAAAGCAATTATATGATGTAGTGTGACATAGAAAAGAGAAAAAAATATTCCTCAGTCTTTGCCCACTCTCTCTATCCTTCTTTTATTATGAATGCTATTAACCTATTCAAATTTGGTCGGAACAAA
The DNA here is from genome assembly GCA_963457665.1 of Thysanoteuthis rhombus. Taxonomy (NCBI): domain Eukaryota; kingdom Metazoa; phylum Mollusca; class Cephalopoda; order Oegopsida; family Thysanoteuthidae; genus Thysanoteuthis; species Thysanoteuthis major. The sequence continues at coordinate 10,846,280 of OY735206.1, read as the reverse complement.
AACATTTTGGCATTCATAGAACTGCTGACTTTCATCGCAGTTAAAAAGATGATCCTTTGTCTATCTTTCAGTGAAGAATAGAAGAGAAATAAAGCCTAATTGGGATTTTTCTCCATTATTTATAAAAATCTACATTTGTCACTAAGAAACAAATTATAGCTTCATATGCCAACTTTAAAATTTACTGTTATAGTTTACCAGAGTTTGGAGAGGTATATGTATTCACTCATGTTTGTCCACACAATATCCCTAATAGTTTTCAATGAATTTCAATGAGATTTTGTGGTTGGGCAATGGGCTATGGGAGAAGTGATTAAATCTCACCTCCCCTGCATCGTAGCTACAAATAAACATGTAATATCTCCAAAAGTTCTCAATCATATTCACTGACATTCAAAGTGTAGGTCATAGGTGAGAGAAAAATTGATTAAATTTAGGGGGCGGCACCAGGAATTTTTAGTTACCTCCTCTGCATTGTAACCATTTGTGAACTTATTTTCAATGACATTGGCATTTGCAGAGGCACGCACCCTCTGAGTGCTTTCTAGTTTAACATCAATCACCATAAATGATGATTCATGGTAAGCAAGAGTCAATTGTTTCTATCAGCAATATGCTACAGAATCAAAAGAATTTGAACAGTAAATTGGCAGGCAGGTTTTTTTAAACAAAAGACAAAATTTTAAATTGCACCTTGTTCCTTGTTGTCGTTCCATTAAAAGCTAGAAAATTGCTTCTGCTTAGACAGTGACCTTGACACTGGATGTGACAGAGTGCATTTTGAGATCCATTTGTTACTGACATTTACTCGTATTCAAGCATGTTAGTATAGAGTTTAGTTTATCCATGCAGTAAAAAATCGTGGCCATATTCGAATGATTTTGCAATTGCATTGAACTTTTTAAAAGATAAAAACAAATACATTGCACTGTATTCTCTTGTTTATGTTTAACCTGACTGAAACTGGGGTTTTTTTTACATATATGCACCAAAAAATATACATGGGAGACTACACTAATACTTAATTCCCTTGATAAATAGACAAAAAATGTAGACATACATGTGGCGTATTATTAAAGTAGATGAGGGTTTAAATTTGAGCATGTGAATGGATATTCAGCACTTGTACAAGTCTTTGACAATTCATACACACAGCAATCAATTTAAGCTTCAGTCAAGCCATACTGAAAGCACTGGTTTTCCTGCCTGATTATCTAAGCTGAGCAGCAATGAAACAGTTAGTACTGATAGGTGCCTGCTCGGGTATACTGGATACTGTAAACAATTTTTGGACTTCTGCCTGACTAAGCAAAGCATAGTAATTAAGTAAACTGCAGTCAATTCATATACTTGAAAATAAAATTCATGATAACTAGGAAAAATTTACTATACGTGATACCAATACATATTTACTTGCCTGCATTCATATGAGGTGATACATCATCACTACTAAGTTTTATTGCTTACAAGTGAAATCAGAATTCAGGTTGCTATGCTTAGCAACATACCATACATTTGGGCATCACCATTGCAGAGAACAAGAAAATCCAACAGTAGATGGACAAGAGAGCAAGATGGAAAGCATTGATAGCATCTTTCTCACCATGAGCATTTGCATGCAGTAGCTGTGCCAAGGACTGCCAATTAAGGATTAGCCAATTCAGCTCTCACTAGGCACATCTATAGTCAAACTGGACAAGTAAAAAACCCATTGCTTCACTAACGGTATACTAATGCCACTCTCCAAGTACATACAGAAATGCTATAGCACTACTCGGCATGTATTCTTAATTTACCATCATTGTAAAAAGTTGAGATCTGCCAGATATCTCAGTCAGCACATAGCAAACATGCACGTTTGGAACGGTAGCAGCCCCAGTAAATCCCAATCGGGATTTTTCTCCATTCTCTAAGGTCATTCAAATAGATTTCTAAGGAGGAAATTTAGTTCTCAATGAATTTCAAAGGAAATTTGTGAAAGGTTAGGTAACAGACTAGGGAAGAAGTGATTAAATCTTGGAACGGATCCATGTACACTTACCTCCCCTGAATCGTAGCTACATGTAAACTCCATGCAATATCTCCAAAAGATCTCAATCATATTCAATGATTTATTGGGTCTGTGATGGGATCAAATCTAAACATATGGTTAATCCCTGCTACCATCATTAGTCAACCATCGGCTATCATGTGAAGACAAGAAGAGGATACCCACAAGACATAGAACCCAGAGTACATGGAGTTTGGTTTTTACAAAGCATTAACCTATGAACAGCGAATGACAGAAATCTCCGTCATTGCACTATGGTGAAGTCAATAAAATTTCGTGTTCATTGTGATTGATGGCAAGTCAAGGCTTTTATTTTACAATGGATTATCTTGCAATGGGCAAGGGCTTTTATCTTGTTAAGGATAGCTATTACTCTTTATCACCTGCTGCAGTTAATGATTTAACAAAACCAAGCAAGCTCGTCAGCATACGAGCCCAGAATACGCATATTTTTATCATTTAATAATTTACTCCCTGATTTAAATGAATGTACAAGTCACAATATTTTTCAATCTGTAGGTCAATATGATTTATTAGAGAACATTCATAAATCATAAGATGATAATTAAACATATATATTGAAGGTGTGGCAGGTAACTGAGAACAGATTATAAAACAAAGAAAAACAAAAACAAAGCTTTTCAATAGAAAAAAAAAAATCAATATAATTTCATAAAACTTGCTATACATCTTGAGCTAGATATAAAGAAACAGATTATTCAATGAAAGCATCCTCAGCCTCAAGGATGACCTCAGAAGTAACTGTATGCCAAGATTAGGTAGTTTTCTTTTACGTTGGCAATGCATCCGTGATGGCAACCTTAGTATTGTGAGGCCACTGGTTTGTCTCACTCGGAACAATGTCCCAGGCATAGTAGTCCAAAGAATTCAAATCAGGAGAGCTGGGGGGTCACATGTTCATGAAAATCCTTGGCCACTCTTGGGTCACGTGGGGCCATGTGGGAGGGAACAGACTCCTGCTAGATTACATACAATCCAGGGCTTGACTCTGATGTCAAGCACCTCGAGGTGGGTGGTGTCATTGACTAATTAGCTCCGTGGAAGGAGGTGGGGTGGCATGATGTAGCTCTCCTTGCTCACAATCCACAAGAACATCACAGACAATGGTGTGCATCATTGTGGCTACCTCCATGGGTCCCGCTTGTCATTTCTCTAGTTCTCCTGGGTCTTGTCAAATGAACTACCCTTGCCTCATTACATAAGACATATACATGATGTCCTCATGTATCAAACGACAGAAAGTTGACGGTCACCTTTCACTGTTCAGTGCTGACCCACACCAACTTGCTGGGGTCATTGTTAATGATGTCTTGAACGTGCCAGACAAACTTGGCCATCCAGACAACATCAGACCACTGAGAATATTTCTCACTCTTGGTCATAGATGGTACATCCCCTACAGAGACCACTAGCTTGTTCCTGACCTTGAAAATAAAGGACCTGGCCACATTCAAGAAGCTGATGATCTCTGTGCTTGTGGCCCTAGCAGCCAACCACAACATGCCTCTTCATTTCTCATATCTGATTAAAAGCTGTCATGTTGATGAAAGAGAAATGAGAAGTTAGGTTAGCTAGCCTGCTAAAGTTATGTTCTTGAAAATTTGGCTCACCCTGTACATATATATTTGATTGATTTAAAATTTTCCAGCATTTTTTCAAGAAATCTTTTGTTCGTATAAATTTATTTGCTGAAAATATTGTGCTCTTTGCAAAAGATCTTCATTATCAACCAAACAATGCGAGACAAACTGAACAGAGAAAGCAAGAAAGTAGGTTTATGAACATCAGTAAAACAAATGACATCTACCATAAACATGTTGAGGACAAGAATCTCCATAAAATCTTCAAAAGAAGAGAAAATCTAGTGAAAAATCACTCTAGGTTGGTAAGCTTTCGGTACAGCAAGCTCAAACTTCAAATACAAGAAAATCCCATTAGTCCTAAAAAGAAGACTATACAACCGATGCATGTTCCCAATAGTGGAGCTGAAATATGGAACCTAACCAACAGGCGAGAATCATGCTCAACCTCAACCTTTTACTTGTAAAAGATATAAAATTTAGGACAATAATAACAACAACCTGGTATCATCTCCCTCCCTCCTTTCCAAACCATCTTATTTGCAAAATTTTATTACTTGACGTTTAACAAGAGAAAACAGTCTCTCGAAACATGTAACAGAAATAAATATGATCCAGTTTCCAAACTTTCATGTTGTCCATTAATATATATATATATATATATATATATATATATATATATATATATATATATGTGTGTGTGTGTGTATGTGTGTCACTTGGAAGAACTATATTGAAAACTACAATAAAAAGCAATATTATTTCTACATAATCCGAAAACTGTGCAATATAAAAAGTTTTAAAATGTATTTGAATTGAAGTAAAATTGTAAAATCAATAACAAATAATCAATTTTCTTTTGAAGACAGTAAATTAGAACTTGTCAAATGTCAACCAGGATGAGATTAAGTAGTTTTTTCTTCCCTTGAAAACATTCAATAATGAAGTTTTATTTCAAAATAACATTGTTTTCTTGTCTAAACTGTTATCTTCTTTTGATCATTATTGAACTCAGTCCAACTAGAAAATAACACTTTGTATGGTATTTGAAGGGAAAAAGAATTCATTCATAATACTAAAACATTAATCTGAATTAATTCATTTTGATTAGCTTATTTTTTTTTTAAAAGGACAAAAAATATCTTTAAAATGAATGTTAATATTTGGGGCATGTTTTAAAATTTGCTTTTTTGATATTGAAGAGAGAATTACAAAATTTTGATTATAGTTTGGTACTGGATTCAAAATTATCATTCAACAATTCAGATTTGGAAAAATCCTCAAATAAGAAAATTGGACTCAAGGCAAAATCTTTTCTAGCTCAATTCCTAGCATCAAATAAACATGGCTTGCTGACTGCAGCTCATACAAAAGAGGGAAGCTGATTTTAAAATAGATATTTAAATTAAAATTGCTAAAAGACAAGGGAATCAGTGCTCTCTCTAAGCTGCGTGACTGCACAACCATGCACAAGAAAAAATCATGCCACGCAGTAAAATTTTAATGTAGTGCACGATACAGGATTAAAAAATATTAAAGAAAAATCAATACCCCGAATAAATCCTTTCTTTTATTCTACACTTTTTGATAAAAGTAACTGACCTTTGCTTAATGAACTTTAGACAAAAACCAATCAATGATTGTCTCAAAAATGAAAATTCTTTCTGCAGATTGAACTTCTTCAGTTGCTCACAGGTTTTTCGGTCCTACGCAGTCCGTAGAAAAAATGAGAGGGGAACCTTGATGAGGATGTGAAGCTTTGTTTGGAACTGATGCTGATCATTATGACAAGGGCAGCCTCATACGATACAGGAAAGACTAACTAAAAAGCCAGAATGCAAATGAGGAATTATCAATTTATAATCAATACGTACTTGAGCAGGAACTGAAAGTTCAATGAAGTGTTTACTAAAAGTTTAAACCCAATTATTGTGACCCTGAGTAGAAGATAATCTTAGGCCAAAAGCACCTTATCAAGGAACATCATTCTATCAATTTACAAGTAAATCTGACTTGGAATAAAGGAGAAAAATCAACTTTAAAATAAAGTATAAATGCCATTATTGCCAGATCAGCTGATCCTGAGAGGAAGGAATTTATAAGTAAGATGCATTTCATGAAAAACAAAAAAGAAAATTCCACCAAAGACAGCTGGGGAAACAGTATCCAAGAGATGAAAAAGGGCTTCTATACAAACCCATTATAAAGAGGAGACCTTTTATTTTTATCATGTATCAGGGGCTGGAGAATTGAAGGGTTATATTTTGGACAAGAGTCGATAAAAACAGGTCTGGTTAGTCACTTAAAGGAGACTGTCATGCGACCAATGTCCGTTGGCAGCATGCTATATTGGCATGATCATTTATAAAATTAGGAAAAAGAGGTGATGAATAAATAAGTTTCTTCTCTCACCTTTTGTTGGACAGTGATCACTAAAAAAGTTTGAATTTTCAAGAGGCAAGTTTTAACACTGCTGGATACAAACTAAGGGGTCAATTTAACATATAATTGCATTGCAAATTGAACTCTTCACTAGAAACTCATTTAGGAGAGAGGAATTGGAAAAAAACAACTTTTTTTTCCAGACAACATCATTAGCAACAGTATTTTATCATTCATCATTGGACATAGCCCTTCTTCAGGATAGGCCAGACCTCTCTATCATAGGCATCACAGAGCCAATACTTTCAGAATTCATCTAGTTCATCTCGTCATCTTATATTCTGCCAGCCACAGTTTCACATGTGATCACTGAAGATCCACGCTGTGATTCGTGATGTCCAATGGTTGTCTGACATTCTTGCCACATGATCGGCTAATTGTCAATTGAGTTTTCTAATGGATTCTATGATGTCTCGGACTCCTGTTTTTTCCTTGATATACTGTGCTATCTTGTGATCACTCCATACGAGGTTGAGCATGATTATTTCACGAGCAAGTTACACGGTCCTCAGCTTGAGGGTCGGTTTTTGGTTCAAAGGACTAAATGTTGAAATTTTCAGTCTTTTAGCTTCATTGGTATAACCTATTTGCTTATTAAATAGATAGCCAGACCAACTTGACTGAAAAAACCTATGTTGACAGTTTTAGAGACAGTTTCTAATATAATGTATTCACACACAAACCGACATGCACAATTTGAATGTTGCTTTTATGATACACACAATCACAAGATAGCATATATTTTCAGAATTTTCATGTATCAGAATCAAATCAAATCCATGATTTTATGAGATTCAGAACACTTATACCAACCTACAGGATCATTCACAAATTTCTTCTAAGATCAAAACAGACAAGAATGAATAGATATCAAAGAGACAGGTTAACAGATATGATGAATATCTATTCAATCTTTTGCAGGGATCATTTTTCTTTTAGATCTACCAATATCTTTAATCTTTGAAGTGTTTCCGAGTATTTTTTCTTACTCGACTTTGTAGTTGAAAAAGATTGACTATATCCAGCAGTGGAAATGGGGATAGGGTACACAGGGGTACAGCATATATCTGCCTTTCAATTTCCAGTTTTTTTGTACATTCAATATCTACTAATGGAGACGTTACCATATACTTTGTCCCCATAACCCAATCTTGTTAAGAAAATCATTCACTTTTATTCCACCAATCTATTCCAATCTACTTATTAAAGTATTAAAAACATCAACCAGAACTGTCAACATAAGTTTCTTTAGTTTTTAATTGGACTAGCTGGCTGGCTATGTATGTCTGTATAACGTGTACAGGCAGCACCGATGGAGCTGAAATTTTTAAAATTTGTACCTTTCTATGTCTAAGAAAAATGCTTTTTTAGTTTTCGAAAATTTCCTACCAAGTGTATTTTTAGTGGTGAGTTCAATCTGCAATGTAAATTTTTGCTGAATCGATCCCTCAGTATTTTGAAAAATCAGACTTTTTTAGTGATCAAGGCCCAACAAAAGGCAAAAGAACTGAAATTCATTTATCACCCATTTTCAATTTTTTTAATTGATCACCCACAGCTGTTAAAAGTACTTGGTTATGTGATGGTTTCTATTGAGTGACTAACTAGATAAAGTGTTACTTTGATACCTCATTTATGAAAATCGTTTATTTAAATCCATCTATTAAATTCAATCCTCTTATATCAATGTATTCATATTTTGTTTTTTTTCCTACTAACTATGACTGTCATTCATATATATACCATAGTCTGTTTCCACCAACCATACTTTACTGAAGGATTCTCAAGGCTCTTCTTTCCAATCTCTTTGCCAAGGATTCTTTCTAATTTATCTCTACTTTCATTGAATTCTTCACTGATCATTGATTGCTTTTACTCTTTTGCTTGTACAACTTGATATAAGACAAGTAATTCCCAAAGTGTGTGCCACAGCGCCCTTGGCCACTGCAGGATATTTTCAAAAAATTCTAAGCAATTTTAATTTTATGCATTGATGCAACTTTATTCTCACAAGTTTTTATGACCACTCGTTTGGCAGGATGCAAGTCTACTGAAAGGATACCTCCATTCTAATTACATAGTTTAGGGTGTACTCAATTAGCTGCTGATTGCACAAGAAAATATATCCTAACGAAGAGTTTTCCACACTCTTTGCTTTGCTTACACAAGGAATCAAACCCAGGACCTTTTGCATCCTGATAATTACACTATTCAAGCAGACTAAATGATAAAGTACATTTATTAGTATAGACATAATGATGTATGATAAAAATGGATAATTGGCCCCTGTCATGGTTGACAATGGAGGAGGGGAGTGTGACAGCTTTTTGTGGGGAAAATAAGATAATGAGAGAATGTTTTCCCCTAATATTTACTTATCCACACTTTCATCAATCAACCATGCTGGTATGTTATTTATAAGACCTTTTTTCAAGATGATAGAGTGAAGAGAGAAATGAATTCACAGCTTACTCCTAGAGCAGTGGTTTTGAAACTGGGGTCTGTCAAATGATGCTAGGATGTCAGCAGCAGGGTTCCCTCTAAATGTAAAACTGTGAATCATGTGGCAGAGAAACAACATCATCCATTGCAAAGCTATCAAAAAACATAATTATTGTACACAAATCTGTTTCATATATTGGAATCGGAATAAATGTAATCTATTTTGAATGAATAAGATTTTTAAAAGTCAAAAATGTATTTTTCATTGTAGTTTGTTAATTAGTCAAATGACTAAGAAGTGGGTGCACCAGAATATTACCTTTGTAGAAGGTATCCTGGAGTTTCCAAAGTTTTGAAACCACTGTCATATGGTATTAGTGAAGATACAAATACATTGATACAGAGATGCAACCAGATACAAATACTACAAGATATGTATATATCCTTCTCTCTATCAAAGAGAAAAGGAGAGATATACATATGAGTCATTATATATCTAGAGAGAGAGAAGGAGAGATTTATATATAGTAAGACATCTATTTATTTTGACTAGCAGTAATCGTGCCTTGGAAAAATCTCCATTAACTATGGTATTGCCTTTAATCACAGGAAGAGCAATGCCAAGATCAACGTTTAGCAATAGAAAAATATCAACTCAACATGGATGTAAGAGAGGACCAGGGTGAAAGATCTCATGCAAGTAATTTAGGAAACAAAATGGAGATGGGCCGGACACTTAGCAAGAAGATAGAGCAAAAAAAAAACAACTGATTGATACCAACGAGACACTAGACACAGTAGGAAGAGACCAGACACAAGATGGAGGGATTAGATGAAAAAGTTTGCTAGTAAAACAAAGCAGAGGTGAGCACAATCAAAGTCATCATCAGGAGAGATGGGAAAAGCCTTTGTCTGGCAGTTAACTTATAACACTGATGAGGATATATATATAATACATATATACACATGTATATAATTACATTTATTCATCTTTCACTATTTATTCACCTAATCGCAATTCATGTTTCCTGTCTGTCAATATATTAATCACCGCTACCTACAACAGACTGGTTTAATCAATGTTGCTGAGTATAGCTTATTCACATGTTCTGACATTTATATGTATTTATCTATCTCTGCATGCTATCAAGAAATGGATATGTGATCCAAAAGAATGATTATAAATCGCATTATATTATATTGAAACTGTTTGAAATGATCTCCCATTATGACTCAGTGAATATATCATTTGGCCTAGACTAGATAGAATAAACAATTTAAAAAAAATGGGGTGGCTACAGGAATCAAACTTGCAACCAATAGGTTAGCCAATTCAATGTAGCATTGCCCTTACCATTGAGTCAAATATCTGCTGGAAATGCAAAGGCCTAAATAACTGTTTTATCTTTAAATTCTCATTTTGTTTATTCACAGTCTAATGCAATTTATAATCATTTTATTGGATCGCATATCCATTTCTCAATAACATAATTGTCTGCCTTGAAAGAAACAAATAGAGCAGACATAGAACATATCAGTTGCAGATTCAATTCCTGCAGCAGCCCTAGTTTCTTTAATTGTTTATTCTATTTACGTTGCCAAGGATACATTTACTGAGTAATAACAGGTGATCATTTCAAATAGAGTTTCAATATAATTTATATTCTATCTCTGTATATATGTATCGATCTAGATTTTGCTCAACTTTCACTGTTCATAGTAGAAACATGGAATTTTGCACACACACTCCTCTCAATGAATAAGGAAAACATTGGGGGGGGGGTGAAATTACCCCCATAAAATGGGGGTTTTGTAGAGGGGTCCAATATGCAATTTAGGTTTCTGCCAAATTGGTCACTAGTTTGTGCTCACTTATTTTCTTGAAAAATCAGACTTTTTTAATGATCACAGCCCAACAAAAGACAAGAGAAGTAATATATACATTGATGACTCTTTTTTACAACTCTTTAATTGATCAACCCCAACATAACATACATGGGTGCTGATGATTCATGATTTCCTTTGGAATGGTATTTTCAGCAATCCATATTCACTACCACTAATTCCACACTTCTTCAGCTTCAAGGAACGACTTTTCACCAAACAATGTTGCTTTGAAAATGCAAAACACACACGTATACATGTGTGTCAATGGCATGTATGTGCATGTGTACATATGTGGCCTATGTGTGAATCTGAGTGTATAAAATGTGTGTGTGTGTGTGTGTATGTGGTATGTGTGCAGAAGTGTGTGTGTGTGTACATATGGAGCATGTGTGGATATGAGTGTGTGGTATGTGTATGCATGCATAAGCGTAGGTGCGTGTACATGTGTGGGTGTGACTGTGTGGTGTGCATGAACGTATGTACATATGTATGTAGGCGGTATGTATGAGTGTATGTTTGTGCACATGTAGATGTGAGTATATGGTGTATGCGTATGTAGTATGTGTGTATGTGTGGGCGGTATATGTATGTAGTATATGATTGTATTTGTGTATGTTCATTATGTGAGTGTTCAGGATGTGTGTATTCTGGATTTTCAAAAGCTATTCGATAAAAAGTCATGGTACCATTAAACCCTGGCAACAAGTTGCAACTCAGTTACCAGTGGTGTTATCTCTTCAATCATTCAACAAACTAAAGCATCAAACTATGTTGACAAGTGTTTAGGTTGCAACAATGAGAAAAAAACTGAGACGTTCGACAGGCGTATTCACCTCACAATGCAGCAAGCACACTCCTTTCATCCAGCTGACAAGTTTTTTTTCAAATCATGTTGCAATCGATTAAGCAAATATATTCTTGAGAAAATAAGCTGAATTTTCAAGTGATAAATGAGACGTGAATAAACAGAGGCTACGTTCATGGTTGCTCAATTCCTCAGAAGCTTTTAAGATGTATCTATTCAAAACTGTCAACATCAACATGGGTTCCTTCAGTTTTTAAGTTGGTCTAGCTGTACATATATGCATGTATCTTGCATACAGGCCACACCAAAGGAGCTAGATGGTTGAAGATTTAAACATTTATTCCTTATCATGTCTGGAAAAGATTTTTTTTTTTTTTTAAATTCCCCACAAAGAATGTGTTTTTAGTAGGGATTAATTTACAGTCTAAATGGATGTGAAATTGGTCTCTTGGTTTTTGTCCAGCAGTGTTTACTCAGGTTTTTTGAAAAGTCGGACATTCTTAGACAATTAGTCCAACAAAAGGCAAGAGGATTAACTTATTCATAGATCACACCTTTTCCCAATTTTTTTTCTAATTGATAACCCCCAACACGGCCTGCTGCCAAAAGACATTGTTCATGTGATGGTTTCCACAGAGTGAGAAACCAGACCTCTTTTTATTAATTGAATTGGAGAAATACAATCATATAACCCAACTCTAAGCACTTGGCCAAGGCCTCTGAAGCGAATTCTAGAAGGCAGTGCAAAGCTGTTTATGTCTCCCACCCAAACACACACTGTATAAACACCCCCATGCTTTAGCCATCCTGTTTTCATCCACTATAACCCTTTTAGCATGCCATGCAATATTCATGCTCCAGTAAGCGATATAGCATCCACCTATTTTATTAATGGACATATTTGATAAATTTAAACACAGCTCAACCTAAGAAACTCACAGGCCCCCTCCCTGGGACTTCCAGGGCCCCAGTGTGATGGATGCCATCCTCTCAGAGGCCCTGCACTTGGATATTTGCACATGTTGTACTTGGATATTTACAGAGGTATGGAGGTTGAGGGGAGAGAGGGGGGACTGCTCTTCGAAGGGCCACCTTCAACATTCAATAAGATTTGATGAAAAAGGAACATTTTCAATAAATAGACATGCACTATCCCGTAATTGAAAAACAAGCCTAAAGACAAATATATGCATGTACAAATATATCCTTGTTATGGTATAATGTCAGTAGAAATGCAGTAGGTGAACTATAATTTCTAAAACAGTTCAATCAGGGCCCAAGAAGAGTTTCCAAATAGCGCCTCTCTTCCACTGGGTAATTACATGGGTTGTGTGTATGTGTATATATATATATTATATATATATGTATGTGTGTGTGTGTGCATCTTGTATATGCCGATGAATGAATGAATAAAAAAAAAATGTTCAAACATGTACACATGAATATATACCTGTAAATGTGGATACATGAGATAAAGAAAGATAGAGCATGTGTTGGTATATATGTGTGTGTGTGTGTGTATCAAGCACTCTGTTCTTTTCATTTGCATAGTATTTCCGTTTCAAGCCCAAACAATATCTCCTCCTGTTCAAATAGTTTTTTGGATGATTGAACTTCTTGCTTATGTTGTTAATTCAGGTGTTTTCTTTGCCTTTTCTTGTTAGGCACGGTTTTCCATACTTTGTCCCTGATGAGTGACAGAACCCACCAAGTTGGAGGTTCAAGCCTCACGAGAAAAAAAAAGGAAAACAGCCAAATCCTATCGCTGCCATTTGAAAGAAATTCCTTCCTAATGATCACAATTACATTCGGATAGTAAGCCTGAATTAAGCCATAGAATGGATCAGCCAAAACATCACATTGATGACATGAAAAAAAAATCAAGAAGTAACTCAATTGTCCAAAAAACTCTTTGAGTGTTAACAACTTTTCTTAAAATTACAGACAGTATTTCTTTACGTTCTCATTTAATTGAGAGAAAACAGACATTTTAAATGCATATCTTTCCTGTTCAATGTTCTATATGTTTTGTGAACAAATATTATGGAGAAAAATTCAGCACCCCTCAAAAAGATTAAAAACATCTAAATAAACCTAAACAATTTTCCATACGTATAGACCAAATTATAGAAAAACCTATAATTCACAACTGAAAGACAGGTTTCTGGAAAGATAGAGTGCAAGGATGAAAATGGTTTTGATAAGCAACCAAAAATACATGACCACATAAAAATCATCTGAAATAATGACTTCAATTTTGCAGACCTATGTTACTACAGCAAGTAGGTCATGAAAAACTGATGTATTTATATATACAACAGATCTTGTTAGTCCCTGGATAGAAACTATCATGTGACCAATGTATTTTGGTAGATTGCAATGTTGGGGATGTTTAATTAAAAATTTGGAAAAAGATGATCAATGAATAAGTTACTTTTCTCACTTTTTGTTGGGCAGTCATAATTAGAAAAGTCTGATTTTTCAAAAAACAGGCTTGAACAGTGCCAGACATTAACTGAGGGACCAGTTGAGAAAGAACTTACATTGTGCATTGAACACCCACTAAAAACCTATTTTAGGGGAATATTTTTTTTTTAATAAAAATAACTCTTTTTTAGACATAATAAGTAAATGGTGAAATATTCAGCCCTCTACTTCCATTGGGCTACATGTGGTACATACATAAGCAGCAAGACTAACTTAAAACTGAAGAAAACTGTGCTGACAGTTTTGGCTAACAGTTTCTGATATGTATGACAATAATCTATAAGGTGAAAATGCTTCAAGAAGATCCAAGTACAACTGTTTTGTAGAATGCTTTACAGTTACCACGTACCGAACTGTTGACATGGTTAGTTTATTGAAGGTATCCTATTCTCTAAAAGTTCTGGAAAGAAATATCAATATGAATAATGCTACAGGTTATTTATTATCTTTGATGTGCACAGATAATATACAAAAATCTTATCAGGAGAAAAATTGATCTGGTTTATCAAGGTTCACCCCCAATTCTCATCTCAAAGAATTGATATTGCACTCAGTGGTAATTCCATACATGAAATCTGCAAGAATTCTCAAAGAGGAGAAACAGTAAGTTATAATGCGATGACTGATAGAGGGTCAAGTAGGACCAAACAATGACAGCTGCGACCCTGGAATAGTGATGTACCCAATCAGAATGGAATAACAAACAAAGAAGGTCAAAGGGTAAGGTTTTGGAACCTAGAATGCAGTGAACTCATCTACTAGATTGAAATATGATGATGATTAACTGCAGCCATTGTAGAAGGAACATCCTACATTCAGTCCTTCTTCACTTGAAGCCACTGGTTCTTTTCCCTAAAGAGCATCCTTAGCTCCCTCAGTTTCTTGCAAGATCTTATCTTTCTAGCCCAGCATCTATGAAATCTGCTCACAGCCTACCTAGTGAGATTATGTTGTGATGGCCTTCACAAGCCTTGTAGTAGTCGGATCCTACTACTGCAAATTCTAGGGCTCATTTATGTAGGTGTTTCTCCAGGCATCCGTAATATATGACCAAACATAGACCACCGTAATTGGGCCACATGTATTCAGAGTGGAGTTGTGTCACAAATCTTGTAGAGAGCCTTGAAGTGTATAATACAGTAATACCCTGCTTAGAGCTGATTTGTCATAGCATTTTGGGTTTTTTTCAAATATTTTTCATAATGAATTTAATGTTAAATTCCTGAGATGAATAACAAATGATAAAAGACTGCATCTTGGACAATCTAAAAAGAAAATTTGCTCAATGTGCCATGTGTATAGGAATAAAGACATGCACATTACACAATAATTTATCACGTAGCAATATATGTATATATCGATACTTTCACCCAGTGATATTTCACCAGCTCCAAATACATAGCACTAATCCATTCCATCTTGTTGAAGCTTAACAATGACATTATACTTATCAAAATGATTGCTGGTACAGTATTTGTGCTATGTTATAATGCTCCCATTTCGTGCTGTATTTTTCTGAGGAATGCATCTTGAACATCAATTATATAGTGTTGGTATGGATCAATTCAAGCCAAAGTTGTCAAGATAGAAGTACAGTTGTAAGATAGATTCTCTCCTCTCAAGGATATCATGATGTTATAATCATGACTACATATCATGATCATTAGAAATTGGACATCTAGTACAAATGGCTCCCATTCTGTCTCTGCAGTCAATGGAATGACACTGGAGTGACCCCTTCTAGGGTGTATACCAGGACAAAGCGTATGGAGATCCTAGGATGCCCAGTCAGCCTGGTTGATGTCAAGAGGAAAGCAGATAGTGATATGTCTGGCGTCATCTTGGCTGCAGAAAGGACATCAAACTAGATGTTAAACTGCCTTAAGTGGATACCAATTCCTGGTTTTGCAATCAGAGTTGTCCTTCTCCTTAGCTGGTAGCCTTCCCAAAGCTAGAAAGCTAAATCTACCTTTTCTAAGAGCATTAATGCGAAATGAACATAACCAGTCCCAACCAGAGTTTGAACTCAGGTTACTGATTCCATTGTCCACACCATAGAAAAACATTGTCTTCTTTGTGTCTTTCAACAATTTGTACATTCTATCTTACAACCGTCCTAAGGTACTGTTTTACTTTCATTATATTTTATCAATAAAACAAACATTTTGCAGGTTCCAGCATCATTAAATATTAAAATTCTTATCACCAGAACTTCTCTTGACATTACATGAAATATAGAAAGATAGTGAATCATAAGACAAGCATAAATATTGCTGGAAACAAACTGATGGGCCAATTCAGCAGAGATTGTTTCCTTGGTAACTGAACCTCACACAGAAGGCTTTTTTTAAAAACTGAAGAATTTACAATGACAGGTGGAGTGAATACCTGTCTCAAAATAAGTAAAAAATAGAGTATTAGTGTCAGTCTCAGTTTGAACTTAAATTGCTCAGTACATTTTCCACGCTGCTAATGATTACCAGCAAGCACTTCATGATATTTAGTGAAATACAGAAAGATAGTAAACCATAGTAAGCATGAGCATTGCTGGACATAAACTAAGGGACGAATTGAACAAAAACTTTCACTGCAAAATGAATCCTCCACCCTAAATCTTTCAGGAAGGGTATTTCCAAAAATTCACTCACAAAGAACATGCTCCAGGATCCCATTGATAACAACAAAAAACTTACTGGTCATGGCTCAGGCTGTTTTTGAGTTTTACAATCACAGATGAATGGACAGACTGACATTTGGTGAATTATAGTATGACAATTTTTAATGTGTTTGTTCTCAGCTGAGTAAATGATCTCTTTCGAATTTGGCTCTCAAATCAAATCAAAAAGAAAAAAAAGACAGGAGTTCCTGAGAAGTGGGTAGAGAGGAGAGCTCCTGAAATACTTTCTTAGAATAAACCATGTGTAAAACTGAATCAGTTATTAATCCTCAATTATCCTTTGTCATCCTGGATCCTACCACTTATCATGAATAAATGTATAGCAATGCATAGACACAACACTGAATTATTAGGATTTGATGAAGCTTAAAGAAACCATCCCTAAAACTAGAGTATCATGATATACAGATGTCCAAAATTTTTAGACAGATTTTGGTAAAAAATAATAACCAATCAAATTGATTAATTAGTATATATGAAATTATTGTTAGTGATCATACTAGTAAGGATATCATACTGGGAAAAATTTAGTTAATATTAATGTGGCCATTATTCTACCCAATGGTTAATAGTCTTTATCAAAATTGGGTGAAACTTTCAGAACAGCTTTCATTTTAAAATTCTATCAAGTGAAAAACTCTCTCCAGGCTATCTGATGATATCTTTATTACTAATGATCTTTCAGTAAGGCATAACCAAAACTACTGCTGATAATTGGATGCCTGGTCCATCCTTGTGGGATTTGTATTTTGTGATAAAATCAATCAAAATTTCTTTGTTGACAATTTTTTTTTGATAATCAGCTTGAGTAACAGATTTTAGATAAAAACAGTTCATAATAGTCAACATCATGTTTAATCATATTTATGAAACCGAAATTTAATTATTCTGCATTTTACATAGAATGTATGTAGATTAACCATCCTGAGTAAGATGTCGCTCACAACTACATAATGCCAATGACTTAGCTCAAACAATCCGATTGAAGTATGTATACTGAAATTGGAACAATGTACACTATCTAAATTCCATATCTTTATCATTAAAAATTTTTACATAAGGCATAACCAAAACAGCTGTTGATAATTGGATGCCTCCTCCAACCTTATGGGCTTTGTATTTTATGGTAAAATGAACGATAATTTCTTTGTCAACAATGTTTTAATTCATACACTCAAATAACAGATTTTGAATAAAGAATTAGTTCATAATAGTCTACTTCATGAGATGTCTGGTTAATCTTGGTATCTCTAAAACTTGTATTTAATTAATCTGCATTTTATACAGAATATATGCAAATGAACCATCCCAAGAAAAATGTCACTCCCATGTATATAGCTATATAATGCCAATGAAGGTGAACAGCAAAATGGTACATTGTAGTCAGTGTTAACAGAATCAAGGTAAACCTAAGAAAACAGTTTTGATCTCTTGTTAGGACCAAAGGCCCCATTTAGGCCTTCCACAGGAACTAGCTGTAGGATGGAAGGGTTTTCAGCTGATTATTCAAAACTTTCAAAGAACTCATTCGAAATACAGTAAAGAATTGATAACAAATATGTTTAATATAAAATTGGTAAAAGATCAAGAAAAAATGCAACTCAAAGATATTTTTTGTCTCAACATATTCAACAAACTGTCATTGGAATATCTCTGAATTTTTGAGATGAGGTATTATTATTATTTCTATTGATATTCGGGCCGTCCTCATCTTGGTTGTTTTTCATACAACATTTCGGCCGTTGCACTCTATGGCCTTCGTCAGGTGTCATCTGTAACCACAAGCCTGGGTAAAGTAAAAGGGATGCCACAGAAACATGGACACATAGCGCTGTGCTTACAGCATCAGACAAATTACTGTAAAGTAATCTGATGGTTCTAGGTTCAATCCTAGTGTGAGACAATATAACAATACTACTAATGCTAAGAGGGGAGTACTGTCATTGCATAGCTACCAAATTTTCTGTGGTTACTAATGAGATACCGGAGTATGTTTTACCTTATTACTTTTGAAAATTCAAAAAATATTTAAACTTTTCACAAAGGGTTTGTTTTACTATTCAAGTATAATGCTGAACTGTACAATCACTTTGAGTCTGACAGCTTAGGTAAAGAGAATCATAATCATTTTGTTCAACTCTAAACTAAAAAACTAGTTAAAAATTCCACCCTCAGCTAGTTTTCATCATTTTGTGAAAAAGCCTGAAACATTACTTCAGGTCAAAACTTATAAAAAAATTGGAAAAAGAGATGTCCAATGAATGAGATATTTCTCTCACATTTTGTTGGGCTGTGATCATTAAACATGGCTGAACATTACAAAAAACAAGCCTGAATGCTGCCAGAAAAAAAATTTTAAAAAGATAAATTTAGCATACACTTACATGGTAAACTGAACCTCCCCCTTAAAACCTAATAAGAGGGAGAATTTTTTCGTTTTAAATCGCTTTTTTCTAGATTTAATAAGGAGTAAATCTTTAAATTTGCAGCTCTCTAGCTCTATAATACAACCTATACACATAAAATAAGCATAACAAGTCAGCCAGACCAGCTTAAAAACTGAAGAAATAGTTTTGGTGGCTGGTTTCTAATAGTAATTAATCAGCATTATGATCAATAATAAAAGTCCAAATTTAGCAACATGATTTTCAGTTACTTTTAGGTACAGGAGATGCAGAGTGGGATGACAGTTACAGGCTTGGAAAATGGGATGGGCAGACAGCATTAGAGTTTTGGTTAAGTCTGTTTATACTCAATTCAACCCAATGCCTTTAGGAAAGGCATGAATTCTACCTCCAGCTATGGGTAAATAGCAGTCAACATCAGAAAAGGTTACTCTGACAGGAAAAACCTACAGTTTGACAGTTGAAATAGTTGGTCCTAAGCCTGGGTAAAGTAAAAGGGATGCCACAGAAACTGCAGCTGAATGGTTGTAGCCCTATGCTTCAAAAGGTGTCTACAACAATATAAAGTGCTATGCTAGAGGTATACAAGACAGACTAAGTGAAAAGAAACTCCCTTTCAGAAATAAGTATTAACTTTATTATTCATTGATCAAATGTAGTCAAACTATCTTTACTTTAGTCCAGGCATAGGCAACCTTTTTGATCTGAAAAGCCACACAAGACATTTTTTCATACCATTTTTCATATTACAGAAAGCATAGTGTGATTTTATGGTTGAGACTAACATCTGAGTTACAATAATTATATTATTAATTTGTGAAGCCAAAAATACTGGTTGTGATTTCTCAAGCTATTTCAGTCTGGCAATGCTGCGTAACCTTTCTAATTTTATTTAGCTGTGCACACTGAATAGTGTATAACTCACATCTCAAGAATAGTTTTGCAGGGACACTGGTGGTACTTTTCCTTCCTTTAAAACAAGAGAGTGTCATACAAAAGATGCTATTCCTGATATATTGGCTTTTTGAAATGAGAACTGATTTTCCCTCCTGGTAACATCAGGTAATGACAATGTTTGACTTGACAAACAAGTTTGATGTTAGGATAAGTAATTCAATATATCTCAAACTCAAGTTTGCACTACCAAGAAAATTCAATTTATGAGATGATGTTTGAGGCTTACCAACTTGATGAACATGACTTTGTTATTTTGACGATCAATTCAGTTTACAGACCGAGAGAGTAAATGGGGCAGAATTTCGTCTCGGGTTTGTTTATTTGTGATGGATCCCAAAATATGGTGCCAAATAATTAAGGATGACATGCCTGGTTATTCACTCAATAGAAACCGTCCTGTGACCAATGTCTTTTGGCAGTATTCTATATTGAGGGTGTTCAATTAAAAAAAATTGGAAAAAGGGTTTGATCAATGAATAAGTTACTGCTCTTACCTTTTGTTGGGTAGTTATCATTAAAAAAAACTAAACCGTCAAAAAACTAGAGTGAATGCTGCTGGACACAAAGTAAGGGACCAATTGAGCAGTACTTTAAACTGGGAAGTGACCCTTCCCCACTAAAAAAAAAAACATTTAGGAGGGAATTTTTTTCGAATAAAAAAATATTTCATGCAGACATAATAAGGAGTAAATGTTTAAATTTTCATCCCTCTTGCTCCATTGTACATGTGATAGATACATAGCTAGCCAGACCAATTTGAAAACTAAAGAAACCTATGTTAATGATCAGATCTCAACCATAACTAATAAACAAAATGAAATAAAGTTAGTGAAGAATATGGGGTTTTACAGTAATACCTTTGTTAGCGCTCTAGATAGGTTTCTCAAAAATGCAAAGCTAAATCGAGCAGCACTATATAGGGTCCCTTATAACATTGCATAAATAGCATGTCCAGAACACTTCTCTTTGTTTTGCTACTGCTCTCAAAGTCAGGGTCATTGTAATCATCATCATTTCAAAATATATGATATTGTTGAGCCTCAACAAGATAGAATGGATCAATACAGTGTATCTCATCTACTTTCCAGGGCTGATGAATTATCAGTAAGTGTCAATGCATATAACTACATTATGAATAAAATTATTGTGTACGTGAATGTGTTCATTCTTATACACATGGCACACAAACAAAGAAGAACTATAGAGTTATTTTGGAGACGGTGATGTTGCCTTTTATCATTCATCATTTATTTTGGAAATATAACTTTACTAAATTCATAACAAAAAATATCTGAAAAAGAGTGCGATAGCAAATCAGCACTAAATGAGGTAGCAGAACTGATTTCAGATTTGATCAAAACAGGTCTGGTTAGTAACTCAATAGAAACCATCACATGACCAAGGTTTTTTGGCAGCATGCTGTGTTAGGGGTGATAAATTAAAGAAGCAATTATCAATGAGTTACATATCTCACCTTTAGGTAGGCAGTGATCACTAAAAAGTCTAAATTTAAAAAAACAGGCAGACATAAACTAATGGATCAATTTTGCATAAACTTGTAATCTAAACACCCACTAAAAACCTTTTTAGGGGGAGAATTTTCAAAATACAGAAAAATGTTTTTTTTCACATCATCATCAGTCTTTTAATGTCCACCTTTGGACATAGACCTTCCCAAGGATTTGCCATACCTCTCTATCATGGGCGTTGCAGAGTCAATACTTTCTGAATTTGTCTAGTTTGCCTCCCCATCTAGTATTCTGCCAGCCACAGTTGCGCCTGTGATTTCTGGGGATCCATGTTGTGAGTCATGATGTCCGTTAGTTGTCTGCCATTCTTGCAACATAACCAGCCCATTGCCATCCGAGTTTTCTAATGATTCTATGATGTCTCAGACTCCTGTTTTTTCCCTGATATATTGTGCTGTCTTGTGATCTCTCTATGTGAGGTTGAGCACGATTCTTTCATGTGCACATTGCATGGTTCTCAGTTTGCAGGTCAGTCTCTTAGTTAGATTCCATGTTTCAGCTCCATAGGTGACTATCAGTCGGATGCATTGGTTGTATACCCCTCTCTTAAGACATAAGGAGTAAATGTTTGAATTTTCAGTTCCCTAGTTCCATTGGTGAAGCCTGTATGCACGAGACATAACCCGCCAGCCAGATCAGTTTGATAACTGGAGAAACTTATATTGACTATTCTGGTAGATGGTTTCTAATAATTTTATAACAGATTAGCTGATGCAACTTGCTAATTTGATGGTTGAGAAAACAACTCAAAAAATGCAAAATTTCACAGGCAGCAGTTTCATGATTACTTATTCCTTTCCAGGGTCAGCTTGAAAGAGGAAAAAAAGGATCTGACCCGAGTTCTAATCCATGACCTCCCACTGGGGCCTAAAAGCTCCATTTAGGCTTCCCGCAGGAAGTAGGAGAAAATCCCAGCTGTAGAGCAAGTTTTTAGCTATTTTCTGCTAATGCAGTTGTGAAAACAGTTTCTTGATCAGAAATGTTGACTTATAAGTTTATACTGGTTAGTTACCAAGTATTGATACGTGAGAAGGGAAAAATCACTTGAACAAAGACAAAAGATTCAACAGGTCTAGTTAGTCACTCAATAAAAACTATTATGTGAACAATCTTTTCTGGCAGTTTGCTCTGTTGAGGATGATCACTGAAAAATTGTTAAAAAGGGTCATCAAGAATTAAGTTCTCTTGCCTTTTGTTGGGCGGTGATCACTAAGTGAAAAGTCCAAATTTTTTAAAAACAAGTATGAACACTGTCAGACAACAACTAAGGGGCTAATTTAACATAAGATTACAAGTTTTTTGTAAATTGACCTCCCCCTCCACTAAATCTTATTGGCGGGTTTGGGATTTTTTTTGGAAAAAAAAATTTTTTTTTCTGAAAATAAAGTGTAAATGTTTAGATTTCAAGACCTCTAGGTCCATTAGAGTAGTCTGTATGTGCAATATGTACAGACTGACTTGAAAACTGGAGAAACCTACGATGATCTTGATGGTTTTTAATGATAGAATGTTGGATAGCACAAAAATTAACCACTATCTTAGAATACCTTTGCCAAGCTAATCTTAGGAAGCGGTCAATTCTTTGTCACTCACTGTATCTATAAAAGATTATAAGTTCAATGTATACAAAGAGAGCAGTAAAAAGATTCTCTTTCAAGTGCTAAGTCACTGATCAGTGGAACTATCTTTTAGAGGTAATGGTAGAAGCCCTGAGCCTAAATGCATTCCAAAACTGCCCAGCCAAACTGTGGGAGCGAAAAGGTATTATTTACGACCCTGATGGAATATAATTTGCTAGTTGAACAAGATGCAGAACAATCAACATATATTAGACCTGGTACAAGACGCCATTTCTAAGGCTTTATCCAAGGCAAAAATGAAAAATTATAATAACTATTAACAACAACAACAATGAAATATATGTCTGGTAGACAGGTCAGAATTACAGCTCTTAGTGGAGAAAAAATACCTTATAGATGCAAAATTCTAAAGACATCCAGAGAGAGAGAAAAAAGAAATGGTGGAAAATATCGGATTTAAACTTTCAATACTATATCATTATAAGACAAAGAATAATATCAGATTTTGGTGACTGATCTAATTATGGGATGCTGGTTGATACCAGACTTTTTGGAATAAACTTTACAACACAATAGCTCAATGGTTAGAGCAAAGGACAGAAGGTTGGAGAGTCAACAGTGCATTTTACATCATTGGACAATATATACAACCAATGCATCCATCAAGATACCAGAGGCTTCTATCCTTTTATCATATATTTGTGCGTTTATGCGTTTATTTATGTGTTTGTGTTTGTGTCTTCCAGCACTCCTGGCCATACTGTTTTGTCAACAGACTTGAGAATTGGCATCAGTACTTCACTAGACCCCTTCTAAAAATGTTATATTCTTATTTTGGAGGACCTTATTCTGACAGATTTATTGATAGCATCTAGATTCTCAAGGGTTTTTTTTTTACTCTATTTTAGATATTTGCGAGTGGAAAATCCTGGTGATGTTATGAATAAATGTATTCTGGCAATATTCATTCTTTGATGGAATTTTTTTTTTTACATGACTTCAAATTTTGACACTACAGTTCTTAAATTATTGACTGTGATGGAGAGTAATCATAATTATCATAGTCCTACATAGATAAAATGATATTTCATTTAATGGTAATGGCAACATGTTTCCTGAATTTTCAAGGACTTTTCTCAGGATGTAAGGAATATACAAGATGAATGCAAGATGTCTTCTGAAGTTCTTCAGTTCTGATTTCAATTCTCAATTCATTCAATCTTCTTTTGGCAGCATTTCCAACATCCCAAAGATTATATTCACCTTCATCTTCCATAGTTTCTTGAGCTCTTTTTTAAGTCCTGACATTTTTCAGTCTTTTCTCTCTCATAAAACTCTACTCTGCTATCATATGGGATGGTTCATTTCAGACCTTTTAATATTATTATTATTAGAAGAATTGTAACAGGTAATCCATTTTGACTGATTTTGACTACTATATATCTTTTTAGTTTTTTAAGTTGTTTTTATTGCAACTCCAATTTGAGTAGTCACCTATTTGGCAGCAAGCAAAAAGCACAGATTGGAAATAAAGAGTATGCTTTTGGTAACATTTAAACTAACATTCCTCTTACAAGAGCTCCTATGACCACTCAGTTACGAAAGCTTTACCTTTTCCTAAATCCACCCCTTACCCTCATTATTGACATCATGTTTGTTTATATCTTGTAGAACTAAAATTATAATTGAAGCAATTATTTCAACTTTTTGTGATAAAAACAACTTAAAAATTAAGAAGATAAATAATAATCAACAGTTTTTACTGCTCAGTTGAGACTCTTAGAAATCAGTTACAGTGCAGCATATGAGACTTTCATGGAAGAAATAATGCCTATGTAGTAATAAGAAATATACATAAAGATATGCTAAAAAAAGATGTCACCTCCAAAAGCATAAAATTGACCCAAGCTTAAACAGTTATAAGGAATATTCCTAATATATTTATCGGGGTCATAAGTCATTAAAGATATTCCGGTTGGAAGGTTTACAGTTTGTTGGTTTTGTCCAATTTGGAAAGTGAACTGTTGATAGAAATTATGGTTCTTGATAGTTCTAGTAGTTCTCGTTGAAGAATGGGTGCTCACTGTATTAGCAGGCCCCTGTGGACGTCAGCAGAAAAGTTGATGAAGGGAGGGAGATACATAGAGAACATGCACGCCAAGAACAAATGTGGACGCTGATATTAAACAGAGTAATTAGTACATTAATACATTCCATTGTGAAGAGAAGAGGCCTGTTAGGTTTAGGTTATTCCTATGCGTAAAAATAAGACATAAGATAGAATAAGAATTCAAGGAACACATGGCATAAAGGGTCTACTGTCATTTTGTATATCTATCAAATGGAGCCTGATTAGTGTCTATTATAATGAGCGGTATAGTTGACCAAGCTAGATTATAAAAAGGCTATTAGTCAGCATAGGTGAAAGAAGGTGCAATAAAGGACAAAATAATGAACACAGCGTTCGCATGGTCGCCAAAAATGGTAGTTGTTATATTTGCATTTAATAGCTATAAAGTTCTTCCTAATAATCACATCAAGGAAGATAAAAGACAAGACAATCTACATATATATATACATATTCACAGTCAAAGAAGGAACTATGCAGGCTGCAAGTTTATAGAGAGGTGAAGGAAAATAACCAGCTCGCGATTTCAGGGTCAATAAGCGATAGAGAGGTGAAGGAAGGAAAAATAACTGGCCTGAAAGGCGGGAGCAAGTAAGCCATTGAAAAGGAAGGTAACCGACTCACGATCCCGGGGCCAAATAGGTGATTGACCATGTGCGCGATAAGGAAAGGAAGATAACCAGCTTGAAAGCTGGGGCAAAAAGGTGATTGACCATATGTGTTCAGGGCTTTTATAGAGGGGGTTGTTGATGTTTTTGATGTATGGCTAAAAGAAGGGTTTTGTATTTATTCTTGACTGAGTTTTAGAGGTTGCCGCACGGCCAACATTTTTTGTTGACCATGGAGATGCAAAAAGAGCCCCTAGTGGGTTGAAGAATTGATTTGATAATGAATAGATGTTTTTCATAAATCGTTTAGATTAAAAACTTACAGCCCAAACACAAAAAGAGAGGAAAAAAAAAAAAGCAACAGCAACATCCATGAATAATACTGCGTAAAATTAAATAATCAGCTTGGTATATACAGTATTGCCCATTGAGAGTTTATTTTTTTCTAAATCAAACATAGCAGGATTTTACTATTTCCAATGGAACATGACACAATCAAAACAGATATTAGCACATATTATTTACAACCAAAATCTACAGCATTGAAACTTGTCGAGAATATGAGTATACATCTAGAAAAAAAATTTTTTCTTAAATAATACCTGATAATATATGTTTTGATTGTGTCATATTCCACTGGAAACAACAAAATCTGGCTTGGTTTGGTTTAGAAGAAAATTAACTTTCTATAAGAAGTGGTTGAGGTGTATTCATTTATGGATGATACTGTAAACTCAAGTTGCAATATATATATTTCTTGGCATCACTTGAACCAAATAAGAAAAATGCAATAATGAAAGATACATCAATTCTGTTCAATTGGAACCAGAAATATTCTTTCAGAATTAGATTGATAGCATGGCACTATATTCTCTCAAATTCTCCAATACTTGACACCTATCGCAGAAAATTGGAAAAATTCTGAAATGGAAATAAATCTACATGATTTCGTTTTTAAAAACTCTTGAAGAATTTTTAAACATTGGGGGAGAGAAAAAATTCTGAATAGATCTTGACGGCAACCCTGTTATCAGCAAAAAATAATACTATCCTTTCATGAGAGCACATTGCTGGGGTTACATAAAATAATTTTACAGCACCATTATCCTTTATTGACTATGGGGTTCCAACTATCAAACCTCCTAATGCTAGGTGAGAAGGCCTGATCCAGTGAGGAGAGCACCCTTTCACCCTTCATCACGAAGTATATACCCAATGTTCCAAACACTATTTTTTTTAAAAGCATACCCCAGCTAATCTAACTACTTTCACCGGTAAATTATTAATAACTATGTGCAATTATGTTTTGGAGTCAAATTAAAAATTAGCGTTGACTTTTTGCTAAGTAATAGACCACAACCTTTAACATCATCACCTTTTTAACATCTACCCTCAGTCATAGATCTTCTCTAAGATTTGCCAGAACTCTTGACCATGGGCAAGTAATTTCTGATCATTATAAACCAAATATTTGACAACCTTGAGAGATTACCTTAAAACAATCATTTTGTTCCTAACAGAGACCATTTTTTTTTTTTAATAAATTTACATCAAATGTTATAGAAGCAATTTCCTGGCAGCAAACAAGAAGCAATTATATATATTTAAGAATGCTCTTCAGCAAAAACATTAAGATTGTTTTATCTCTGAGTTTTTAGAGTGAAAATTCAAAGCAAGTCCAAGTCTGGTTCCATTGTTTGCCAATTCTTTGATCACTGCTAACTATAAAAAAAAATTCTAACTTTGATAAGATCAAAGAAATTACTCTGTTGCAAATAAATAGGATTTTAGAGAACTTGCTACAAAGATATTGGCTATAATTTTGAGAAGAGTCATTAATGTTCAAAGAGTTTTCCAGACAATCAAACTCATTGTTCTTATTTCTATTATTTACACCACATTTTGGTTGATCTATTCTACATTCTTCTGGTGTCTTATCCATAAAAAAGGGGAATTCTTTGTTCTGGTATTGGTATACCTACATCAAAAGATATACTAAATGTACCTATTGCATAAAATCTGAAATTCTTTTGCTTTTTTTTTTTGTCTTATTGAATGCTCCTAACAAGTAAAATTTCTTCCCAGGGTGTTTGAATATTGTAAGACAAGGAATTATATTTTTACTAACAGTAGAAGTTTACACATTTTTCATTCAATATATACCTTAAAACTTTTACTCCTTGAGACCGAAATATCTTTCTGCTTCTCATTGCATTGAATTGTCTCACTAACACTAAATAAGTCAAAATAACTTATATTAAAACTTCGTTTCCAATGCACTATAATATATAACCTTGTAAATAGTTTTCTGAATACTTTGAAAGATACAAAGACAGCACCTTTTAGGGGTACCTGTTTACCACTGAATTATTATGAATTGTTGCCCTCTGTGCAGATTTCCTTTTAAAGTAGTAAGAATGAGATCTTTACCTCTTATGAAATACTCAACGTATGAACTTGAATCCATATTCACAAATTTTAGAAGTTGTTCTGTGAAAAATTATATAATTATCATCAAACAAAAATCACCATTCTAACCCCTGCCCCCAGTTACAATGGAATATGAAGGAAGGCATCGTTAGCAGTTTTCTAGAAAGAGATAAACATTGGGAATAAAAAACATCTATCAGTTTTGGATTTAATGTTATTTGCAAAAAATTATAGAACAATATGTGTGCTTTTTTTTCCAACAGCAGCACTTGTAACACAGGACGCGGATGCTTTTAATACATTTCTTTGTTGAACAAAGAATTCCATACCTTGTTCCTTTTGAGCAACAAAAGCCACATCAAATTCCAAACTGGTCTGACTAATACAATCAGCCGACAAATTCATGCAGTTTTCTCACTCCACAACAGCATTCCCTGTCTATGATTTGGACTGTTTCCCAAAGAGGTTAGTGTTCACCTCTCCCTCTCTCTAGATGTGGTCTGCCATACCAAATTTTTCTAGTTCACCTGCAATTACAGCTTTTTTATGTTCTTGGAGTTTGATCCAAGGGGATAGCACATTTCCGATACATTTTTTTTCCCCTATTCACATGGTATGTTATTATCAATAGAAGAAAAAATTGTGTTTGTTACCATTTCCTTAGCACTACCAGAAAAAAAGAGCCTCCACCTTAACATATGGACAGTGTACCAGGAGAGAACCATTGAATGGTTTGGCCAAAATTTTGTGTGAATAACAAAAATAGCAAAAAGGAGTTTGACAGTCTGGAAAACTTGTTCAGTTTAGAAACTTTAATAGCTTTTAAACTGTAACCTCTAATGTGTCTATAAGATTATCATGGCTTTGTTTAACAAATGAAAAATTAAATAAAATCTTCAATAGGTCTGTTTGTCACTCAGTAGAAATTCACATGACCAACGTCTTTTGGGGGCATGCAATAAAAAAAATTAGAAAAAGGGGTGATCAATAAGTTACTTCACACGCCTTTTCTTGGGCAGTGATCACTAAAAAATCTGAATAAAAAACAAGTATAAATGCTGCAAGATACAAACTAGGGGATCAATTTAGCATAAACTTACATTGCAAATTTACTACCTTCCCCCAACATAGACATACACACTCTGAAAACCTATTTAAAAAAATCAATGAAAGTTTTTTTAAAGTAAGGCATACATGTTTGAATTTTCAGCCCTTTAGCTCCTTTGGTGTGATCTGTACATGCTATACATACATAGCGAGCAAAATCAACTTAAACACTTGAGAAATCTATGTTGATGATGACAGTTTCTAAAAGAGAGAGAGATTAATTTTATTGAATGGCTTCTATCATCTAAAACAAGTGATTAATCTTTAGCTCAACTTTTGATTTTCTTTGCACGAGTGGGGTATGTGTGGAGGGTTCTAGCTAATGCTCTTATGCAGGTGACAGCATTAACTGTCTCTGCCCAGGCTTCCCATATCACAGGTTTCTCTTACCTCTACTTGTGATATGAATGTAGGTGCTGACCAGGCTTAATGTTGCTTACACATTAGTGTATGGTCATATTTTTAGAGAAGATAAAAGGTTCCGTGTTCATGCTTTTCAAAAATATTTTGCATTTTCATAACTTTTACAACTGATGTAGAGAAACGCTGCGTCAAGCCATTCATTCTAAGATAATAACACATTTAAAAAACAGATTTTGGCAGAATCAAAATTTTCAAATATTTTTGTCTTTTGTACATGAACAAGTGAGACATGTCTCAGCTTCAACTAATTTGGGGGAAAAAAGTTCCATTCTAAGATATACAAAAAATATTCAGGATTAAGAACTATTTTGTCAGATATGTAAAATATCAGATATATTATTGCCGAGCACTGGATTTTCATATAAATGAAGGAAGTGTTTCTATTCTTACAAGACCAGATACAGGTATAAATATAAAAAATGAAATTTATCAACAAATGAAGATATTGACAGATATTTCACATTGTTCACTTGATAAAAATAGTTTTCTTCATCTAACTTTTAAAATACGTTAGAAACTGTCACCAAATCTGTCAATATAGATTTCTTCAGTTTTTAAGTAAGTCTTGCTGGCTATCTATATATGTATGTAACATTGAGTACAGGCTGCACTAATGGAGATACAGGGCAGAGAATATTTTTTCAAAATTCCTACCCAAAACTGTTGTTTTTGTTTGTTTGTTTATTTGTTTGTTGTTTTGTTTTTGCTTTTTTTTCACAATGTCAGTATATGCTAAATTGGTCTCTCAATTTACGTCCACCAGTGTTCATGTTTACATTTTGAAAATTCTTATTTTTAGTGATTATTGATAGCCTAACAAAAGTTGAGGGATGTAAATTATACATCCATCACCCCTTTTCCTAATTTCTTCAATTGATCACCCCCAACACAGCATGCTGCCAAAAGACATTGGTCATGTGATGTTTCTATTGAGTGACTAATACGACCTATTCTCATAGTTTTTGAGACCGTCTTAGATCTGTACAATTCATTAGTTACTAAATAAAATGCATTTACTACCAAGCGGGAGATTATCAATATAGACCACTGAGTATAGAAGTAATCATCAAAATGTGGTGATGTCCCATAGAGTGAAAAGTGTTACTTGTTTATATATTCTTACATTTTTTAATATACAATCTTATCGTATAAAAACCAATGTCACTTTCTTGGTTCGTCTGTCTCATCGCATTAAACCAAGCCAATATATAAAATCAACAGCACCCCCACCAGAGATCCAACTTATGACTCCTGGGTAGGTTGTCTAATAGCCAACCCATTACGCCAAAGCAAAGCAAATTAAAAGAGGATTGAAAAATAAAGTATACAATATTACTGCTGCTGCTGTTTTAATGAATTCAAAAACCTGACAGCTGAATTGTCAAGCTTTTGAAGAAAATTAAAATTCAGTTTTATTTGTTTTAAATGAGTTTAAGGTTCAAACAAACAAAAAGAAATATAAGTAACTGTTCTGAATAATTACAAACATTAAAAAGATAAAAATAAACTCTTCACTTCATATTCTATTTGTAAACTTATCTGTTGATTTTGCATCATTACAATTTTATTTTTATTTTTAAAACATTGTTTCAAGAATGAAAATATCCTTAAATTTTAATCTATCCATACATAATAAAAAATCCTGTCATTTTTCACAAATGACATGCTAGAATTAGGAGCATTTGAAAATAGAAATGCATGTATGCAAATTAAGCATCCAAAATATATGAATGTTTATATTTAGACAGAAAATGATATTCAATGCAAGAATCCATGAGCTGAACTTCTTCAGTGAAAGGGTCATACTAGGCCAAATGAAAATGTATACAGATGAAAAATATATTGAATTTAACTGTGTGCACACAATCTTTATAGTATATTGTTGACATAATTGTTTTTTCACTTTATCCAGAACCGTTTTCATTTTCCCAAACCTCAAAAACTAACAAATGTTCAAATAAAAGAAAATATCATTTTTCTCTTCAACTTTTGATTGAGGCATTGGTGAATCTACATTACTGACTAAATTGAATCACCACAGCCCTTCAAATGGCCCACTTGACCAACCAGCCAGCCAGCCAGCCAAGTGGATTACAGATTCCTGTCTTTGCTTGTCTGTGTGTTTCTTGGCACTTTTGCATGTATACACCACTTGGCACCATCTAAATCATTTTGGGGGGGAAGGGTTTGAAAAAAGGGGCTTTTGGGAACCTCTGAGGTCATTTTGGACCAACAATTCTCCAATCTTGTGCTGGTGTTTTATTTTAGATTATTTTGAATAAAGATCTATTTTTTAAGGTTCTCTTAGATAATTAGTTCTGGTAAACACAAAGGCTATAATGATTCATTAACTCGAGGTATGGATATATCTAATCTATCATCAGGCAATTGGTAAATTCTATTAAGGAGTCAGTATATAACAAACCGACTATGCCACGACAACACTAGTAAGCATATAAGCAAGTAAGCAGTTGACTTTGAAAACTTTGTATAAATATGGTTTTGCAGAAAATCCTCTGTTCATATCTATCACCAGAAAAGCATCAAATTACTTACTTTGTGATTGAAAATGTCGATTTCCAATGCGGTCAAGGTACTCATCCCCAATTTGGTTTACTATAAAAAGAAAAAAAATTTTGTTTTGAATAAAATGTCTTCCTTTCTTTTAAATGTAAGAATTGTTTCTCTAATTGATTATATATTCATCGGGAAAATGCTACAGGTGAGCCTCTTGGTGGAACGTATGTGTTAGTAGCAAGATTTTTCCTTTGCCATATTGAAATTTTCAACGAATTTCAGAAGTTTTCCTACAGCAAAGGATCAGCTTCAACGTTTGTGACAGTCGAATTCTTCAACACATTAGCTACGGCCAGAGTGCAGCTCAGTTGCCATATTCTGAACCTGGCGGTAACTTTGATTATGCAGGATGGCACAAAATGAGCACAACAGTTTGTTTTCTCTGTAAACAATTAACTATTCCTATTCAAATCACAGACAAAGAAATATAAAAACAAGCAGAAAAAGTTGTCCGTAACCTGAAGTGGAAAGGTTCAATGTTTACAGGGAAACATTTCCATAGTTGGCAATGGAGCCATAGAATGCAATGACAGAAATCTCTGTCATCAGCAGTTGATAGGTAGATATCAACTCTCTTAGCCGTATGTGATAATTCACAAGCCTCCAGAAACTGAAATCAAATTAAGTACCTTACATGAGCACCTGCCATTAAGTGGTGGTTCGTATAGATATGTATTCACCTCCCCACAAGCGCAGAATGTGATGTTGGGGACACACCCGCGTGTATGGGGAGTATAATAAATATTGCTGTGTCTCAATTTTTTATTAGTGTTTTATCACAACTCATCTTGGACCGTCACTTTCTGGGAAAGAGTTAAAAGCACAGGTTGTGGATGATCCATTCTTTGGTTTTCTCTAAGGATGCTATCTTGATGCAATAGTACATCTGAAGATAGGACAGTATCTAAACAGCACTAATCAGGAATAAAGAGTAAGCCTGACTTCTGTTGGCCATGAAAGCTTTCATGCCAGTGGGGTCAGAATAGTTAGGCATAAACCAGGTTTCCTTCTGGCAAGAGGGATACAATTTCGAATCACACCAGAGGCTTACTGTTTATATCTGATCTGCACTGTTCATTTGCTTCCGAAGAGAGATGGTCTTAATTGTGTTGTGATAAAACTTAAAACTAAAACTCAAGATGAAGGTAAAAAGTAGTCAAAGTTGAAAATGAATATCTACTTATATGATTATTCTTGATTCAGATTCTACAAGATTCAAATGCTTGATGAAAAGAAGTCAGCAACACCCTTCTCTTTAGATCTTTACAATAAAAATAAAAAATTAAACTACAAGAATCCTCTAGAATACCTTAATAATAATGGCCATCATTGAGTTTCCAAATGTTGAAATTGGATCATTTGAATTCAACCAATTTTTGACACTTCACCATCTTTTTCAAATACTGGAATGTTCTATTTTTCTCACCTGAATTCACTCATTCATTTCATATTTATGCGCCATTTTAACATCAGGTATGTGCGCATTCAAATTTTCCACAAATAAAATTTCATAAATAAGAATGAATAAGATTCATGAAAAGAAGAATATATCAGGATTTGAAAAAGACGGTGAAGCATCAAAGACCAGTTCCATTCAAATGATACAATTTCGACTGATGGAAACTCAATGAATGCCAATATAATCCTTATAAACTCATTCAGGCCAGGAGCACATATAGGTGTTCTTCAAATTCTGTGAGACACATAAATGAAATGCCTGAATATGGCGCCCATTTTGAATACATGATGAGGTCACATGACCTTTATATTTGTATATTTTGTCATAAATGAAATCCGTATCTTACAACCTTCCAAATGTTCTATACAATTTCTTATCTATTATATCCTTGCCATCCTTGCTTTGTAACTCTTCAAAAAACCAAGGCCTGAATGTGTTGAAGGTAAGTGCAGTATGTAACAAAAATGAATATGCATATTCTTGTTTCATGTACACAGGTATCTTATGCTACATATTACACAGGGATATTGTACATTTCATGCCTTTAACACTTGAAAAGTTGTCTTGCACTAAAGTCTAACTGGAGACTGCTTGTGTCTGGAATGCAGTTGAAAGGGTCAGAAAAACTGTCTCAATCACTCTCAAAAACAAAACAAAATACAGAGATTACATATACATTACATGAATTGAAATATACATAAATAACATAAATAAAATAAATTTACAGAAATTCACTTAGATTACATCAAGGTTAAATAATTGAAACATCCATTGAAGTTTAAACTCAATGTCACTGGTTTATTTGACCAAAATGCTGGCCAGCACATTACATGCATCAGATCACAAATAGACAAAAAAAAAAACATGGAATAAACAGAAAGAAGCAGATTTAAGAGAAAGACAAAACCAGAGGCACAGCTGGGGATTAGGGGACCAGTGAGGGAGCATGGCTCCTTTAGATGCCCCTTCTAACATCTAGAGAGATTAGTCAGTAAGAATGCAGTAGGTAGCTTTTGTCTGCTCCCACCCCTTCATTGGGGATCTGCTTGGATAGTGTAATAGTTACCACATCTGCCCTATACGCAGAAGAGCTTAAGTTCAATTCCTGTTATGACCGAAGAGTTTGGAAAACTCTTCATAATGAAAAATTTGCCATTGCACTCAGTAGCTAATTGAGTACACTCTGGGCTGTGTGATTAGGGTGGGGGTATTTCTTCGGTGGAATTGCATCCTACCATAGGAGTGGTTATAAAAACTTGTGGGAATGAAGTCCTGGTCTTGACTTGCAAAGATTACTAAGGTGGGGCATACAACTGAAACCAGATTGTCACTGGCCTCCATACTCCATTGAATGTTGACTCTTAAGAGATAGGACGCTTTACCTTTTTACCTCCATTAGGGGCCCGGGGGGAGGGGGGTCATTTTCAGATACCTTTCCCTCTCTCAGCCATGCCTCTGGAAAGGATGAATAGGAAATGATTGTGGAACCGAAATGAAAATGCAAAGATAGAGGTTTGCATATCAAAAATGTATTTGAGACAGAGAGGCAAATGAGTTGACAGTTGTATGCAATTAGGATGAGACAAAAACATCACATGACTAACTAATACAGTGAGATATACATACAGGCATTTAGAAAATAAACATATGACATGATTACATAAACAAATAGTGAGATATATACATATACATACATTTTGAATTAAAAAAATTTCAAAAAAGCATGCCCACCCATACATGAACAAACAGTGAGATATGCGTGTAAAGGAATACATATGCACATAGATGAGAGGGAAGGGGGAGACACAGACGTACAGATGAATCAGAGAGATGCAGACAATAGCAGATAAGTACATTAATAAAATAAATGCTTGGAGAATGGAAAAAATACACACACATACACACACATATATGTGTAAGAAGTAAGGAAAAGCCACACTGGTTGGAGAATATTTCATATTTAATAACTTGGATATTTAGTAAAAAGGATTAGTGTTCATAGTTGTATTTTTTAACTCACAAAAAAGATTTCCTTAACCGAATTCAATGAGATTTTACTAAATATCCAAGTTATTAAACATAAAATAATCTCCAACCAGTGTGGCTTCATCTTACTTATCTCTTATATTTATTGGACCTCTCTTGTATTTAATACTAGTACCTTTCTACTATATGTATATATATATATATATATATATATTATATATATATTACACACACACACACACACAAAAGCATATATTTTGAAATATTCTACATAGTTTTGATAATATCATTCCAATCCAGTTTCAAGACCAAACTAACTCATTCCTGTTGCTCACAAATCAAATAAGTATAACTGGGTAAAGAAAATCTGTATTTTAAATCACCCCCCCCCCCATAAGAACAAAGATTTGAGAATCAGGATCGTATTTTTTTCTCAATTTTTATCTTTATCCATTTGTTCCATTTTTTTTCAATTCAAGTTTTTGCCTAATTCCTTGTCTAAAACAAAAAAAGAAAAGCATTTCTATTTCCATTCTCTTTGCACGGCTTATGATGCTGCAGTTCAATTTTTGAGATGATGAAGAGAAAACCATATACATCACTATACATAGATTCTTTTTGGCTGTTGTCCTCATCTTGGTTTGTCTTTTTAATCCAGCATCTCAGCCATTGCACCCTACCGCCTTCTTAGGAGGGGAGACAGAATGTCTTCATTCCATCATTCTATCTCTCCATCTCACAAACACACTTGACACCAACCTGAAGAAGGCTGTAGGGTACAACAGCCAAAATGATATGTTGAAAAGAAAAACAACCAAGATGTGAACAACAGTCTGAAAAAAATCTCTCTATATTGATGATTCCTCATTCTAAAAATTCAGATAATAGACATTACTGTTTGATCATCAGAATTGAATTGATGTTCATTTTTTTTCTTTCAGAAAAAGTTCCGGGAGTTTCATTTGGAGAAGACAAGAAGTTCTTATGATACACAGAATAAAACAGAAGAAGCAACCAAAGGCAAAAAAAAAAACATGAATTTCTTTTCTTTTTTTTTTTACTCACTAATGAACAAATTTACCTTGAAACAAGAACAGAACAGACTGTTCAAAAACTGCAATGGTGTATATACGTTTTTTGGCAGCGTTTGTCGACATGTGTTTCTATTACAAAACTATTTGTTTCCGATTGAGTTTTCAACCTAACCCCCTTCAAAACAGCCAAAACAAAAATAATGATTGCATCCAAAATACAATAGAAATTAGCAAATGAAAAAGTTATAAATATATGTATGGAGTGTATACATTGGTTATAAATATTGTGGAGTCTGCTTTCTTTCTTTCTTTTTTGTCTTAAGAATGGATCTCAGAAAAAAAAAAAAAAAAAAAAAGGAATTATAGCAGTTTGATAAGAAAAAGAAAAAAATGTTCTTTTTTTTTCCCCACTCTCATATCATATCTTTCTATCTTTACCAATACTATGAATCGAATGAAAAAGAAAAGAAAAATGCAGCCAATCTCTTTTTGACCACTCTCACTGGTTCACTTACAAACCCTGTTAATTGATTTGAAAATTAGACTTGACATAAAATTCTCCCCGTTTCATGAATTGCCGACTTACATAGCAGTTAAAAATATGTATCCTCAAATTTTCTGATGACTTTTTTTATCAGAAGTGTTTTTTTTTTAAAAAACAGAGAAAAAGGGAATAAAAGATATAAGTAAGAAATTACTCTTTGCTCAGCTTCTTTGGGCATCAGTCATGGCTTGTAGTTTTCTATTTTTTTCTGATAAGTGTGTTTGCTTTCCCTCATGCATTTTTCATTTGTTTCTCGTACAATCATAAGTAAACTTATGTCCCCATGTGGAGCTGTTCACAAATGAGCCACTAGAAGAAAAAAAAACTGACGAATAAAAAAATCTTGTACGATAAAGGCTATGCAGGAGAGAACGAGGATGCAATCAAACTATCCTTTAAAAAAGACAACGAAGTCAGGAACATGTATATTATATATATGTAGGCTATATGGAATGAAAAAAAGAATTATAAAAATCACATTGTTTAAACCCTAACCCTATGATTAGGAGCCTTGACATTTCTTTTTTTTTCTATGCTTAGTTCAAGTATCATCAATTGTTAACTAGTTGTTTCTAGCTGAAACAAAACATCAGTTGTCACCTAGCTTTTTGTGAGCAGTACCAAGGAGTAAGGTTTGGTGACATTAGAATAAATGAAGATCTCTATGAAATATAACAAAATGGTAATCTTTGAAATAATGGACTTAGGAGAACGGCCGTTTTCAATGGCTAAATGTGACTAGATAACCCCCAGGCTAAAATTCAGTAGATTTCATTCCCAGGTAACATTTTACACACCATAACTCATAAAAAAGCTCTAAAAATATAAATACACAACATATTAGACGGATATCAACACTCAAATAACGTTATTCTCGATCTAAAGTTACTATTCTTTATATCTATATAGAAATATTTTACTTATTTACACTCATTTATTATTTTTAGAGCCTTTGTATGAGTTTTGGGAAATATACAGCCACCCCAAAATTAAATCTATCCAATCTTAGTCATTCAGAATGATCGTTTTTGGTACGTTATCGCAAAGATTGCAAAAAAAATTCATACCAAAGGAAGCAATCTATCAGACAAAAATTCATTCTATAAAGCATCTGATCAATTTAAGATTAACTCTTCTAAATCAGGTTTTTTTAAAAAGTTACTCATAAAAAATGTAACATTCTGTTCTATCTTATGATGATGATGTAAATATACTTTGAAATACTTGCCACCTGTTAATTCTTCTGAAAGGAATTTCACAAAGCAGTGAAAAGCTGTACTCTCAACACACATTGCGTGAACATCCCTGTCCTTTAGCCATTGTGTTCTCATCTGCAATGACTCTTTCAGCAGCCATACAATATTCACTCCCTTGTGAATGATGAATCAACCTATTTTATATGTGGACATATCGTATTGACTTAGAAGTTGATACTCAGCTCTTAGAAACTATAAGGCATCCCCTTGGCTCGCTGGGCCCCTGTGTGATGTACCAGCTGCACCTCCCACTGATAGGCCCTGCTTGCAACATCTGGGAAGTAGGTTATTTATTGATCACCTACAAGTATGTTTTTCAGAATTCATTCACTCAAGCAACAAACAGTAGTTTCTCTGATACTATGACTATAAGAAAACGCTGACTTCATTCATCTGCAGTAAAACAAGAGGACACAACTATAAATTGCAATTTCAGACCTCCACTGGTGTTAGAAAAAATTTCTTCTCAACAAGTGTAGCAAATGTATGGATGAGCTTGAATTAAAAGGAATGTCAATATTTTTTTCAATAATTTTTTTTCTAATATTGAACACATCAAATTCAACAACCTATTTTCTTATTAGCATAATTCCTACACAACTAAATTGAATGAAAATCAGTAATTATACAACAATGATGCAGGAAAGGCAACAGAAAAATCCACTCCAAAATTTAACCAATTCACCCTTATCCTATAGCATACTCTTCCAGAAAATTTGATTGAAACTCAGAGAGAACTTCTGGAGATATTGTGTGAACAAACAGACAAACCCAAGTGAATACATGTATCTCTTCCAACTTCAT
Source organism: Thysanoteuthis rhombus (assembly GCA_963457665.1). NCBI lineage: Eukaryota > Metazoa > Mollusca > Cephalopoda > Oegopsida > Thysanoteuthidae > Thysanoteuthis > Thysanoteuthis major. The sequence goes on along the minus strand of OY735206.1, from coordinate 10,807,062 downwards.
TGACAGAGGTAGATGAAAAAGAATATCAAAACAAAGGGTCCCCGGGTACAGCAAATGATAGTTCATGAAAGAATGTGAGCTCTTGTTCTATCTCAAGCATTTCGTCTCGGACCAAATATATCACTTCTTATGAAGCCCATGGCACATCTTTTCACAAAATTTAATTGAAATTCACTTTTTTCCCTTTACGCTTGGTCACCCTAATCAAGGTCTTTCAGTCAATCTTCACATCAAAGGGTTAATAAAAAATGAGTTATTTTTGCCACTGAATTAAGATCAGTAATTAGAGATATTGTAAGGACAGACAGATAGACAGACAGATGCAAGTGAAGAGATATACCTCTACCAACTCTGTTGAGCAGAAGCAGAATATTTCTATAAATTTATTAAAATTTTTCATATTCAAATGAACATTATAAAATATCATAAAAAATGTTGTTAGAAAGGAAAAAAAGATGTCAACAAACCCCTTCTGTTATCAAGTGGCTCAACATGAAATGGCAGATTTATTTAAAGAAAATTGAAAAAATTCATGGAAAAAAATATTTATTCAATCAAAATATTCCCCATTGGCCTCCATACATTTATTATTCCACCTTGGCAGCAAGTTGTCAATTCCTTTCTTGGAGAATTCTTTATTCAATGAAGTGATAAATTTATTGAAGACTTCTTCAGTCTGATCCTGATTCAAGAAGTTCTTGTCTGTAAAGAGATGATCTAGATGGTTTGAAAAAAAAAAAAAAAGCGTATTCATATGAGAGATATCAGATGAATGGATTGAGTGTAACAAAGTCTCATCTTCAACTGATTTAACATAAGGCTTTGAATACACCAGTTCTTATATGATCACTGAAGTTAAGCAACATCAAGACTGGTTCCTAGATAGGAGACAAATTGGGTATTCTAGGTACTGTAAGCACCTGGAGATCATATAGAGAGCATACCATATCAATATTCTTAATCCCTCTTGGAGGACACCAATCTCTACTCTATGCTCAATAGCACAAACCAAAGGCTCCCCTTCCCCTGCACTCATCCCTCAATCATGGCTCAGCTGCAAGCAAAAAAAAAAATGAATGAAAACTGATTTAACTTGACATCATTTATGCAACAGAAAGGTGGGTGTTGTCCCCCACTCCCTTACCTGGATTAGGCCTTCTCACCAAGGCTTTGAAAGCTTAAACCTTATAGTCAATAAAGGATGATAATACAGAGTAATTGTTCCTTGTAAGACTTGATGTACCTATGTAAAAAGATTGTATTAGCATTCACTAGTGACAGGGTTGCTACTAAGATATATTATCAATATATCTCTTCCCCACCCCCCAAATACCTGAAAATATATCCTTTTGCTGCCTCTACCAGGAAACGTTGCAGGGGAAGCCTATGTCAGCCATCCTCTCTGGTTATAATACAAAATCCAATTTCCCTCAGTATGCAAAAGAGAATCAATTTTATACCTTCAAACATTCAGGGCTTCATGTGTCGGATATTTTGTTCTTTGTCCAATACAAATAAAACCTGTTTATTGACCTTTTGTTATCATGTAAACAATAATGTTTTGATTGTTTATATGTAAATCTGCAAAACGTTACTTCCTGTATTAATGTATACCACTTCCAAATATTCGTGTGCGAATAACAAATCAGCGTCTACTTCTAACAGTGTGAAAGAAAAGAAGAGGTTCGACAAGAGAGTTCTACTGCAAGTTACGTTTTTTTCCCTACTTGAATATACTGCCATTTTTCACTGTAACTAATTCTTGTTGTTCATTCAATTCTTGTTGCTTGCAGCCAGTCCAGCCAGTTCCGGGGAGGGGGGGGGAATCTGCGTTGTTGAGTGTAGTCTAGAGACTGGTTCCTTCTTTGGGAGGATCAACAAAATCGCCATGGGAGGCTCCTTACATGATCCCCAGATGCTCATGGCATCTGCTATTTCTAAATGGTCCCCCTTCTAGATACCAACCAGGCTTCATATTGCCTAATTGTACAAGTATATGTCCAACTCGATTTGGCCATAACATTCTTGCTGCTGTTTGTTGTTAGTATTTTCAAACCAGCATTCTGTAACATTTAACAGATTATTACTGATTATCTCTATCAAATAGTGTAAAATAGTTCTGATCATTACTGTGAAATAGACTTCTTTCAATCATTTCCCATCATCACGGCCTTTATATCTTTTTTAAAAAATCTTCACACTATATCAACCTTGGAGAAGCATCAAAAACACCAAAACATGCTGAAAAATATCAATAGCCTTTTTTGGCCACTTTTGATAGCTATAAATAGCTGTGATAGCCTGTAATGGCAAGAAGATAGGCTAAAATGTTGTAAAATGGAGCTAAAAATTGGTTAAGATTAGCACTTAATGTTGAAAAACAAGAATGCGCTAAATTTAGAGCAAAAAGTGCTAAATCAGAAACACTGGTTGAGTGAGACAGAGAGGAAGATAGAGATAGAGAGAGAAAGCGAAAGAGATGTGCCAGAGGGTGTTTGTCTCTCAGAACCCCTAAGATATGGTATGCTGACCTACATGAGTGGCAATTAGTTGTTTATAAGTACCGTTAACTCTGAGATATCCAATTATTTTTTTTTTCACAGTTGAACCATAAAATTTTTAACATAATATATTTTCAGTAATTAGCTGCCCAAGAACCTGTGTAACGATTTCCATTTTAATCAGATCCAAATTTCAATATTTTTTGCATGTTGACATTTTACTTACAAAATATAAGTAATCGGATCAACCTTATTTCCGATTCCTGCAGTTTCTTCAACATTATAGCCAAATTTCAACAAATTCAGTCAGGATTTGAAAATATTTCCCTATTGTAAACAACACTACTGCTTATAAGAATGTAAACAAACAATCAGATAGGCCATAATTCACCACCATCCCCCTGGTAGAATCTCTCCACAAATCTACATACTAAATTTCTTAGAAATATATTAAGGAATGAGAAAGTTATCCAATTGAGAAAAAGAAACAATGACAATAATGACAAACACCCATAGTCAATGATAGTTCCTGGTGTTTTATCTGTTGGGGATAAAAATTTTACTCTGGAAAATCATTTGAAGATGCTTGATGGTTTTAGCCCATCTCTCTCCTCATTTCCTCAACTAAAATCTCCATAAATTTGGAATCAAAATCAAAATCAAAATCTTCCTCTTCATTTATCAATGACGTTGTCCTCCAATTTGGAATTTATATTACTTGGTCTCCTATTACATCATGGCACAGCTTGAACTCACACAAGAATAAAATTTGAAAATCATCAGTTGAGAGGTTTTCTTTATTTGCCGAAGAACATACGCTAAAAATCAATGGAACAGGTCTGGTTAGTCACCCAATAGAAATTCTCACATGACCAACATCTTTTAGCAGCGAGCCATGTTAGGGGTGATTGATTTAAAAAATTGGAAAAAAGGGAGATGAATGAACTCAATGAAATTCTCTTGCCCTTTGTTGAATCAATAAAAAGTCCAAATTTAAAAAAAAAAATAGGTGTTAACATAGCCGTAGACAAACTAAGGGGCTAATTTAGCATGAATTATGAATTTAGTATACATTATGAATTGGATCCCTCACTAAAAACATATTTTTGGGGGGGAGAATTTTCCAAAAACAAAAAAAAATGTTTTTTCCATACATAATAAGGAGTAAATGTTTCAATTTTCAGTCTTCTAGCTCCATTGGCATGTCCTGTATGCACAACACATACATAACCAGCCAGAACCACTTAAAAACTGAAGAATCTTCTGTTGGCAGTTTAGATTGACAGTTATTAATACTTTTACCCAATACTCAAAAAATAATCTATACAAAAATAAAGAGTTTTTGGATTCTTTTTCAGAGAGGTTTCTTTGAATTATTCATTTTTTGGACCATACAGTACATCAGATTTTAATTATTATGCAAGTGAGTGTTTCCACAAAAAAACTGATATTAACCAAGCAATATATTCATATTTACATGAAAAATATGCCATGTGAATTTCACCTTGAAATATCTGTTATCATCAGAAATATTTACAATAACTTATTTGGTGGTGGCAGATTTTATGAAACTTGAGGGTTGTTCATCATATCATAATAATATATACAATAGCATACAATCAATATTTATTCTTCAATTTCAAATACATGAAGGTTGCCATGGGTCGTAAGGAAGATGGAACCACAAAAGAGAAATAAGATATTGTAGTTATTGATTGATGGGAACACAATGTTGGACATTGCAAAAATGTTGAACACAATCACAGAACAATCAAAAAACCGCATAAATCCACATTTGTATAACATTAAGACAAAAAAATGGCCAGGCATTGACGATTAGAAGTGATAAGGGAAAGAATGACAAGATACAGGTCAAAGGTTGAGTGGAGAACAGAGGCAGGAGATAATTAATAATCTCAGTAGACAACACCCATGGAATTTCCATGAATTCAACCATGAAAAAATAGAAAATGATTTCAGGATGCGAATAACAGATGGACAAGAAAACAGACTGAATGTTAATGTGAAGCCAACAGATATGATCATTTTTGTAGCTAAGAAAGGAAAATAATAGGTCTGGCAAGTCACTCAATAGCAAACCATCACATCATGTTGGGGGTGATCAACTAAGAAATCTGAAAAAAAGGCCCTCAAAGGAGAAGTTAATTTTCTCATTTTTAGTTGGGCAGTGATCACTAAAAAAGACTGAATTTTAAAAAAAAGGCATTAGTACTGCCAGACACAAACAAATTTTAGAAAAAGACATAAGAAGTAGATGTTTGAATTTTCATTATTGTAGTCCCATCAGCATGGCCTGTACACACCATACATATAAAGACCAACTTGAAAACTGAAGAAACCTATGCTGATGGTTTCTAATAAATCCAATCTTTTTTTCCTCTCTTTTGTGAGCGTAAACACATTTCAATAGTTCTAATTAGCCTCTTTATCTGTTTGAAGATTTGGAGAAAAAAAATCTTTTCTTTTCTTTCTGTAGTTAAGAATCTCTTGTTGTTGAGTAAAATCTGTGTAAAATAAAAGTATTTTGATGCAGAGGAGAAAATGTTCCTAAAATTTTCTTGTATTTGAAATCTTCAGTGATATAGAATCAAGACTAGTTGATCTCAGTGAGAAAAAATCATGGATATATTTTAATTTCTATAGAGATAAATTTTTCTGAAAGAACTCTGGATTCATTTCAATGGAAGAGTTCATTTTTTCAAATGGTATGTAGGAGATATTTCTATCAGAAAAACTGTTCCCTTCAAATGGAAAAGTCCATTGTTACCACCAGAGAAATAGAAAAAAACCATTCTGTTCATTATACAAGTAGATTCATAGAAATATCCTTTTAAAGTGTTGACAGGATTAATGATAAAAACTTATGGACTAGTCAGAAGTAAACTGTGGAAATTCTGCATTGCAGAGTGCCTTACACATTGATCTATTAATGTAATCTGTCTCCCCTCTTGACACACCCCAGCTTCTCTATGGAGATCAATGTACAGCTGAATAACACCATCTTTCTACATATGCTGACCTACCCATACAAGGGCGTTCAGAAAGAAATTATATATTTTCTAAAAAAGAGATAACAACAGATGCCAGTGAAGTTCAATCAAATAGTATTTATCAATAGTGTAATCACCATTATCATCAATGACAGCAGCACAAAAGGAATAAAAATTTTCAATTCCTTGTTGCAAAAATTCTTCATGAAAAAAGTTTGAGAGACCTTTTTCAACTTCTTTGTCTCTGAATGTTCTGTTAAACTTAAGTACACACTATAAACGACACTGTTGGATAGAAGAGATGATTTACTAAATCTAGATATTGTTCTGTGCCAAACTTGGTGGGCTTATAATTTGTAACAGTGAAATCAGTAATAACTTTCCAAATATCATGATAAAACTAGTAATTAATACCTTGTGTAATTAGGAATTAATCAGTTATGGCTTATGGCTAAGCTGTTAAGCCATAACAAGACTCAGTTTGGAGCCATGGACTACTTTTCACTCTTCACACTCAAATTCCAAATAGCCCCTTAATATATACAAATTGCCTCCTTGTTGAGCGTGCACCCCCACATTAAGACTCACAGCCATAGACAAAGAGAAAGCATGCTGATATTTCAAATCATAGATAGTAAGTACAGACTTTTCTGATGCTTCAAAAACATATGAACTTATATTGAAGGAAAGAATTCAATAATCTTGTTTATGTATTGCAACCACAGTCAGGTAGAACAACAAAGAGACAGTGGGCCAGAAGTAGATGGGGACTGTGGTTATAAGGTTATCAGTCAGCCAGAAGTGACAGTAAAGAGAAAAGAATGGAAGACAAAGGATTAAAAGCAGTGATTCCACAAAACTATCTGATCATTTTCATCTTGAGATTCTGCTGACTGATCTTCAGCATGATAGTCCTAAAAAAGAATATTGAGTTTATGCAGTACATTGCATCCAGAATTGTGGCTAAATGTATATAAGAAATTGACTCTATGTGTATGAATGCTTGAGTTCTCATTCCGTTTGTGTGAGAGAATGTGTGAATAATATTAGCCAGATACTTTTAACAGATAACAAATAGAGATTGGATTCTTGTAAAATATAAGGGTGTTTACACACATGTGTATGTATGTATGTATATATTTATGTATGTATATTAGAGAAAAAAACAGACAGAAATATATATTGGAAGGTACTTTAATCCTTAATGGAAAAATTGTTTGACATACTTGAAGATTTGGTGGGTGAAGTGGAACATCAAGCTCAAGATGATATCTAGGTTAGTGTGTGTTTATATATGCCCAATATTTACATAAACATGCATCCTGATGCACATTTATTTAAACCAATGAATGGAATTCAGGCAACTGTGAAAAATGTGTTGGTAACTGTATGTTTTTATGTGTGTGTGTCTATATATATATATATATATATATATATATATATATATATATATATAATACTTTCAAAATGACAAATGTTTCTTTCTTAATGCTTTATGGGATCCCAAACAGCTGCATCCTATAGACTGTGTACAGGGATAACTTGACCCCAGGATGAACAAAGGATATGTGGCACTAACCGCTGGTGACATCTATAAGTCAATTTTGGCATTTTCAAATCAAAAGGAGACAATTTTTCAGTTTTGGTACCTCCATCTCCTTGAGAATTGTGCATAAGTAAATATATCTCTTAATTTGGCCCTACTGACCATCCAGTTTTGCATAGGGCTGGGGTAGAATATCTGCTTCTGGGTCTAAAGTGAAGGTTTCAATCCTACCTCGTGGTACTGGAAGGGATATTGGATAGTCTATAGCCATACTGAAGAGTTGTAATACAATGAAACACCTGTCTGTGGATGACACAATTATTAATTATTAATGTGTGCATATATATATATATATATATATATATATATATATATATATATATATATGTATATATATATATATATGCACACAGGCATATACATATTGTATGTGCATATATTTTATTTTATGCATTATCAAATCCAAATTAGCCTTGCCAATCATTATCATCAACATTTATAGAAATCAAGGAGGTTTTAAGACAATTCTTGTCATTTATTTTGTTCAGATGATTCATTCTTCACATATACAAGGAGTTCAATCATCCAAAAAACTCTTTATTGTTGATAACCCTTTTCAAAATTATAGACAGTATACTGTAAACCCTTTATAATCCGGAAATTGTGGTCCATGATTTTCTACCGCATTATAAGTGAGTCCGCATTGTAACAAATTTTCCATTTTCTTACATTTTTACAAACTTTGAACCAAGTTTCCACTCCCTATTTCAAGACTGACCCTTGCTGAAATGAAGAGAAAACTGTGGGGATGGGGGGGAATGAGGTTAGTACAGCAGGAAGACAGAAATAGGTGTAGAATTTCTTAAGAGTCATGACAACTGACTCATCAGAAGTTCACATTTTGACAAAATTTAGTTACATAAGTATTGAGTGGCCAGAGCAGGAGTTAGACAATAGGTCAGTAATCTTTTATAGCAGCAGATGAAAGGAAAAGAGTCCAATTAATTTCATAGTTGGCATAACCTGATTCAGTGTTTGGCACATTTTTGACTATTTTTAGTGTTTTTGGTGTCTTGGGGATATTTCATTCTATCACTTTTTGGTAGTCAAACTAGTGTGAAAAATAATTTTTGATTTGACAACACTGACCTGATAGTCATCTCTAGTTTCAATACATCTATGCTACTGACAGGGCAAAATTTTTTTTATCCAACAACATGAAGTTACAGTTCTGGTTAGTAATTCAATAGAAACTGTCACCTGAACAATGTCTTTTGGCAGCATGCCAGGGGGGGGGGGTCCTGGATTTGAAAATTTCACTAATGAATAAGTGAATTCTCTCACCTTTTCTTGGACAGTGATCATTAAGAAAATGCAAATTTAAAAAAAAAAAGCATGATTGCTGACAGGCATAAAGTAAGAGATCATAACATAAACTTACAATGCGAATTGATCTCCCCGCCCTCAAAATCTATTGGAGGGATTAATTAGAACGTATGTCTCTTATCATGGCTCAAAGTAAGTTCAACTTCACTTTGATAGAAGCCATGTCACTGTAGAGTCAATAAGGAAAATGATATAAAACCTGAGAATTATGAAGATACAATTCACATTTCATGAGATTACACCCTGGGAAGGAGCTGTTTACAAGAAACTACCAGGAGCCAAAGAATAGTAAAGGCTAATATAATAAGTAGAGCTGGATCTAGACCTTGGGTACCCTGGGCATTTCTGGTTCAGTGGGATTCCTTGTAACATAGAAATTAAAATACACAACAAATCGAAGTATGTTTATTGTAAGTTATTGGAACTGAAAAGTTATGCATTCAGAGACAGGTTAAATGATTTATATATCTGAAGTAAATACATGTATATATATATATATAAATACATGCAACCAAAATTCCAAGCAGATTTTTAGGTACAACAAATTACAAAGAACATAGCTATGCTACCATATAAACTTTTTAGCTTCCATAGGAAACAATGGCAGACCCAACAATTTTTCAATTATTATATTTTTGTATCGAGGAGGCCTGGGGTAATCGCCCCTTTTGCCCTCCGTGTAAATCCGACTTTGAAAATTAGAGCAATGCAGAAAAATACTAAGGGCTCAATCAAGCTATGCTGAAAAAAAAAAATGCCTGGAGTCATGTATATCATATTTATGCAGGCTTATATGGAATGAAGATAATAATAGACTAATCCTAGCATGAATTTGAACATGTAGCTGTTTGGAGCCAGAACACTTTCTTTTCTATGTTTAGCTTAAGAAAAAACATATTCATTTGTCATCATAGCTCTTTTGTGACAAGCTCTTAGTGAGTGCACCTATTTCCTGACCATTCGGGACAAAGATTTGCTCTTAGCAGCACATCTGTCTACTTCCAGGGAACATCAAACTGACTTGAACAACATGTTATATAAAATGACATAAAGGTCATTCTTTCAGGTTGTCTAATTTGTCTGGGGTTTTATCGATTCCAAAGCAAATAAACCAGAATGAATGTACTAAGCTTAGTATACATGTAGGTTAGAGGAAAGCATGTAGTTTATCTCTTATATAAATACCCTGGGTACATGTACAAAGAGAGGGAAATATCAAACAACAACCAAGTTAGGATGAGACTTATACAAGTATGGACATGGCTGACGAATTGGATTTAATTGAATGACTCCCAAGAGGATAACAAGAAACTTACATCATCAACTAGTCTACTCTTGCCATCAAAATATGACAGCCATATTCAAGTAATTTTGAAATTGCAATTACGTGAAAGCTTAGAATATAAAGGCCTTCATAGTGTAATGGTTAACATGTTTGCCTCACATAGAGAAGGACCTGGGTTCAATATCCCAGTATGAGCGAAGAATAGGGAAAACTCTTCATTAGGACAAACTTCCCTGTGCACTCAACAACTAATTGAGTACACCCCAGGCTATGTGATTCGGGTATACATATCCCTTTAGTGGACATAAAAACTTGTAGAATAAAGTCTTAGTTTCAACCAAACTTGAGACTTGCAAGGAAGACTATGCTGATGACTTCTTAACCAGCCTCCATACCCTTTTGGGAGTTGTCTCTTGAGAAATGGGATGCTTTTTTCAGAATATAAAGAGGTGTAAAGCAAATTCAATTGAGAAATTGTCACAGAATTGAAGTGATGTTGGGTACAATCATACACACTATAATTAGATAGTCTTCTTAAGGATGTAAGTATTGCATGAAAATATGAAAGTTATTGCTCTTGGATATCAAAGACAAAAAATATAGATATACACTTGGCATGTTAAGTAAGTACAAAAAGTTCTTAGATCCATTCACTTCTAATGACTTTCTGCTTAGTCGCATAGTAGAAATTGCCAGGTCACAAAAGTCTTTTGGCAGCATGCCGTGTTAGGATGATCAGTTAAAAAAAGGGTGAACAATGATTATGTACTTCTCTAGTCTTCTGTTGGGCAGTGATCGTTATAAAAGTTTGAATTTTCAAAAAACAAAAGGAGGATGCTGCCGGATACGAACTTGGATTAGCAGAAATGTACATTGTAAATTGACACCCCCTAAAAACCTGGGGAGGGAAATTTTTCAAAAAACAAAAAAAGATTTTTCTAGACATAATAAGAAGTAAATGTTTGAATTTTCAGTCCTTAGCTCTATTGGTAAGGCCTGTATGGACATACATACATAGCAAGCTTAGAAACTGAAGAAACCAAGATGACATTTTTGGTGATGGTTTCGGTCGACAGTTTCAATAGTATAATGCTAAAGGAAAGAATGAAGGGAGTGCAGGGCTGCCTGCTCAAGTGACAGCTGAATACTGATGGAACACTATTCCCCCCCCCAAACAAATTGAGGGAACACCGCTCCCATTCATTCCTACAGTACTACACCACTGAATATATTATAACTCCTTTTTTATAGCTAAAGTGACATAATTCTTTGAATTAGATTGCAGTGAGACTTCTAAAACATTCATATTTACTTACACGCATAAATGCATCTTCAGTTATATATAAAGAAATCTAAGTATATGAATACAGAAAAATATGTACATTATCTATGTACAAGTTTATCAAAGAGGTCAAAAAATGACATCTTGTACATGTTGAACTAAAATGAATGCATTTATGAAAAAATGGATAAGAGAAACTATTCTATAGTTAGCATTTAATAGTTATTTCCCTTAAGAATTGTTATGAACAAAAAATATAGCCAATCAGGTGGTATATATATATATATATATATATATATATATATATATATATATATATACATATACATATATATATACATATATATATACATATATATATACATATATATATACATATATATATACATATATATATACATATATATATACATATATATATACATATATATATACATATATATATATATATATATATATATATATATATACACATATATATAATCACCACACACATATACATTTGAGATAAATGTACTCACATAGAAACACATTCCTAAAAATTAAAAAAAAGAGGGAAAGCCTTTCTTTGGGATGCAGTCAAAATGAAGCTTCAGCTTCCAAATAATGTTCTTCTATAAACACAGGAAACAAGAGCAAACACAATTAAATTGTTTTTCTTTTTTTTTCCCCATTCTCCATAGATATTAGATTCAAGTCCCATGTCTAAAAACCAAAACACTTTCTTTGATTTTTCTTCTTCCCTTATTTCAGAGTCTTCAACATCTTCCACAAGGCTCTTTTCAATTCTTCACCTCATCAGAATTCTCCAACTGACACTTGACCAAGTTTTGCATAGGTGAGTCCTTCCCATTGCAGGTGAGTATCCCTACGGACTTGGTCCGAGTATGTTGTGCCTGGAAGCCATCTTGATCTTTTCCCCTGGATGTATTCCTATAGGAGCAGTTGATTCAGTGTTCGGTTTTCCTTTCTCCAGCAATGTCTATGACTTTCTATTCATACACAATGATAAATAAGCTATACACAACCATCCTTTAACATTGAAGCCATTACCTGTAGCTTGATCCAAATAGTCATTAAATTTGAAATATTAGGTCCTCCTTTGACATCATCATCCTATCTAGTCAAATAAGACCATGGCTTCAGTTCTGGATTGTGCAGTTACACTGCAGGATCTAAAGTCATGACTTACATTCAAGTGAGAGAGAGAGAGAGAGTTGTGCAAGTTGTCTGCCTGGGTCCAGAGGCAAGACACAGACAAGACAACTGGAGGCAAACCACATTTCAGAGGATGACCAAAGTGCTCAGTATGTCATGCCATGCACTTACCACCCCACAATTACTATCATTACAATTGAATCATTATAGCAAAACAAAGAGAAACCTTATTTCATCTGTTAGAGGGAACATCACATTACAGTGTGCCATACTTGCTTGCAATATGGGTGCAATGGCTGTCCTGTAACAGGATTGCCATTACGATATATTCTAATATATTCCAAATAATCCCCTTTTGCTCTCCTCACTGGAATATATGTTTCTGTTCCCCACCAACCCCAAAGAGTGGCAGTGGATGCCCCTGAGCTATGATAAAATGCAAAATGCAAGAAGAGTTTCTTTCACTTTTTCACTGATAAGTAGTGAGAAAAAAGCATGTACCATAATCCAAAGTAGAGACTCTCAATTGTTAAGTGAACTACACTCATTTTGAAACATCACCCTCTTATCTTCAGATCAGTCAATCCAGTGTTATGAATAATACAAAAAAAAAACAGGTCTGGTTGGTCACTCAATAGAAACCGTCACATAATGAACATCTTTTGGCAGCATGTCGTGTCGGGGGTATTAATGAAGAAAATTGGAAAAAAGGGGTGATAAATGAATAAGTTACCGCTCTCTGGGTAGAGACCAGAATTTTTTGAAAACAAGCATGACACAAATTAAGTGATCAATTTAGCATAACTTTACATTGCAAATTGATTCCCCCCCAATTAAAATCCTAATGGGGGGGTCTGGACATGATAAGGAGTAAATACCGAAGTTTTCAGCCCTCTAGCTCCATGGATGCAGCCTGTATGCATGATACATAACCATCCACACCAACTTGAAAACTGAAGCAAGTTCAGTTGACAGTTTTGATTGACATTTTCATATAGGTTTTCTTTTCATTAATGCAAGTTGAATAGAAAGGCATTAACTATAATCTGACAGAAGTTTTGGATGGATAAGTGCACTACAAACAGTAATTTTCAGATATTATCTCCATTATGTTCAGCTAGGCAAAAACCCACCATAATGCTATGAGCACTACAGAAAGGAAAGGTGTTTTTCTTTGTTATTGATGAAATCTGGCAGAGGGTATTACAAACAGCTACTCTTCAACATTACTTCTGATATTTTCAAGTCCAGCAAAAATCTTATACGACTAAACAATGTAAGACTAATATTTTTTTTCATTCAATAATTTCTGAGATGGATGGTGTGAGCAAAGATCTAAGGCATCACTCTAAACTGGTTATTACACATGGAAAAATTTGCTGATGTATCCAAATATTTTTGAAAATATATATGATATAAATTCAAAGTAATTTGTGTGTGGTTTCTTGCTATGATAACATTGTTGTCAGTAGTTGTACAAGCTGGGAAATCTCATTTACTTTATTTTTCATGACACATACTTTCCAATAGACTCGTTATAGAGATCCAATATGTCTTAACAGTCAGAAAACCTCAGTATGTATACGTCCCAGGTGTCATAAAAAAGTCAAACTGTACCAATAATGCACCAGCTGTTCATTAAAGCATTCATTACTCTAAAAAGATTATTACTTGATAAAACAAGTATTTCAATTAAGCTACCCCAGATGTGTTAGTCAATTTTGAATAATAATGTCCCCTGTCATCACAAAGGGTTCTTAGAATTAACAGAAATACAATACTTCATCCTTCAAGCTGAGATTCAACTTCATTGATGAAGATGCAAGTGACACAGTGGTCAACAGCACAAACAATTGGATCAGGGAAGAGGTAGTATTGTTGATTTAGATTAATTCCCATTTAATTCTTCTAATTTGTGAGTCCAGTCTGGCCAACTTAGGTGTTTTTCTTATCTTGGTTTTCTTCATCAATTTGGGAGTGACTTCCAAACTTGAAAAATTGAAACACCTATCCAAATTGGCAGAGCTGGAACAGTGTTCAAATTCTACTTGTGCCATTCACTTCATACTGATTCCCTTGGAAAAGGCATTGATCTATCTCTTCTACTCCCAATAAGATAGTAACGCAGATAAGGCTCTCTTGACTAGGAAAGACAACCAGTCTAGAAGAGGGACAACTGATTCCAAACCGAGGAACAGACCTCCCTTCTGATAATTAGATACCAACTTCTGGCAGCTTCTGCAGTCACGTATCACGCTCTGCTTTTGTTTGGACTATATCAGCAAGATCTAGTCAACTGAGCATCCCAGGATCTCTATACATTTCAAAAGGGGATGGCCCTGGAAGGGTCATCTCAGTGTCATTCCATTGTCTATCGAGACAGAAGGAGGCCTTTATGTACAGTTTGATATTCTGATACTGTTAGGAATTTCTGATCAAGTAAAGCCAGAAAGTATATGACAAGCAACCAATTTGAACTTAGACCCTGAATTTCCATTTTTTTCAAATGGCAGTTTTTATTAACTTTTGTACATCAGTAAGTTTGAATCCTACCACTGGCATCATTCTTAATTGACATGTTCACCTTATATGCAAATACAGATTTGCATGCAGTGAAGCAATAAAATCGAGTTAAAAGTTATTGAATATAAAGTAGGCTGCTCCTACAGCCAAGTCGGTGCCAAACGTATTATGCTCCATTTTCTTTTGAATTACATAAGTAAGGTTGAGAGGGGGATTCAGTTGACTGGGCATCCCAGCATGCCCACGCTTGTACCCAGGAGAGGTCAACAGTGTCTTTCAATTGTCTATCGAGAGTGAGAGGCCTTCTTCATAAAAGTAAACAAAATTATCCTTCATTACCAGCCAGAATCTCTGGAAGTGTGGATTAGAATACATCTCTCTGGTCTATAAATTTATAAAAGGCTTACCATCACAGTCAATGATTGAACAACAGTTGCATCAAAATTTAAAGTCATGTAAAAAAAAATTCCATCTAAGAATAAATATGGTCAGAATTAATTCTAATTATGACATCACTGACATTTTCCACAAGATAACATCTAAAATAGAGTGAAAAAAAATCTAGAAACATTTAAGATAGAACTGAGTGGCCATTAATCATTATAAAACGCAAATTTTACTGAATTAGCCATAGAATTACAATGACAGAAATTTCTATCGTTCTCAATTAATGGGGAAACAGAATATAAAAAATGTATTTCTCCCCATTAAATAGAACAATAGGTGTTCATAAAACAACATAATGAATATGAAAATATGAATTCTTAAACCTTGTTAGAACATTAAAGTTTGCCAAGATAGAATAATGTGTGATATCTAAATAGTGACGTTATGAGAATTCAAAATAGAAATCAAAGTAGCTGCAGCATAATCCGAAGAGTCGCAAGATGCAACAGGCCGTATTAATATGAAAATTTTGAAACAAAACAGAAATCAAATGAATATTCAGAGCAAAATCAAACAGAAAAGAAAATTGATAAACGCGGCAGAATATCTAATCACATAATTATACTTTGAAATTTATCATCATCCCACGTTAGTGACAAGATCGTGGTCTTTGATTTTACAGATTAAAGCACCGTGTCAGAGGTGCAGGGTGACCAAGTGGATAACAGCATGGAGAATGGGAATAAAGTACTGGTCACAAACTTGAAACTTGACTTCCATGGGAGTTATCCCTTGAGAGATGGACAGAGCAGAGTTCAATCTCTAGCTGAGACAGTTGGCACTCACTTCACACTGATGGCCTCCAGAGAGGCATGGATCCATCTCTTCCTCCATTCCAATATATCATGAGCCAGTAATGGCAAAGTAAGGCTTATCAACAATGTCCCCCCGTCTCTTTACTTGGGGAAGGTAGGCATACGTCCAACCATTTGACTGGCCTGGTGAGCTAGAAGTGGATTATAGTGAATTGCTCAAGTAAAAGGAAGGAGAGTGGAAGTGGACGAACAAAAGTAATCCAACAGCTGTCTTTCCCCCCCAAACCCCACGACACCTCAAGTGTAAGTTGAAGACTTGAAAAAAAAAAAAAGCAGCTATCCGTCCGTAACTTGAAGTATATCATTTTTTGTGATCACATGAGGAGTGGCCAATATTAGATATGTCACCAAACAGAGAACATATGTCTTGACTCACTATCAAAGATCAATCTCGTATTATTTGCAAAAAGCTGATATTGATCGATTATTGATCCAGCGTTTCAACACGCTGACCAATTTTTTCTTTTCTTTTTCTCGGCAAAGTCTTATGAAACAGGATCTGGAGATGAATTTTGAGATTTATGGCGTTGAAGCGGCAAAAACTGTTAGAAACAAGAAGAGGATGACTGTGACATTTTAGTTAGAGATTTATATGCAGAGTTAATAAAACAAAAGACAGGTCTGGTTAATCACTCAATAGATACCATCATGTGACCCATGTCTTTTGTTGGGGGTGATCAATGGATAAATAACTTTTATTGCCTTTTGATGAGTGATGATCACCTTAAGTTTAAATTTGGAAAAAAAAACCCAAAAACAAGCATGAATGCTGCCAGACACAAGCTAATGGTCCAATTTAGCATGAACTTATTGCAAATTGTGCCCTCCTCCCACGAAAAACCTATTATGGGGTGAATTTTCATAAAACCAACAAAGCATTCTTTCTAGACTTAATAAGGAGAAATTTTCAAATGTTCAGCCCTCAAGCTCCATAGGTACAACCTGTATGCATGCTGCATACATAGCCAGCCAGACCAACTTAAAAACTGTAGAAACCTTTGTAAGAAGTTTTGGTGACAGTTTGTAATAAAGTATAATAAAATACAGAATAATCTAGAAAGCCCTTGGAAAGTTCATACTTCTGCAGACACCATACACTAACTAAAAACTGAACGAAAAAAAATAAGAGGAGAGAATGCAATTTGCACAATATGTACAAATGATGAATTACATCTTTTGAAATTGGAATACCACCTTTTTATCAACAGTTGGTTTTTGACCAATTTTCCTGCACAATAAAAAATTTCTCAGTCAAACAAGAATTCCTGGATCAGGCCCTAAGATTTAATCTGTTCTTTCATAGTCCATGGCCCAACATTCAGCAAAATTTCACTAAAATTCCCTGAGAACTTCTGGAGATATTGTGAGGACAGATGGAATGGACACAAGTAGATACATATACCTCTTCCTACTTTGAAAATACAAAAAAAAATGTGGAAATGACCAGTAGTCATCATGGCAAGAATAACAAAAGCCTAAACTGTGACTTTTGCACTGAAAGACGAGGATGGAAAATATGAAGAGGCCTGACTGCTGCAAGGTCAAACTCCACTCCTATTCCAACTGATGATAATTGCTGCAACTTTTGGATTGAATATGTGATGAATAAAAACAATCATAAAACATATTTCTTGTTCAAATGTATTTATTTATCAGAATTAATTAACCCCTTGCGTATCTATAAGATTAAGCTTTCGTAGATAAGTAAAACTTGTTAATTTGGCTCAGTCGGTAAGTGAACCAACAACCAAACAGTAGTGATTTTTAAATAACGGTTGGGAAATGTTAATTCAATATCAAATTGTTTCGGTGACAGTGTCAATGAAGATGCCCTTACTGACTTACTGGCAGAGGCACAGCCAAAGTGGTTGGTCTATTTGAAAAAGCCCATGAGGTCTTGAATTGGAGGGGGCCCCAGGAAAACTTCATAAATAATAGTTCACCAAGTGTATTCCTACTCGCAAATCTTACCTAATGTTGGATGGGGGGCCCTCAATAAGCCAAAAAACCTTGCCTCTGGCCCCTAAATCTCTAGCTATGCCCATACTCACTGGGTTAAAGTGTTTTGGAAGGAAAGCAGAATTCTCTATGAATAAAATGTTACCTCTAAAACATAAAATTTGATAAAAGACAACAACATAAGTAGATAACAAATGAGATCTCTCAGAGACGTCAGGACAAGCAAGACAGAAAATCTACAAATCCTAAATAAGTAATTACTTACCTACTTATTTTCTAACCCTCCCATCTGATGTCACTTGAACTTTTATCCGCCCTGAACTATCACTTTTATTCACTGCACCATACAATGTACTTTGAATTCCTCCAAGACGTTCTTAACAAACAAAAGAAGATTAAATGAGACTATTTGCTATGAGACTGTCATTGATATATCAAATTTGTGTGTATGCAAGGTAAATATCTCCATTGTACATCACACATCTATATTATAGGTAACAACAATGCTTGATTGCTCACCGAACATACATTTCCATGGCAATGGATAATCTGATTCTTCTCTCTACAATTCAAAATCTGCCCGCATCAAAACGAGCATAGATGTCTTTGAGGCATATCATCAGAATAGGAGTAGGACGTGGGGTAAAATGCTAACAATAAATAATAGTTTCCAAGAATAATAATCATTGAAGATTTTTTCTTCCTTTTTTTTTTTTCTTTAGTTAAATGAAAAATGTATAATAATAGCTCTTTCTCTCTCTCTCTCTCATCTGACTGCACTGTACAAAAATGGAGGTGGATGTATTGGTATTACATATCCTGATCGAGGTCAGTGCTTACAGTCAGATGGGTTTGACGTCTTTCTTAGGAAAATAGAATTAATCTTTGGATGAATCCCCAGTTGAAGACCTCTGGAACCAAAAAGTGGGCTTCTTTAAGAAAAGGAAAAAAAAAGCTAGTTATTACTGTTTATTAGTTTGTTTTTTTTGTTTTTGCATACGTCAGATCAATCAGGATCATTATGATTTATTTTTAAAACTGTTGTCAGATGGAAAAAAAATGCCAGATTAATTTCTATAGCCTTCAGGTGTAAAATGTAATATCTGTCAGGAAAGAAAGACTCGCGTATCGATCTTATAAATTTTAAATTGTCCGAAAAAGTTGGTATGTTAATTCATATTCTCAAATTTATTGATAATACTTTTTTTTCCTCTATTGGCCATTTCAATAGTTTCCAATCAAATTTCTTCAATAGATTATCATCTTTTTAAGCATTTTGAACTTAATATCCATGATAAAGATGATAGGAAAGCCATAATTTGTTGTACTTTTACTGAATTTGTGTTCACCAAAACTGAAGAATTTCATAGGGATATCATATTATCAGTAGAGGATCATTGGTAAAATGTTATTGCTTCTAATGGTTTATATTTTGATTGAATTGGGGAAAGCCAGTTTCCATAATAGCTGTCAAGGCCATTATTTTCCTGAAATTGTAACTTCACAATGAAAAGCCACAGAATTCATGCAAATAATATCTCACACATAATTGACAGATAAATTAAATAAAAAATCAACCGTAGCCCCTCAATTGAAGACAACTTTGTGATAGAAATAAAAGATGATAATTGATGATTAGATTTCATACTAAAAAAGATTAGAAAAAAAGAGGCTGACTTTAGGCGGGGGGGGGGGTAATATTAGTCACCAAAACTGTCAACATAGGTTCTTTCAGTTTTTAAATTGGTCTGGCTGACTATGTATGTATCATGTGTACAGGCCACATTAACATTTACTACTTATTATATACAGAAAAATGTTTCCTTTGTTTTATTCAAAATTCTCCCTCAAAAGAAGGTTTTAGTGGAGGGATTCATTTGCAATGTAAGTTTATGCTAAATTGATCCCAGAGAATTTGCTTGTTTTTTTTGGAAAATCTGACTTATTTAGTGATCACTGCCAAGAGGACTGTAGAATAGATTAAAAAAAAAAGAAAAACAATGATAAATATTTTCTTTTCAAGATAATGACGTCTTGTTAGTCACTCAATAGAAACCATCACATGAGCAGTGTCTTATAACAGCATCCTGTGTTCGGGATGATCAATTGAATGATTGGAAAAAGGAGTGATCAATGTATAAGTAAGATCTCTTGACTTTTATTTGGCAGTGATCAGTAAGAAGTTGTGAATTTTTTTTTTTTTTAGATAATCAGGCTTTCTCAGCACGAGCAACGGGATTTGAAAGTAAGATCCTAATCAATGAAGGATAATGGTACAGTACAAATGTTTTTATGTAACCCCATCCTTATGTACCCAAACATAAAGATGGTATTATTATTCAGTGGTAACAGGCTTACCACCAAGATGCATTCTTAATACATCCTTCCACATCCCTGACTGGGAAATATATCCTTTTGACACTCTCCCTCCTCATCCCTGGGGAAAAGTAGCAATGGATACCCATGCTGGGGAACATACAGACTGAAATGGTGTTGATATACTTTATGTTTTATGTATCTTCTCTCAGGGATATACAGGAAAATCAAAGGGAGGCATCCCATATCAATATGTCGAATGTTTAAGTCAGACAAGTGCAGAATTCAACACAATGTGGCTTCTGTTACTCAACAGGGATAAGATATGGAAATGCAGGCCTATCAAGGAGTGAAGAAAAACTCGACATTGCCCGAATCCTATGTTATAGCATGGCTACCAGTGGAATATTCTGTTTACCACCATCATTGAAAAATTCTGTTTACCATTATTGCATTCGGATAGCACAGCTGAAGGCTGTAGAATAGATCAGTCGAAATGTTGCATTAATAACACACACGACAAGGAGTTCTATTATCTGAAAAACTCTTTAAATGTTAATGACCCTTCTTGAAACTATATACAATATAAAATGTCTTGTATGTTTTTGAGAATTTAGAATAAAATATTTTAATACTTGATCCTTCTTACAATGACAATCAGATGGACGCAGTAGTGCAAGGCTAACTCTCGGTGCCAGAGCGTTTTGTTTAGTTCACTTAATATAGATTTTTTTCATAAGTTTACTAATGTTAACATGAAACAGTAAAAAAATTCTCACCAGTGTTATAGTGTTGGAAAACAGAAGCAAGGAAATGCTTGCTCTAATGAGTGTAGGGATCCAGTGAGCGACACAGGTTCCTACAGCTGGGTGATGGAAAGGGGGTGGGGTCATTTCAGATATACCTTGCATTCAATATACACAGCCAATGTACCATTTTGGCTAATTAGTGGGTATAATCAGATGAACAAACTAAGAATTTTAGGTAATTCTTGCTTGTTCGATACTGAAAAGCATAAAGATTGCCAGCACTTATGGCTAAAAACTAACAGATTTTTCATTTCGAGCTAACTGAATAGGTAACTTTATTGTTCTCTTCTGGTAATCTTCATTTAGGCTAGGCGATTTTAGTACCAAATTAGCAAGGAGTACCAAATTTCAGTATACTGAGATAATACCGTTCCTTCTCTTAAACAAGATAAAAGAACACTTTTCGCACGCTTTGTGAAAAATGATGAATACATAACAAAAAAGTAGAAGTCTGTGAGGAATGGGATGGCTTGGAAAGATAAACAAGTTCGTTCACAAATTATCGGAGTGTGGTTTACGAAAATCATTTAAAAAAATCATTTGCACAAAATTCATTTTCAATGAATAACAACATAAAAAGAGAATCCATAACTAAATTCGGACAAAATTTTTGGACCTAATTGGCAAAAAACTTGAATACAACACTAGAACGAAATTGACCGAAATTTTTTTAAAAAAAGGACATAAAAGAAATGACTGAAAGAAAAAAAAATGCCACAAATAAGTCTACACAAAACCTCATGAAATGGTAACCTGCCTTTTATTAACGCAAACACTTTAACCATCAGAATTGATTACAGATGCACAAACGTGATAATATATTATTGTTTGTAAAGAGCAACAGCTCGTGAAAAACCTTTTTCGGTACAATATTGAGAAAGTAGTCCCGAGTGTGAAGTTTCTCAACCTCGCTCACTCGATGGTAAAAAAAATGGCGAACAAATGAAAATACATAAAAGAACTTAATGGAAGAAAACAATTTGGATTAGACATCATTATTCGTTGTAACCTTGATAATAGATATTAATAGATTATTAACATATTGATAAATGAATGAATAAAAATGTAAATGGTTGATTTAAATTGAAAAAAAAAACATTAATATGGATAAATAATACAAAAAACTACACATTGAATTTAATTCAAAGAACCAAATACATAATTGTAGGTTTTAATTTTTGATCAGTTGCAATCGACTCTGTTCTCTTTTGTGCATCCGTAGTCGATTTCGTCAATGGTTAAAATGTTTTGGTTCATAAAACGTAAGAATGTCGTTTCAACTGTGTTATAATGAATAGCAAAAGATTTTCTTGAAAATGCGAACCACCCTGTCTGTTGCAATCAATGATGATATCAGGCTATGCAAACATCTTCGGAAATTACCTGCACCAAAATTCGAAATAATGAATTGTAATACAATATCTGAAAATGAATTGTGACTCATCGAAAGAAATGGAAAAAAAACTTACTTCTCAAATCTGTAATATAGCAGGTGACGAATGAATTATAGTTCCTAACCAGAACTAAACATAATAAAAAATATATAAATTGTAAAAAAACGAATACAGAAGCTACACTTTCGAAATTATTATGAGTTTTGAGTACAAGAAACTAAGTTGGACGAAACCGAATAAAAATCGATTAAAAACGAAAAGTAGGGGAAAAAAACAACTTAAAGAATAAAAACACTTCTTTGAAATAAATTAAAAAAATATAGCAGAAATCAACTCTAACCAAATCGAATCTGAAAATAAATAAATAAATCGACAACTTACAATCATATTCAAATAGAAAGTAATGACAGATAAATAGAAACACGGCCGCCATTATTCACATCATCTACGGCTTCTCTCCAAACTTCTCATTCATGATCAACTCCATTTACGTTGATCAAACAGATTGTGAGGTAGAGAGAAAAAGAAAAAACTTTTTTCACCTGAAAGGCTTTTCTCAATTGACAGATCTGATTTATTTGTGGGTTAAGCCATTGAGTTGATAATGGTGACAAACGAACGGCAAAGTAAGAAGAAGGAGAAAGCGTCCATGGAGACTGTCCAACATGGCATCGGATTCTTCACTTTCAGGATATTGAATTGAAGAAAGAGACAGCGAAAATGGAACGATCTTTTAATGTTATTTTTGGTTTTAATTTTTGAGTCTAGCTTTTAGTTTATTTTTCATGTAACTGTCATTTTTTTTTTAATGTTTTTGATAGGAATGGCAGTCGTTAATCGTCTAAGTCAATAGCACTTTTAGTCGAGAACATTTGGTGCCAATGGCTCTTCTTACTGTCGATCGTTGAGTTCTTCACCATATTAATAAAACTGTCCAGTTGAACGAGAAAAATTTGATTCTCACCAGATTGGTTTGGGGGCAAAATAGAAATAATAATGATTAACAATTTTTTTTTTTTAAATTAGAATATTGTTAAAGAATTTAAAAGTTGCAGTCATCTTTCACTCAAAAAAGACAAGTATTTTTCTGACATTTTTTATTTGATAAGTCTTCAAGTCACTTAAAGACTGAGTTAGATATAAACACTTTTCTAAAAGTCAGCATTACTGTAATTCACCAAATGCCTATCCATCTGTATGTGATCGCATAACTCAAGGACAGCTAGAGCTATAGCCAATTTTTGGTCTTTCTAATGGGACCCTGGATCATGCTTTTAGCAAATTAGTATTTACTAATTCAAAATCTTTTCAAGTTTTTAGCAAGGGGTTTGATTTACAAGTATGATGCTAAACTAGGCCCAAACTTTTTCTTAGTAAAACGTAATCTTTATCCTTATGTTTAACCATATCAAGTAGATCTCTCGGGTGAAATCCTACCCATAGACGGGGTTTCCAGTGAGTCATCAATATTTGAAAATTACTTTTTTTCATCCTGGATTTTTAGTTTCTTCAAATCACCACTTTATTCTAGCCATCAGTCTACAGCAGTAAGTAAACTGCACAGATCAGAAAAAAGGATCAGCTGTTTGTGAGACTTGAAGTCAGTCCCTTTCGCTTCTTACCAAATGAGCTTCAAGAACTCTACAAGTTTGGCAGAAAATCATATCTAATCCTCAAACCCCTCCCCTCCTGTTCCTGATCTCTCAGCACCATACTTATTATTGTTTTTGCACTAGTGGTATTAGAGGCAGCAATATTATCTTTATCAGAAACTGTCAAACAAAACTGTTTATATAGGTTTCTTTAGTTCTTTCATTTCTCAGGCAAGCTGGCTATGTAACTATCACATGTTCAGGCCAAACCAACGGAGCTAAAAGCTGAAAATTTAAACATTTACTCTTTATTAAGTCTGAAAAAACGTTTTCTTTTTGCTTTTTGGAAATTCCTCTCCAAAATATGTTTCCAGTGGAGGCTTTGAGTCTGCAAAGTAAATTTATGCTAAATTGATCCCCTAGTATCTGGCAGTATTCATGCTTGTTTACTGAAAAGACTTTTTTTAGTGATCACTGCTTGATGATACACGAGAGAAGTAACTTATTGATTGAACATACTTTTTAACTATTTTTAATTGCTCACCCTCAACATAGTATGCTACCAAAAGATGTTCACATGATGGTTTCTATTGAGTAACTAAGCAGTTATTTCTTTTATCATTAAGATAACTATGATTAACATGATAGAAATACTAATTAGAAATTAATGATCAGAGACATAAGACTGTTTAGCTAAGACCAAAGTGAAAATCAGAGAATACAACTTAATTGATATAAAGTATATATAGAGAAAGCAAGATGAGAACTATTCAATGCTGACAACCCTCTGCTCTAGCAACATTTATATTTAAATAGAGAAGTGATTGTACGATGCTTCTAAGGCATTACTTAAGTCTCCAGCCAAGACCCTGAATGCATTGAACACATTAGTCTATTTCACTCTAGTCAGTTTCTTTCAGAAAATAATCCCCAGGCTTCACATTGGTGCAAGGAAGAAATTCCTATTTAATTCCTATAGAGATCCTGGTTATGATATGTGTGTGTAGAGTGATGTGCGCAGACTTTCAGAAGTGCAGGAGTCCAGTTGAAATAAGGGAACTCCCTAGAGATTTTTAAAAATGAAATCTGTGATGCCATATATATATATATATATATATATATATATATATATATACAAAAAAAATGTTAAAATTGCGTGTGGTAAATATTTTTGAATTCCGTTAAATTTGAATTTTGACTAAGAGGGCACTCTTTGGATACGAAGAAGAAAAACGGCAGAGGCTCAAGCACATCCACTTGTAGATGAGCATGTGTGTGTGTGTTGGATGTATGTTTCACATATATGTGTATATATAACACACACACACATATATAGATAGCTGAACCAGGATTTCTAAAATGAATATGTGTATAAACACTATCACATACACACAGCTATGTTTTTTTTCTTGCTTCTATCCCTTCATAGAACGATATTATTGAACAAGAAATTAATCTATAATAGCCTAACTTTTTATCAACTTTTGTACATAGTAATTAATGAGGGTATAAAAAATGTAAACATACATGCCTCATTTTTAACATGAGTGTGTGTATATATATATATATATATATAGATAGATAGATAGATAGATATATATGTATATATACAAATATATATATATACATATATATACATGTTCATATATATATACATATACATATACAAATATATATATATGCATATACATATACAAATGTATATGTATACATACATACATATATATTTGTATCGGATAAAGGAGGCAATATGAATACTCAAACTCATTATGGCTGTATATACTGCTCCCCCATACATACACACTAATTATATTTTCCAGTTTGGCATGCGCTCCTAGGACCTGTGTGCCCTAGGCGGTCACTCAAGTTCGCTTAATGGATGGCGGCCCTGACCTCCTTGTGTCAAGAGGGAATTGTTTGACTTTTAGAAGTTTCAATTATTTCTCTTCATGAAGTCATCAACTGAATGAATTATAAATCCATCATGGCTTTTGTTCCAATCACAAATCAGAATCAAAGGTCAGTTTACTGCCTCCATGATAACTTGGCTAATTGTGCTTGAGTGATCTACAGCACTCATTCACTGGAAATATGTAAGTTCTAGGCATCATGCTTAGAATTTGAAACATTAGTTTGGAAACAATGAGGTCTTTGATTCATCAGTAAATTGAATAACAATGGCAAAAATATATTTCAAATAATTAATTCTGACTGGTTTCTGCTGGCATCATTATCAAATGAAATGCTCTCTTCCAATTCACATTATTGCATGATAGCATCACAGTATGAGATTGGATGACAAAATATTATAATGGTATAAAAATGAACAAATAAAACCAAAAAATGGGCTAATTCATACACACACACACACACACACACACACACACACACACACACACACACACACACACACACACACACACACACACACACAAACACACACACACACACACACACATATATATATATATATATATATATATATATATATTAGTGTTGGCAGTGTGCATGCCACATCTTATTATAAACTCCATTGCAGAGACTTTTGAGCTATTCATGTTCATGCTCTGCCAACTTTAGACTTTGAACTATCCAAAGCTTTTAATGTTCATCTTTTTCCTGTTGCTTTCAACTGCCTTCAGTCATTTCCATGGATTAATCCGCAGACAGGAAAAGCTAAATAAAAACTTAACACGACAAAATTTGTCTGTCATTCAATAAAATATGCTTAAAAGAAAAATTGCTACTAAATTACACATATATATATATATATATATATATATATATATATATATGTATAGATATAATGGAATGAGGATTCACTATTCAGACACGTGTATGTTTCTGCCCCACTTGGGCTTCTTCAGATGAATATTAAGCTCTACTCTAAACCAACTTAATGCTTAAAGTTGAATGTATCAACCAGTTTATGAAATAAACCCATCTTACATCAGATATTGTATTGTGTTGCCTAGGGAAGATATTACAACACAGGAAAGCAAATGATATTTTATTGATATTTTATAAAATTGAATAAGGGAAAGGGGGGATGCACTCATGTACAAAGGTCAGATGATATTTTACAGTGATTTCATAAAATCAAATAGGGCAGAAGAGAACTAATTTAATCCCTGTCTTTTGGTGAGTTTTGAGTTGTCTTCCCTTGATTTATCTTATTAGAAATGGTAATTTGGAGTGCCAACTAAATTGACCAGTTGCGGTCATGGAAATCAGCAACCCCCTCCCTTTTGTTAACTCTGAAGTCAAGTTATCCTTAGAGACAAATTTTCAGCCCTAACCCCCACATTTAGTGGGATATAAAAATCATAGAAGCAAGCAAAGAAATGAACATTTGTTATCCTAATAGTATTATACGGATATACCTTGAATAGTGCGGTTAATTCATTCCAAAATTTATCCATAATGTTGAAAACCATGCTGTTCAAGGTTTTATTATAATCTAATGTGTTTTGGTTTTCAGCTTATGCTTTGTTACATTAATTTCTACAGCAATACCATTATTGTACCCCATCAGAACTCACAGTAAGCAAAACCACACTATTCAAGA
>OY735206.1:10771970-10774470 GCA_963457665.1 Thysanoteuthis rhombus | reverse complement strand
ATATATATATATATATATATATATATATATTTAAAAGGATTCTAAAATTTGGTTCACTTTCAATTTGATTGTTGGAATATTAAATAATTTAAACATCAGCAGAATTTCTCTACTTACTTTAGAACAAATTTGTATTTCCTACATCCATAATTCATGAAAGCCTTTATCCTATAAGCATAGTGATCTTTCTTCCTAATATCACCAATAACAGATAATATAAAGTATGTTCAATGAAATATCTCTATCTGTAATAGAATGATATATCTTGAAGATATGAAAATAAGAAGAGCGTGATTTACCATAATACACAAAAGAAATACATGTGAGAGGCCGTTGGTTTTAATCAAAAGCTGAGGCTAGTCAGGTAGACAGTGAGCTAAACAGTTACGAGAGTAGAAGGCATATGATTGGTTCTTTTTGAATTTGGTTGAGAAGAAAGACAGGGAGGGAATGATTGCAAGTTTCATTTTAAATCACTCTCTAATATAAAAGAGAGAAAAAAAATTGGTGCCAGTCTATGAGATATACTCAGTTTAAATTAGTCTTCCTCCAGAGTGAGTTGGTTGATATACTGAATGAAAAATAACAGGTCTGGTTAGTCACTCAATAGAAATCATCTTGTGACCGATATTTCCTGGCAGTGTGCCATGTTGGGGTGATCAATTCAAAAATTGAAAAATAGGGTGATTAATGAATAAATCACTTCTCTAGCCCTCTGTCGGGAGCTGATCAATAAAATAAGTCTGAATTTTCAAAAAAGATAGTATAAACACTGGCGGACACAAACTAAGGGACCAATGTAGCATACACTTTGATTGCAAATTGAACCCCCTCCACTAAAAACCTTTTTTGGAGTGAATTCAGAAAAAAAAAAAGTTTTTTTTTAGACATAATGAGGAGTAAATGTTTAGCTTTTCAGCCATCTAGCTCCATTGGTGTGGCCTGGACACACAATACATACATGTATAAATAGCCAACCAGCCCGACTGATTTAAAAATTGAATAAAGTTTTGAAGACAGTTTTGGTTGACAGTTTGAAATAGATGCAGGAATACCTGAGATGGAATTAAGAGGGGCCCTTTGAAAAGCGAAGCCCCCTGGACCCCAAATATGCCACTGCCTGAGGTGGAATTAAGGTGCATATATCTCAACTGAATTTCTCTCATTGTCAGGATTTTCTGTTGTAGAAATAATAATGTAATCTAGATTTTTTCTTGTGTAAGGAAACTCTAAATATATCTAGGATTTCTTCAAAAACCAACTCAATCAAACTCTTTTCATGATACAGTTCTACATATATTAACCCTTTTCTATTCTTTTTTTTCTCCTGATTTTCAATGCTTTTCTTTGGAAAAATCATTTTTCATGCTTCTATATTATACAGTTGTACCTCTTTGATTCAGAATCCTTGAGACTTGGCCATACCTGGACTGCAAGAGGTGTCTTTAGAGGCATCCTCACTTCTCTATAAAAAGCTCTGTCGGTCAGTCTGTCCCCATATTCTTTCTCAGCTTTTTCAAGTCAGATTAACTTGAAATTTGGTAGAAAAGTGTCGTTTAATAAGATGCTTCTTACCTGGAAATATTTTCTACTCCGGGTTACGTGATCTGGCAATAATGGTATTTAGACTTAATGTTTTAAAATCGGTTTTCTCAGTCTGATTTTTGAGTCAGATTTACTTGAAACTTGATAGAAAGGTGTTCCTTGATAATACTGTAATTCTGTAATTGTTGAATCAGAAAATCCTTCCCGACTTGCATTTCATGTGAATGGAGCTCTTTAATTTAGTGCTTGATAAAATGATCAAACAAGGCACTATCGATCAATACTTATATAAAGTATTATTATGATTGATATTATTGATATAACTATTATTATTATTGATATCATTATTTTGAAGAACAAGAAGAACAAGGAAAACAAGACAGTTTTATGAAATTTTCATTAAATTCTGAAAGTTCTCTTCATTCTTTATACCATAATTCATTCAATGAAATGAAAGAATTTCTCAACTTAAATGAGATTTAACAGTTCAGCATGAGAACATTACATTCCACAATGGAAACAGAATTCAAAATTAAATGTCATATTTCAAGGTTCTAGCAATTTTTAAATTTTGTTAAATAATTTGTAAAATGACCCAGTTCACCTCAACGACTATTTCTTCTCCTTCTTATTATTATTATCATCATTAATACACTTAGCTTTTTGCTTTTCTCAATTTCAATTTCAAATTACGAGTCTTCAGGCTTTTAATGTGTCAAATCAATCTTGCCTTGACCTGTTAACCCTGTCTTTTTGATGCCACAAAAATATTGCTTTCATTTGTATGAGACACCAATATTCTTCCATTCTTTTTACAGTCATTTCCATAATTGGTTTATCTGTGATGCTAATTATCTTATCGATTATTGCAACAGATGGACAGTTTCAGTTATGGCTTCACTTTTGTGCCATCTTTCATTTACATTATTTTAAGAAGATTTAAAAAGCTTTTATT
>OY735206.1:10736970-10766970 GCA_963457665.1 Thysanoteuthis rhombus | reverse complement strand
AAGAAGGAAAATGCCTTGAAAATAAAAAAAAATATTTCTCTTACAAGAGGAGGAGGAGGATATTGGAGTAAAAGAGTAGATATGTGCATTCACTGCCACTTTTCCAGCGGTGGGGGCAAAAGCATATATTCCTAGATTGGGGGCGAGAGGGTGTATTCAGAATATATCTTATTGGCAACCCTATTACACAGTAGGCATTCCAGCGACCATTTGTAGAATAAGCAAGTACAACCCAGATGTCAGATTGTGCACTTAGAGGGAGATGCATGAACCGTACCCAGCGGGACACGATGGAGCAAGCACCAGCAAATATTAATGCAGTCTTTTATATGGGAACATTAGGTTGGGATTGCATAAAATAATTGTACAGCACCATTATCCTTTATTGACTAAAAGGTTCCACCTTTTAAACTGACTCATGCTAGATGAGAAGGCTTGATCAAGGGAGGTGAAGTGGGGCAAATGCCCGATTGGTCACCCTCTCAAGGACACCCATGAATACCCTACTGCCCCAGTGGAGGCCCATGGGAAGGAGTGATTTTGAAATGAAAGAAAAATGATAAAGCCAAAAGAAAGAGAATCAGATTGAAGAGTGAAAAGTGAATTATGGGGGAAAAGATAAAACATAGAAGGAAGTTGGAAGAAAGAATGAGAAAATGGTGGGAAATGATAAAACATTTTTCATTCCAAGAATATAAAATCTCAAGAAAAATGAAAGAAAATACAAGTGAAGAAAAAAAAACTTTCCCACTCATTAGAAACTGTCATGTCATCAACATATTATGGTTGCACGTCATATTGGGGGTGATCAATTGAAAAATTTGCGAAAAGGGTCATCAATGAATCAGTTACTTCACTCACTTTTTGTTGGGCAGTGATCACTAAAAATGTCCAAATTTCAGAAAACAAGCATGAATGCTGCTGGACACAAACCAAGGGATTAAAATAGCATACAGTTACATGGCAAATTGAACCCTCCACTACAAACTTCACTTTGCGAGGGATGGGGGGGGGGTAAAAGAAACTTTTTTTCAAGACATAACAAGTAAATGTTTAAATTTTCAGCCCTCAATCTCCATTACTGCTCCCTGTGGATGCAATGCACATAGCCAGCCATAGGTATCAACTTGAAAACTGAAGAAACCCAAGGTGACAGCTTTGGTTGATGGTTTCTAAAATGATTTGTAAGATTGTGAACACGAAGGAGTGATCTTGGAACAACTTTTTCATCTGCATTTTTTTTCTCTCTTCCACCCCATTATGGTGATAAAGGCAACAGGAAACAGGGTTTTGTTTTTGATTTATTCTATCTTAGCATTTTCTGTTTTTTTACAAGCAATGAAATACTTAAGACAAGCAAAACATAACTCATTCACTACTGCTTCTCCCTTCTTCTCCCATCTTCTTTATTATCAGTGTGATTAAAAAAAGGAAACACCCATTGATAAAAAAAATAGTTGTCATTTCTTCCGGAACTCAACTTTTATCTGAAGTAGTTATGCGATGACAAGTCAGGAATAACAAGGGGAGATAATTCATTATTAATGGAATTCTTTCTTGGAATTAGCTGTGTACAATATACATTTGGCTTGATTGTGTAAGTGCGACCAAGCCAAACATACAGGCATAAGTATACGAGGACTCTTTGGTTAAGGAAGGGGCAAAAGACTTGACAAAATTTTACACTTTTCTGTCTGAAGTGTGAATTTGGGGGACGGGGGGGGCATGATGAAAATTTTACTTCAGATACCTGAAAACTACTATTAATATGTTGAAGATAGAAGATTTTCATATTTTGTTGACAGCTGCCATAAATAAGAAGGGGATATCCCTCAGGATGACGTTATGGCAAATGATGGACTCGTCTCGTATTCAAGTCAGTTGATTTTCTGAAATTTTATGCACAATTCCAGCTTGTCTTATATTCACAATCAACTTATTTTAAACTAGCATTCCAAGGGAAATCATGAATCACTGCCATCCATGTATGCTTCTTTTTACCACATAAATTAATTACCCTGTGGTGGTGGTAAAGTTGAGTTACTTTGATGAAAATACGACCAGTATGGTTTAATAAAAGCATCACATCTCTAAAGAGACAACCCCTGTAGAGTATGATAACCAGTGATGGTTGAGACTAAGACTTTATTCCAACAAGTTTTTTATACACAAGGAAATTTTCCTAATGAAGAGTTTTCCACACTCTTCACTCATACCAGTTGGAACCATAAATTTATGATTAAAAAAAAACAATAAAAAACATGGACATAAACTAAGGGGTCAACTTGTGATGATTAAGTTTGATTGTAAACTGAACCCACAAATAAAAGCCAACTCGTTGAAGGTGGGTGGGTTGCCAGATTTCAAGTTTCTACTATGAATGGTTAGGGCTGGGTAAGTCCTGATATAAAGATGCCTATAAATGTCAGAATACATGGATTAGCAAAACCCAGCAACTGGGTCTGTTGTGGGTAGCACTGATTGAAAATATACAGTAATTCATTAGGAGTTCAGTCCCAACTACGTACCCTATAAAAATATGGATATATGTACTAGACTTGTGTACACAGCATATTGAACAGAATTTTGTGAAATACAGCACAGAATTATTGCTGCAGTATCAAACCATTAATGTGGCAAGCACCATAGTTGTTTGCTGCTCAGCCACTTGTTTTAATTTACATGACATGTTCAAATTATCTTCAGATGAAGATTAATGGATTCATGTTGATTAAAAAATAACCACATATACTAGCTTGTTACACACACACCCTATTATAAACTCACCTCAATAAAAGTTAAAATGTAATTCCAAACTTGAATGAGTATAGATGTGTGTGTATATATATATATATATATATATATATATATATATATATATATATATATATGTATACTTGTGTGTGTGTGTCTCTCTCTCTATATATATATATATGTGTGTGTGTGTGTATGTGTGTGTATGTATATGTACAAAAGTATATGTAAAACATAAAAAACACTGAAGACAATTACATTTACAGATATTAGGAAATAAGTGACTGAAATGACACAAAAAAATATTTTGAAGAATTTTTTAATGTGTTTAGTGTTTAAAGCTGTAAAACTTTCTAGACTACATATACACAGGAACTTGCCAAAAACCATGACTAACTGAAACAATGTTAAGTGAAACCAATTTTACCATCGACACAATTATATAAATAGGGGTATTAAATTCATTGTAGTGTTGGAATTTGGAGGCTAACACAGAAAAATCGCTTTATTTGCAATTCCAACTACAATATTTTATACTATCGTATATTTTTATATTTTTTTTTCTCAGTTCCTATACATATATATATATATATATATATATATATATATATATATATATATATATATATATGTATTATTATGAAAAGTTTTTTTTCATTGGGACTTCCTTTTGAACCAACACCCTATTTTTATACAATGAAAATATACCAATCAGCCCAGGCAGCATAAAGAGATGAACATTGGCCTGCTATGGAGATTGAGCCTGCATCCAACCAAACAGGTCATCTTTATGCAATGTCACTTTACCAACTAAGCTAAGTAGTCAACAGATATATGTAAATTCAAAGATAGCAAAACATAGGTATATATTAGTTATCAAAGCTTCAGTATATCATTTAGTTGCTTAGCCGGTAGAGCGGCACCTCATTAAGATGGCCTCCTTGTGTTATAATTTATCT
Organism: Thysanoteuthis rhombus; assembly: GCA_963457665.1. Taxonomy (NCBI): domain Eukaryota; kingdom Metazoa; phylum Mollusca; class Cephalopoda; order Oegopsida; family Thysanoteuthidae; genus Thysanoteuthis; species Thysanoteuthis major. Next base: position 10,763,257 of record OY735206.1, on the reverse strand, counting down.
ATTCATGCAACCTAGGCTGATTGACATATTTTTCACTGTAAAAACAGGCTGTCAGCTCAAAAAGGAAAAATAACATCTTTATAATTATTATCAGATTATATATCCATCTGTATATATATATATATATATATACATATATATCTGAGGAATTGAAAATATTTTCCTTCATATAAGTTCAAGTGTGAAATCATAATTTACTTTTTCCTATGAAAAAGTATCAAATAAAGCAGTTGTTTGGTTGAGTATATCAACCTGTATTTAACTAATGATTTTGTAAAGATTTTGCAATAGAGAATGGTACCAGATGTTGTAGAATGAACACAGCAATGCTATAAGAAATGTCTTCCACTTCTTAGGCTACTATTTCATTAGGTCCGTTCATCTTGCCACAGTCATATCTTTCACAGGGATCAACAAACCCTACATAACATAGAAAACTTGAAAAAGATACATATAAAACATTTGGAATTATTTAACTTTATGTCAAAAGGTTTTTTTCCAAAAGACCATCTCCAGAATTATAGATGGGGGTTGTTTACAATGTAAATTTATGCTAAATTGTTCCCGCTCATTTTTTTCAAAATACCGACATTTTATGATCACCACCCAACAACAGGTGAGAGAGGTAACTTATTCATTGATTATGCCTTTTTCAAAGTTTTCAATTGATCACCCCCAACACAGCATGTAGCCAAAAGACATTGGTTATTTGACAGTTTCTATTGAGTGACTAACCAAGCCTGTGATAGATCATTAACTATACTGACTGGCAGGAGTCGAATATTTTTGGTAGGTTCAACTGTGACAGACAGGTCAAAGAGTAGGGATCTGACCAATGCTGATACCTAGTGGAGTAGATATCAATGGCAAAAATTCCCGAAGTTGAAAGTAGAGCTCCCGTTGTGGATAAAGCAAGCATCAACCAACTGATAACTTAGTTCAGCACACACTGATCGATGGTAAATGATAACAGACTTGATCAACCACAATGGCAGGGATCAAACCTTCGAGGTAGATGAATACTACAACAATGAACAGGATTTGCAATCGCTTATCATAATTCTAGTAAATAGAAAGAAAACTCTAACTACAGCTCAAAATTGGGAATATAGTCAGCCTGCTCAACCCAGTGAGGTGAGTGGATCAATTTAGGAAATTTAACATTACTAAATCTATAACGAGAAATATTTGAAAAAGAGTGCTATAGCGAATCAGCACTAAATGGAGTAGCACTAAACGAAGTATTACAGTATCATGTAATCAAGCACAACTTATTTTCATCAAATTAAGTTAATGGAAGACAAGAAGAGATTCTCTGCAATCTTCTTTGCCACCTGCTGGGTAGGAAAAAAATTCTGCTGATGCTATCACTGGATCCTGGAAGTCGTTATGATTTTATTGTGTTTCTATCTTAGCCAATCAGCTGCCAGATTTTTCTCTGTGTCAAAGGAAACGAGTGACAGTTGTGCATCATCTTTTTTTCTTTTGTTTTTGGGGGTTTTTTCCCACCCAAGAATAAAAGAAATTTCTCTCTTTTTTTTTCTTTCACTCCTTTCCCCATGAAGGCAAAAATGTAAATTCTAGTTCTCTGCTATTTCGAGTCATAACTAAACTCCAAGCTATTTTCAGGGACAACAATTTTTTGGGGATTAAGATGCTCAAAAGAAACAAATATGACACTTTGAGTAATATTTTCAGTTTTCTTTTTTATTCTGATTCTGTATACAGATATTTTTTTTTTCAACTGAAGGATGTCACAAAGCATTCGTTTCGGAATAAAAAATCTCAACATGACAGGTAGGGTAGGGCAGGAGCCTGAGTCTTATGCAGTGGTGTAGTGGTGTGGGAACGGCATCCCCACAGTCTTTTGATGGGGAAACGGTGGTCCTCACTATCTATCTCCCAGTCGAGTACCCCTTATCTGAAATGCCTGGCACTGTCTTTTGGATTTCGGAATTTTTTTTAGATTCTGCTTTATATGCATGTACATAATGATATAAACATGAGCACTTTTTCCTTTTCTCAATACTGTTATTGATAGGGGTATCTGCAGCCTTTTTTGACATTTTTGAGTTTCAAGTAAGGGGTACTACAATAATCTTTTATTTCAGCCAATCATTGTTCAGAGACATTAGCCATTAGCCAAAACTCATTCACATGACCTTAGAATTTATCGGGAATGGATCAGTTCCCTTGTGCAATGATAATCAAATCTCATCTTTTTTTTCATAGGTATTTTCTAAACATATCACATGGAAACCTTCTGGACTTATTCCTTTATTCGACCAACCTTATGGTATTCCAATTTTATCTTATTAAACAATATGCTGTAAATCATCATTATTCATCTTTTGTTACTATTTACCTTCATCTTAGTTGATGATGCTTTTCATTGCAAGTCCGGTTGGTTTCCCTTCAGCTATTGTTTTATTTACTCACTGCTGAAGGGAAACCAGCCTGAGTTTAGTTGTGATAACCACCACCCAGTGTTTTAAACTGTGCACTTCATACATTATCTTAGTCTTTATTTTATGGTTAAAATGTATAATAATTGAAAACAAAACGTTTTTTTATTTAGTTTTGATTTTAGATACAATGTTGATTTACGTTCTTAAATAACAATTTTGCCCTCCCTTCAAAATGATATCTTTTTCGTGATCTGATTTTAGGAACAAAATAAAAATGCAGAATGAAATTTCTAAAAGTTTGCATAGAAATGTCGTCAAAATATACCAAAATGATGTATGTGAAATTAGTATATGTTTTATCTTTAACTTGATTTTAATATATACTGTGTATATTTTGTTACTAAATTATATCAAAAGCCAGTCTATTCATTGTAGAATATAATAGCAGGGAATCCCAGTGTTACTCGGGGAAAAATTTCTTCTGTAATAATAGAGTCCTCGTAGGAATTTTTGATTTGACTAATGGAATCAATTGGACATGCTGCAGGGACCTTCAGTAAGTATGAATCTCTTGGGTAGCTATTCCACATCATTTCCCCAAAAATTTTAATGCCATTTTTCATAATAGCAGATTTTTGCTGTGGCGCCATCGTCAGAAATCATTTTTTTCCATAAAATATAAGCATATCGTACATCATTGTAAAGGAAATTTCATGCTGAGTATTTGGTAGATGTCCAGGCACCTTTTTAATGCACTCGCTCTCCCTCATTTTAAAACATAGAGAGAGTTATACATGTTTGTCTAGAAGACAATTTTAATCCATCATGTGTGATGGTTGGTTCAAAAAACCTACTTGTAAGTAAATCTAATTAATCAATCTTAGATTAACAAATAATCAACTATGATTTTTATTCTCTGATGGAATATTGATTATCTGAAAGCATGTCTTTTGGAATTAGCTTCTTCCTTTATACATACGCACATAAATGAGTTTGTATATACATACACGCATACATACATATACATATACATATATATACATATATATATATATATATATATATATATATGTATATATATATATATATATATATATATGTATATATATATATATATGCATATATATATATATATATATATATATATGTGTGTGTGTGTATTCACAATCATACATATACAAATTCATCAAAACTCACACACATAAACAATGTTTAATTTTTCAAAAGATAAAAGCATTATTTGTCTTTTATGAAATCTTATCAAACAAATAAGAAAAAATTAGAAACCATCAACCAAAACTGTCAACATAGCTTTCTTCAGTTTTTGAGCAGGTCTGGCTGGCTATCTATGTATCATGTGTACAGCTGTGCCAATGGAACTACAAAGCTGGAAATTTAAACATTCACTTCCTATCATATCTAGAAAGAAAATAGGTGGGTTTTTTTTTTTGCTTTTTGAAAATTCCATCCCTAAATAGGTCTTTAGTCTGGGGGTTTAATTTACGATGTAAGTTTATGCTAAATTAGTTTGTGTCTGGCAGCATTTTTGTTTGTTTTTTGAAAATTCAGATTTTTTAGTGATCAACACCCAACAAAAGATGAGAAAAGTAACCAATTCATTGATCATTCCCTCTTTTCCAATTTTTCAGTTGATCACCCCAACACAGCATGCTGCCAAAAGATGTTGGTCACATGACGGTTTTGATCGCTTGACTAACCAGACCTGTCTACTTCACTCTGAACTGAACTCTAAAAGTAAGTAGGTAAACATTGGTGTCAGTTTGAATTTTATGATTTAGTATTTAATTTAAATCATTATATCCATGATCCAAAGTAATAAAAGTACAAGCATGGATACCCGACATTGCCCAGGGAAGAATAACAGCAAAAATTACAACACGAGGAAAATATGTTCTTTAATATATTTTACCTTACACAACAAATGAAAAAAAAGGACTATTTGCACCTGAAAAAATAGCTGTTATCGAAAAAATATTCTGACGCACAAAATAAAACAAATGATACGGTCCTTTAGTTTTAGATAGCTTCTGGGTAGACAGCGTTAGAGCTCCCATCAGTACCATTATGTTGTTTTGTTTTTTTATTCAAAACTTTTATCAGGGTTGCACAACATTTTGTAAACAATCCAGAAAAAGAAGTGTTTTTAACTCTTTAAATCCTTTTGTTAGGCTGAAAAATAAAGTATTTTAATACCAAATTGATCTCTGGTGACCTCCAATGGTCATTTTACTACAGAGATGCTTTGCAAATGATTTGACTAACGAAATGCATTGAAATCAGGGAACAAAGGGATTGTTAGTAGTTGAAAATGAATCCAAGGATTACAGACAAAATAGTGCTATTACATGAATAATTTTCTCAGAGAAACATTTTCAGAATGAAGTTGAACGAAAAATGAATCCAAGTTTATTTTTTACTTGTTTATTAAAAAGGAGTGACTTTTGCTTTGTATAATTTTCATCTCTTCTTCTAGGGAGCAGCTGTGCGTCTGTCACCGCCAAAAGGTAATTAAATGTATTTGTCTGAAAAGGTTATTGTTCTATACAAAAAAGAAATCTCATCAGAAATGGAATTATCTCCCTTGTAACCAGGCGTCTCTTAGGTTGTTATACTTGAAATGCCATTCCTATCTTTTACATCATATATTCATTCATATTTTATCACACCACTGGTGTATCCAATAGAGAGCTGTATCATTTTCTTGTTTCTTGTCTTTGTCAGGGCATACATGCCACAGAGTATTTCATTGATATTCATTGAGAATTTCTGGAGATTTTGTGTAGACAAACAAACAGATAGACATGATTAGATACATATACCTCTTCCAACTTTATTGGCAGAGATGAAAATATTTTCTTGATCTAAACCAAAATTTAAGCAAGTCTATAGAAAACCATTTCAGAAAATTTAATTGAAATTAAGTGAGAACTTTTGGAGATTTTGTGTGGACAGAGAGACATGATTAAATACATATACCTCTTCCAACTTTATTGGCAGGGGTGAAAGGATTTTCTTGTTCCACACCAGAATTTAAGTAATTCTTCATTAGTCTTTGATCTACCATTCCCAAAAATTTCATTGGAATTCATTTTGGGGACACTTCTTGCAACTTTCTTGACAGAGGTAAAAAAACACTTTCTAAATCTAAGCAATTCTTCTGTTGCCTATGGCCCAACATATCTAAAAATTTCATTGACATTCATGGTGAATTTTCGGAGATCCTTCTTGCAACTTTGTTGGCAGAGGTAAAAAAAATCGGAATTTATTGAATTTTGGTTCAGTTATTTTGTCAATAGATCAACATTGAGCTAAAATTATCAAGAATTGCTCATCTTGATTTGAAAACATCTGTTATTAAGACGTCTGCAAACACGTTGCCTTGATTTTGCTAGATGGCATTGGGCCGCTAATTTGGTTTGAAAATTAAACTGTATTAAAATCCATCAACCAAAATTGTCAGCATAGGTTTCTTCAGTTTTTAAATTGGTCCAGATGGCTGATTAAGTATGTATGTATGTATGTATGTATGCATGTATATATTTATCACACATACAGGCTGCCCTAATGGAGCTTGACGGCAGAAAATTTAACCAATTACTCCTTATTATGTCTGGGAAAAATTCCCTTCCAAAGTTAGGGATTCAATTTGCAATCTAAATTTATGCTCAATTGATCCCTTAGATTGCGTCTGGCAGATAATCCAGAAGTTTCTTTTATCACTGCTGAACAAAAGGCAAAAGAAGTAACTTATTCATTGATCATCTCTTTTCCAAGTATTTAATTGATCATCACCAACATGGCATGCTGCCAAAAGACATTAGCCATGTGAAAGTTTCTATTGTTTTCAGACAATTTTTTTCTAACAAATGAATTTAAAATTTATTATATTTCTTCCTCTGTGAATAGAAATTCAGTCTTTCTATACCAAGCAGAAATTCAGCAGTTAAGGATGAGCTCTCAGTGAGACTTGAATTCACATACCTTTAGCCTCAGGAAGCCTGCTTATTCACACCAGCTGCTCCGCTGCTTGATCTACAAGATCCATGTGGCTCACAGATGATTAAATCTAACCACACAGATTTACCCTTTATTGTTCACTGATCACTCAGCATCATTTCTGGTGAAGTTTTCTTGTATTCTAGTACTATTAGTTGTAGAAATAATATTATCTTGATGTTTTTTATCAAATGAAGTATTGTTTTGTCAGCAATCATTTATCCTCAACCCGTATTCCTTTCATTTTTTAGTTGCTTAATAATTATCAGAAATATAGGTGTACAGGAACTCTTTCTTAAGGCTTGATTTATGGATTGATAATACGATAAATATGTCTGACATTTCAGTAATAGTATAACTGTTTTTGGTTTGATTTTTCGATAGCAGTGGTTATGACTTCAGTTTCAATATTTAGAGCAGTGATGTCTCATACGAGAGAACATGATTTTATTTTTTATTCCAAGAAGCAATTTATAGCATTCTTTGAATCAACAAATTTTGTATTCAATCACTTATGATTTTGTTGAAAACATTTGACTATATTAGCGTTATGCAAGTGTCTATATAAGTAAAAAGAAAAGATTCAAATATCACAAGTAGAAATTAACTGTTCAACAGATCTGCAAATATACATAAAAGTTTGGACTTGTACAAAAATGGTGACTGACAAAGACAAATTTTATATATGACCTAAATAGTCATATATGAAATGGTTGTATGGTTTTGAAGGTGTAATGGTTCAAGGTGTGGACAATAGAATCAATGAACCAAACTCAAACTCCAGTCAACGCTATTTACGTTCACTTCAAACTAATGCACTTGGGAAAGGTATGAATCTAACTCTATTCTTCGAAGCTGTGGGTAGATTAAAATGTAGGATCCATGTTGTGAGTTGTTATATCCAGCGGTTGTCTGACATCTTTACAACATGGCCTGCCCCTTGCCATTTAAGTTTTCAGATGGATTCTATACCTTCCAAGAATCAGCATGAGCACGCAGTTGTAATGTGAGGAGTTGGAGTATACCTTCGTCTAACAGGGGACCAGAAATGGCTCCTTCTGCTGCTGCTGGTGGCAGTAGCGGTGGTTTCATTATTCCAATTCAGGTCAGTGATTGTTAAGTACTTATGAATTGCTCGAAACTGAAACAAAGTTTCATTTGGACTGTTTACCCACAACATTCACAACCAGTGGATAGAGATCTCCTGAACAGAACACCTCGAAGTCAAAGTTGTCTTTGCTTTTCAAAAGGATTAATCATTATTTCAAGGCTGTAAGGAAAAAAAACGATACCTCTGACCTCTGTTTGCTTTCTAATATAATGAGTCGTCTTGTAAACTCTCCGTATGATGTTGAGCATTATTATCCTCTGTTTGCCTCATATGGTTCTTAGATTGAAAGCCAATCTTTTGATCAAGTCCCATGTTTCAGCTTCATAGGTGACTCAGGAAGATGCAGTGGTTGTTGACCCTTCTTTAAAAAACCAATGTGATTTTCTTGTTCTTGAAGATCAAGCTCGTTCTGCCTTTTTTTTGTTGTTTATTTATAACAAATGACAATAATAAGAGTAATTATACTGACTACGAAATATAAAATCGATAGAGAAAAAGTAAGAAGTCACAAAACTCACACAAGAAGAACAAATACAAAACCTCAAAACAACAGAGACGCTACAAACAACTACTAAAGATACCGAGAACATTGAAAAAAGTGCTCGAGCTCTGAGAAAACTTGGTGCACTTGGACTACAATATAAGTCACTAGAGAATACTAATGTAGAAAACTGCATTGATAAAAATATTTTTTTGATTTTTTGTTTGGTGCAGAATGTGTGATGCGTTGTCATGCAAAATAACGATTGGAATACAGGAATATGCAAGAAAAGACGAACGAGAAAAAAAGGGAAAAATTATCAGAGGAACTCAAAGAACAAATTAGGGTGATTGTCATGGGTGTCCACTGGGCATTTGCCCCTTGCCATTCGCCCCTTGTCCCCTTTCTTCTGGCTTCATCATTTTTCTTCCTACTTCCATTTCATGGGTGTCCACTGGCACAATTTGGCATTCATGGGTGTCCATGAGGGGGTAGCTAATGGGGCATTTGTCCCACTTCCTCTCCCTTGATCAAGCCTTCTCACCTAGCGTGAGGCAGGTTGAAAGTTGAAACCTTATAGTCAATAAACAATACTCATGTAGTACAATTGTTTTATGTAGCCACAACTTGATATAAAGAGACTGAATTATTATTATCATTATTCACTGGTAAGAGGGTTACTGCTAAGATATATTTCAAACATATCCTTTTGCCCCCTCTAACCCGCATATATATTACCCCCCACACACACACAGAAATATGCCCCCTCACTTCCCTCTAAAAGTGGCAATGGATGCCATTAGTAATTGACTGATGCCAATAACTGAATGAATCAGGATGAACTTTTGATCCAATGAAGAGAATCACTGTGGGGCACCAGGCTGGCCTTAAGGCAGGGCTAAATCGAAAACACTCTCAGTGAGGCCCCAGGTACACAGCGAGAGTTTGTAAAATCTTGGAGATAGAAATGAAGTTTATTATAGACTTTATATATGATAGAATGGAATGCTAACAAATTTGCACAGAAAACATTTTTGGAGCTATTCTATAATTAATTAATATCTCTTTCATTTCAAGTAAAAAAAAAACATAATATAAACAGTATAAACAAGCATTACTGACTTCTTAAAAATTCAGAAGAAAATTAAAATCATTGCTGGTCACTGTAAAACCTACAACATGGTGTTAGGAGTTTGTTGCAACGTGTCATTGTATTTGACAAGACAAGAGTTAATTACTCAAGTGCAAAGCCCTTTAGGTGCAGGACCCAGTTAGAAGCAATTGATCCAATGGGCTTGGAGCCAGTTCTGGTTGGATAGGTACATCATATTTTTTATGTTTAGCTCCATAATATTCAACCATGATAACCCAAATGATATTCCAAGATTTGTTTTGGACAACTTTCTTTATGTTGTTGATGCTATTAGCTCAATGTTTCAGCAAATCTATTCTACAGCCTTCTTCAGGTGTATAATCCGTCAGGAAAGAGATCTCTTTTTCTATTTTCTTAACTTTCTAAGTCTGCATCTCAATTCATTGGTTGCTTTTTATTGCATTTTTTACTTTGACTGATTTCCCTTGAGCAGTGAGTAAATAGTGTTTGATCAGAAAATAAAGAATAAGCCTTAGGTAGGATTAGATCCCATATCCTCGACAGGAAATATTGTTTATGTAGGTCTGCTCTACCAATTGAGTTACCAAGACTCAACTAAAAGACAGAAGTTCAAATAACATCCCTAAACCTATCCTTCATTCCAATCATCAGCCACGGTTGTTTATGTAAGTTTAAAAAATGACCGACTCAAGACAGAATTTTTAAAAAAAAGAAAGTTTATTCAAAATTATTTATTCATATCAGCCAGTACATGAGTGAGTTCGTTCAACCCATTCAACAACAATATTTGGCTTCCTTACCAGAAGTTCAAAGAACAAACTCTTCTTTGTAAGGGAGATAACTCGATATTAAGTGATACACTTGGGAGTTGACATTCTAGTAATTTCAGTATTTTGATACATTTTTTCAGGTTTTTAAAAATTTCTACAAGATGAATTTTTATTATATTATCATCTAAAATATTTTGATTACTCTTGACCTTCATCTTCATCTTTTGTTGCTTATTTTTTGCAACAAAGAATGGATACTGATAAAAATTTTGCACAAACTCTCTTCATTTAAAAAAATGGTTGCTATCATTTTGCTCTTTATAAGAGAATCAGCATGTTTCTTTGATTTTCAGGAAAGAATCAAATTAAATGGGGATTCTCTGTTATTTTGTGATCGAGTCTATCAAGTTGTTATGATTACAACAGCAGTGGTAGGCATTCTGATGAAGATGAATTGAGAAGACCTATTTGATGATGATATGAGCAGAGAAGAGGGTGGGGCAGGGATGTAATAATTGATTGGGTTACCTTGACAGGTAAAAATCCATTCATTACACACCGTTACAATAGAAGTGTGCTTGTGGTGGTAGTAACAGGATGAGAAAATAGAAGGAATAAGCCTAGTTGCTGCAAGGTTAAACTCCACTCCTACTTCTATTCCAACAGAAAATGATTGCAGCAAGTTAAGTAATGTATATATGATAAATAGAAACTCACAGAAAATTTGTTCTGCATAAATGTATTTATCTATTGGAAGGAAGGAAACACTTGTATATTTGTATGATACATTTTTGTAGATATGTAAGACATGTCAGTTTGACTCAGTTGGTAAGAGAGCTGACTACTAATCACTTGCTTGTGAATTCAAATCAAAGTAGGAAAATATTAATTTTATATATGATTTTATTTTATTTATTATTACGAAATGAGCCCTTATCTATTTTTAGCATAAATTTTGTTAGATATGTAAGATTTACCAATTCAGCTTGGTTGGTAAGGAGCAAAATTAGTACTTTATTCACTAAAAAGGATAATTTCACAGAAATTCAAATATATCTGTGAATTCTTTCACTCTGTTAAATTAGTAAAGAACTAAAAATGAGAAAGAAAAAAAGAAAATGTATAAAAGAGGAAAATTAATAAAAAAACGATGAATGATGTATGAAAAAATTTTAAATGAAAAAAATAAAGAATTTAGAAGTAAAGAAAAACTTTAAAAGTGAAAAAACCAGAAATACCAAAGAATATGAAGAAATAAGAAATGAAAAAAAGATAAGAAAAAAAAGCATACAGGGAAGAAGAATAATGTTGCAATATTTCCTACATTGATAATGAACTCTAATCAAACATATTTTCGCACTGGTGAATATGTCTTACACAGAACCTTGTAAACAACATCTTGGCAGTTGAAAATTATGGCATTCATGAGGATATCTTGTGTATTACTTTGGATGAACTTCACAATATTAGAAACCATCAACCAAAACTGTCAACATCAACAGGTTTCTTCAGTTTTAAGTTGGTCTGGCTGGCTAACTGTGTATGTTCTGCATGTACAGGCCGCACCAATGGAGCAAAAGTTACTCCCCATCATTTTGAGAAGAAATTTTTTTTTGTCTTTTTTCAATTTAATAGTGGAGGCTCAATTTACGATATAAGTAAATGCTAAATTGGTTCCTTAGTTTGTCTCTGGCAGTGTTCTTAGAAAATTCAGAGTTTTTTTCAGTGATCACTGCCCAACAAAGGGAAGAGATTAACTCATTCATTGATGATCCCCAACACCGCATGCAGCCAAAAGACATTGGTCATGTTACGGTTTCTACTTGGTACATAAAGACATTTTTGAGATGGTTACAAATGCAGTAAAAGAAATGAATGTTTGTGCAAATGTAAACATTGTTGAGCAAATGTTGACTATGTTGACAAAAGCCGATCTCTCATGGCTAATAAAACTGTATTAGAATCTTTTAATATAACACAGGTATGATTACATTCTACAAGGTAACGTATCTAGTTGGGATTTTATTTTATACTTTGAACTACTTTTGTTTGTCGTTACATTGAATAAAACATTGATGAGTATTTCTTATTTTTATGTGATTCTATGATGAAATAAAAGTGATATTTGAAACACTGATCAATTCATTAACAAAAACAGTTAATTGAGGGATTATTATCAATAAGTAAAATTAGTATTATCATACTTATGATTATAAGTATAAGAATAATCATCAATTAGAAATTGTCAACCAAAACTGTCAGAAAACTGTCAAAATAGGCTTCTTCAGTTTTCAAGTAGGTCTTGCTCGACTCTTTTTTATCCATTAGAGACATGGACAACACAGTTGGCATCTGAAGCTGCTCGATAGATTTCACCTGAAATGCTTGGGGCACATGCTCATTATCGAATGGCAGATCCTAAGACCAGATACTGAGGTGCTTCAGAGAGCAAGATGTCTGAATATAGAGACGCTTATCATCATTAGCCAAGTGCGTTGGACAAGGTATGTTGTACGTATGAGCAATGAATGACCCCCATAATGGCTTTTTATGGTGAGTTGCAGTCAGGAAAATGTCCACAACACGTTTTAAGAAGAAATACAGGAGCTGAAAAAAGGATAACCTCAAGAAACTCGGAATGAGCGTAAGAAGCTGGGAAGAACTGGCACTGGATTGAAGGGAATGGAGATGCTTTATTATGGAAAGACATGGCATGATTAAGAAAAGGCAATTTAAGAACGTTGAACTGAAACGGGCCTTGTGCAAAAAAGCCTCTATGGATCTGCCAGAGGATGCAAAAAACTGGAAGTGTGATGTCTTTGGCCGTACACTTCTTTCAAAGGAAAGCTTTGTAAATCACACAGAAATCTGCAGAAACAGACTGCATATAATAATCTTTTTTTTTCTTTTCCTGGCAATACAACTTTTGCAGTACGTGGGAAAGTGTGTAAGATGAGCCCTGGACTGAACAAATATATGAAAGTGCACAAGACTGTCATTTCATAGACAGATTCAATCAAACCTGTGTTCAGTCTGACTTTTGTCTGTCATGTATGCTTTGGAACTTGCAGGTCATCAGCTGGTCTTCAGAGCCACCTTCAAAGACACAGCTTAGAGGGAACTATGGGTATAACAAAGAGAAGAGTCAATAGAATATGCTTTTGTCAGACGCCAACAAGGACTTCAAACTTCTTTCCTGACCTGACATATTGAGAATGTAGAAAATTCATTTCTTATTCAATAGCCAGTATTTTTCTCTGATATCCTTCATAAACAAAAACCCAATTTAAATGGTATCATAAAAGTGTATGGATCAATGCTTGGCCAAGAGAGATTCATCTGGCTCCTACCATTTACCAACTTGGCTCAATTACATCTGATCAGACCTACATGATATAATAAAGGTCTCAGTTAACATCACTTTTTCTCAATCTCACTTGGCTGAAGCTGAAATAAATGTACAGAATGCTCAAGACAAGTAGATTGCTCTGAAAGATTTCACAATTTGATTTGACCAGATAAGATTAGGAAAAGTCAGTTCAAACTAGAATCTTCAACTTATCTGTCTCACTGATAAAATTATAGCAGGTGAGTGGCTTTGACCTACTGGCTTCTTTGAATCTCGTCAAACTCCAGTTAAAGTTTGGAGTTGACTTTGTTTTTCTGTCAAACAAGAACAAGGACAAGGAACAATTCTCACATAATATAGAGAGTAAACTCTTCACTGTTTATCTGTTCTGGCAGGTTAAAATTACATTGAATTTTGATTATTTGCAGTTCAGTTATAACACGTTTATCATTCTTGAACCCCAACACCTGTGTTATAAAGGGAGACTACTCTATTATGAGTTTGATATTATAGATTTACCATCCAAACAATTTGTGGTCAGATATTATGAGAAATAGAAATTTTGGCCAATTTTAAAAATATTTTGATCCTGATCCTTCAGTCTCCCCTTTAGAAAATGATTCCTGATCCATCCAAGATTCAATTCTTGCGAAAAAATCCCACAAGGGAAAGCGTAGCATTTTTCTGCATATCTTTTTTATGCTTAAAATTGATTTCCATTTTTTCTCCATTTATATTTCCTATGAAGCGGAGACGAGATTAATGAAAAACGAATCTAGTCGTAAAAGGATACAAGGTAGGAATAAAAAGGGTCGGCTTTTAAATCTACTCTACTCTAAAGAATCTGATTTACTTAGAAAAAAAATAAAACAGGTCTGGTTAGTCGCTTGATAGAAACCATCACATGACCGATTTCTTTTGGCAGCATGCTGTTTAGGGGTGATCAAATGAAAAATTAGGAAAATGGAGTGACCAATAAATAAGTTACTTTGCACACTTGTTGGGCAGTGATTACTAAAAAGTCAGAATTTTTCGGAAAACGAGTGTGAATGTTGCCAGACACAAACTAAGGATAAACTTATATCGCAAACTGAACCCTCCCCTCCACTAAAAACTTATCTGGGAGTGAATTAAAAGAAAAAAAACGTTACATAGACATATCAAGGAGTATATGCTTACATTTTCAACCCACTAGCTCCATTGGTACGGCCTGTATGCACAATAGATACATACATATATATAAATATAGCCAGCTAGACTAGCTTAAAAACTGAATAAACTTATGTTGAGAGTTTTGGTGACAGTTTCGGTTGACGGTCTGCAACATACTCGATTATTTCTGAGTTTATATATGCATACACACACCATGTTTACATGTAAACATTCAAATCATATCTATACAGTAACAGTATGTTTAGATTCATAGAAAAATTATTTATATACGTATTATCAAGCATTTGTATACATATATGTATAGATGTGTGTGTAGGAGTGAGTGTGTGTACATTTATGCATATATTTTGTGTATCTTTTTCTTAAAAATGATTCATCAGATCATCTTTTTCACCCAATTATATTTTTGTTTTCGGTTAATTTTTTATTTAAGAATAATTTCTGCAAGATGTAATGGAATAAAAAAAAATGTTCGAGAAACGATAAGATCAGATCCCTTAATTTGGTATATCATTCAGATTCTCAAACAGAGTTGCCAGAAAAAACAGAATTACCAGAAAACCAGCTATTTTAAAAATTGTCTAGTTTTGAATCTGGTGGGTATCGTTTCTCAGTCATTCATCGTTTTTATTTTTGTGACATGGTTCAGTTGTTTTCAGATGAAGTCTGGGGAATTAATTTTGATCAAATAAACCTTGTTTTCAAAGTGAAATAATTAGTACACGTTATAAAGAGCTTCTTTACTTTTCCTACATTTCATGTACTAATCTTATGTGGATTAACAAAATTCAAACAGATCTCGCTTCAGGAGAATGCTAATTTGTATTTGTTTAATATGTTTTCGTTCTTAACTTTTCATAGTTTGTTTTATGTTTTAAACATATCTTAGGCCTTGATCCAGAAATCCAGATACTCTAATGATCCAAAAGAAAGAAGGCCAACTCTTTCCAACAGGATTGCACACCTGAGGGAGACTGGAGAATAGATTGGCTGAAATCTTGCTGCAATGACAGAACCAGCAAAAAGAATGAAATCAATATTCCTCTTGGAACGGAGAAAAACAGTTGATTCATTCTTGGTAAAAATTGTCGAGTACAAAACTGAAAAGTCTGTAAAAGAAAACAATGAAAAGGAAATGTAATGAAAGTCTAAGAAAAGCTGAAGGAAGCTGCAATTTGGAAAAGACACAAAAACTTTCTGCTCAACTGAACAAATCTTGTTGCATTTGCTTGATCTGATTTACAGAACAAGGAACCATTGCATTCTGCCAAGACAATTCCAATGCCAAATTTGGTAAACGGTCCAGAGCAAGATTTCTCAAAAGGTAGAAAATGGTGGCTTCCAATTCACTAATTTATTCTGACTGATATCCTTTCTCTATTTATTCATTTTTTAAAAACATTTTGTCTAGAGGTATTAGCTTCATGACACAGTATAAAGCTTTAAGCTAAAAGCTATGAGGTTCAAATTCTCATGATGAATAAGTAAGGCTTCTCACTATCAGTAAACCCATTGTATTTGTGAGTTCACTAATAAATAGATATATCCAAACCATGTTTGCATCTTTTTTATACTAATAGTATCATTAAAGTAAAAAAAAAAACTGTCATCAAAACTACCCAAATAGGTTTCTTCAGTTTTCAATTTGGTCCTGCTGGCTGGCTATGTATCATGTGTATAAGTCACACCAATGGAGTTAGAGGACTGAAATTTTCAACTTTTGCTCTGTAACATATATAAAAAGTGTTGTTTAAATTCCCATCCCCATAAATAAGCTTTTAGTGCGGGGTTCAATTTGCAATGTATATTTATGTCAAATTGATCCTTTAGTTTCTGCCCAGCAGCATTCACACTTGTTTTTTGAAATTCAAGATCTTTTCCAGTGACCACTATCCAAGAAAAGGTGAGAGGAGTAACTTCTCCATCGGTCAGCCCGTTTCCAAAGTTTTGAATTGATCACCTCCAACATAACATACTGCCAAAAGTCATTAGTTATGTGACGATTTCTATTGAGTGACTAAGCAATTTTTTCATTCATTTTTTGTCAAAAGATGAATTACTGCAATACATTGCATCAATTTTGACTACTTTTCATCTTCATTTTAATTTTTTAGTTCTTTTTTTATCACTATAGCTAAATGGTCATAGCAGCTGGGTGCAAACCAAGTTTCCCTCTGGTAAGAGGGACGTTAGTTCGGATCTCACAGAGAGATTATTCTTCATTTCCGATCCCTGCAGTTTGCTAGTTGCAGTAGAGTGACTGCCTTTGCAGGCGTTGTGATAAAACAACTGAAAAAATTAAGATGAGGGTAAAAAGTAATCAGAATTAATACAAAACCAGACGTAATACAAGATTAGTACCAATCAGTTCTCTAAATCTTCTCATATTTTTGATTAGCCTTGAATAAAACCAATCAGAAAATCACAGCTCAAAGTCCGACCAATGTGATCCTGGAAGCAATCAATAATTGTTACGGATGTCTCGGAGAAGGCGGGAGAAAAAAATCAATAGAGCTCTGGTTCAGGAATCCTTTCACAGTCTGGGGTTCCGACTACTTTAGGGGAACCAGAAATTCCTACCATGCCATTTCCTCCCTGTCAAGTCTCCTATAGCCACAGGAGAAAAGCAATTAACTTCAGATTTCGAAAGAGACTAGCATTCCAAGGGAAATTATGAATCACCACCACCCATAGGTGATCAGTTCAAAAATTGGAAAACAGAATGATCAACGAATGTTACTTCTCTCACCTGTTGTTGAGCTGTGATCACTAAAAAAGGAATTTTCAAAAAACAAGCGGGCACAAAAATATATATATATATGTACATATATATATAGCGATATATTTAAATTACACAGAAATCCCTCATCCACCAGAGTGCTCAATTATATAGATTATATATCTATAGAAGAGCATTGCATAAGCTTACAGTGGATGAGTAACCTCACTTAAAGAGTGCTCAACCCTGAATGTGTATATATATATATATATATATATATATATATATATGCATATATATATATATATATATATATATATATATATATATATACATAAATATATATATATATATATATATATATACATAAATATATATATATATATACACATAAATATATATATATATATATATACATATATATATATATATATATGCATATATATATATATATACACATAAATATATATATATATACATATATATATATATATATATATATACATATATATATATATATATATGCATATATATATATATATATATGCATATATATATATATATATGCATATATATATATATATATATATACATATATATATATATATATATATATGCATATATATATATATATATATATATATGCATATATATATATATATATATATATATTTATATATATATATATGTAATTAAATCTCTTACACTGCATTCACTATATAACCTTGCAGGTATATGCATACATCCTAATCATTCGAGTGAGAGCCTTAGTTCATATCAGTGCATCATTACAACTTTTAATCCAGACCAGAAGATTTTTCTAACCAAGTGATGTTATTGAAGTAAGTCCAACAGAGGAATCACAAACTGAGGGCAAACACTATTTTCTTCCTAGCAGACCTCATGATATATCAGACAGGTCTGGTTAGTCACTCAATAGAAACTGTCACATCACCAACAACTTTCGGCACCATGCCGTGTTGAGGGTGATCAATTGAAAAACTGGGAAAAAAAGAATAATTAACGAAAGAGTTACATCTCTTGCCTTTTGTTGGATGGTGATCGCTAAAAATGTCTGAATTTAGAAGAAAAAAAACGGACACAAACTAAGGGATCAATATAGCATAAACTTGCAATTTAAATTGAACTCACTGCTAAAAACCGAACAAAGAAACGTTTTTTTTTTCAAAATATAATAAAGTGTAAATGTTAAAATATCCAGCCCTCTGGCTCTATTGGTGCAGCCTGTACTTGCAATGCGTACATAAATAGATAGATAGATTACCAGCCAGATCAACTTAAAAACTAAAGAAACCTATGTTGGCAATTTTGGTGACAGTTTTGGTTGACTATTCCTAATGTATAAGAGATATGTCTCAAGTAGCCAGCCATAGAAAAACACATAGACTTTGGATATGATGTCTGATATTTTAAACACTCCACATTTTCTCGGCTTTCAATTGAAGGAAAACCAGTGAATACAAAATAAGAGTGAATTGTTAGGAAAAGAAAAGAAAAACAGGAAGAAATGTTTAAAGATATGAAAGAGAGGCTCCCAAATCAATCATATCTACTTGGGGCAGCAAACACACCAAGATGGATGATGCTCAAGGGAGAAAAGAGATGTTAGTCATACATCTATCAGGGCCACGAGAGAAAGAATGAGGCATAGATGGTGGCAACAGTGGAGTGAGAGTTTTCAATGTCGACCTGTGAAACATATCGGAAAAATGTTGCTTTAAATGTGTCTCAGAGCCGAAGGAAGGAATCAGCAGAAGACGAGATAGAGTAAAACAAAATGAGGCTATCATTTTTGGAGTTGAGTGCAACAGAACTACTTGGAATTCATATATTGGTGAATGTGATAATACCACTTCTTAAGATTATTCTCCCTCTTAGAAAATGGCTCAGGAATATTCCAGTCACAATTGACCGCCTGTTATCATTCATAGAACAAAGTGGTATGTTTTGTTTTAGGAAATAACAGCGGTAACTCAAAAGAGATACTATACCAGATCATTTATCCGCCTCGTTTGGTACTAGAGGTGAATTAGATTTGTAGATTTTCTGATTTTCTACACCAAAGCTTGATTTATATTTAAAATAAACAACGAAAAGTAAAGAATACAATTGTATTTAACAGATACAGGGTAGGGTTGATCCTTAAGATTCCACTTAAAATTCTTTGAATATATAATATATAAAATACACAAAGGGGACTAGACAAAGAAAAGAAAAGAACAAAACTGTTTATTATATATAGAAATTAAACCTCTTCAAAATCAGGGTCTGATTCTAATTCCTTATAGAGATCAAAGTGGTTAACTATACAATATAATTGCATTTCTACCGTATACACAGAACCATTTATCTGACTTTCAGAAAACCAGAATTACCAGATAAACTGCTGTTTTTCAAACTGGCTAGTTTTGAATCTGTCAGGCTTCTTAGTAGTTCAATGCTTGGCTACTTTTTGTCCTGATTTTTGTAACATTGTTAAGTTGTATTCGAACGGAGAACAGAGAATCAAAATTAATGTAATGCACCATAAATTTAGAATAAGGTGTTATTGAACTCAAGTAATAGCTTTAATTGTAAATGGTGCACACCTAGATATTTTTCATGGCACTATCTTCAATTATTTCTGACATTAGTGAGCATAGCAACCAAGAAAGACAAGGGTAAGAAGTGGATTGTTATAAGATAATCACGGGCATCAAATATCAATTGGATGCTATGAAGATGATAGATTTATTAAGAAATATAATGGAGGTTTAGATAAACTCCTATTGCATATATGGAGATAAGTACCGCAAGAGGTCTGGTCAGTTACTCAACAAAAACTGTCATGTGACATCTTCTGGCAGCATGCCTGGTTGGGATGGATCAATTGAAAGAATTGGAAAAAGGGTTTATCAATGAATGACTTACTTTTCACACCTAAAAAACAAACATGAACACAATCAGACACAATTTAAGGGACAAATTTAGCATACACTTACATTGTAAATTGGACCCCCCCTAAAAACCTATTTAGGGAGAGAATTTTAAGAATCAAAAACCTTTTTTTTCAAAACATGTTAGTGTACATATATATATATATATATATATATATATATATATATATATATATATATATATATATATATATATATATATATATATATATATATATACTTATATTTTTTTGCCAGAATGTAGTAATATACATTATAAAATAAAGATAAAAATATATGAATAATCTGGGAAATTTTACAGCTTTATACTGTATAGATGGTGTAAATAAAAATTTCCCATGTATTAATATAGCAAAATTTTTCTGTTTAGCATTTTATTACATCTATATCATACAAACCAATTATTTACTCATAGCAGCTAGACAAAAGATGTTTGATAAGGATTTCTTTTTTTAAGAATTTCATCTTATAAAAAGTATTTTTTTGTAGGGATCATCAATTGTTTACCATGGAACTGATTTGGGGAATTTGAAAATAAAACAGCTATTTTACCAATGGTTCTCTAGCAATGCTCATCAAAACAACACCTCCCCTCAAGCTATGATTCTTATACTTGGCTTCTTATTTCATTTTAGGCTTTGATATATGTGGTTTATTTTATTAAGGGCATTGTCATAATGTAGGATCTTGATGCAAAACATATAAAAGGACCAATTTAGTAATGGTATGATGGATAGAACTTGTGTGTTCATATTCCACCTCGCATATATATATATATATATATATATATATATATATATATATATATATATATATATATACATATATATGAATAGTAGAATGTGGATTCCCTACACAAACTAGCTCATGTTTCTGCCCTCTCCAGGCCTCATCAGTTTTGCCTGATGAGGCCCAAAGAGGGCAGAAACATGAATTAGTTTGTGTAGCGAATTCACATTCTACTATTTATTTCCAGCTCTACTCTAAAACAACTTAACTTCAAGAGTAAAAAGTTGTATGTATCGAGCATTCTATGAAATAAATCCATTATATATCAGAAGTGGCTTTACATTATTGATATATCATTATATTATGTCATACTGCTAGCCTGATTTGTACCACATGTACTATATATATATACATATATATGTATATATATATATATATATATATATATATATATATATATATATATATATATATATGTACATTACATATGTATTTATACTTGGCCTTGTAATTTGATGACAAACTAAGGTGCATGTTTTCGAAATATAAGGCTTATGATGCTCAAGAGAAGTTTTGATGGACTTGGCAATCAAGAAGTGGATTATAATAAAATGTTCGTCGGGTAAAGGAGAAGAAAAGGTTGGCTAGAATAACAAGACCACTGACTCCAACTCCCCACACCACAACAAGTACAAGTAGAAGACAAAAACAACAACACAGGAACAAAAACAACAACACAGAAACAAAAACAACATAAAAACAAAAACAACAACAGAAATTTTTACCTGAACAGGTGAGACAAACTGAACAGCAAGGTAGAAAAATGCTTACCTGCAACGAAAGAAAACAAAAACTTATTATACATTACATAATACTTTTTTCAATTCTGATATTTGAGCCTATTGTTTGTCTGTGCCTCTTTCACGCTAAAACTACGAGGCATTTTAACATAATATCTGGTCAACGGACACACAAAAGGTCAACTTTTGATAGAGACTATGTAAGGTTGACCTCAGAGGTCATTCAATATCAACAGAGTTCATTTTTATCCATTCTCTGGTTCTAAACATGGGAAAACATTAATTTTCAGATCAGAATGTTCCCCAATTTTTCTTTTGAGCAACAGAAAAGTTTCTTATAATAAAATTAGTTTTCATACATGTTTTAGGGTTTTTTCATCACATATCGAGGAAAAAATGTCAAGAGTAATAACAGTAAAAGTAGAAGGAACATACAGCCATCCAAATCTAATGTTTATACACTTTCTCTTATATGAGGAACAAGATCATTTTTCAAGTTGAAAGTAACTGTTTTATATATTTTCATCAGATGAAGTACTGCAAACCAGGACTGCTCAAACTAGGGGGCAGGATTTCTCTGGGGCTCGTGTAAAGATTATTTGGATATGCAGAAATATTACAAAATATCTTTTCTCAGAATAATAATGTAACAAATTTTTTGAATACAAATCTTGTCTTTTTATCATTTTAGTAATTTTTTTTAAGAGTATTTTTCTCATAATAAACGGTAAACACTGTAAAACTTATTAAAGATTATAAATATTTTGCAATTTGGGGAGGCTGGGCAATGATTTTATTCCTGTTTAGTTACAATTAGATTATGACTAAAGACTAATGATATTAGTGCTTATTGCTTTTATAACAGTGAGGGGACACAAAAACATTCATCTCATCACTTGCGACTGAAAAAAGTTCAAGAAGCCCAGCTGTAAACCATTATTAATAATTGTTGAAACTATTTACCTTCATCTTTATGATCTTTTACCAGTAAAAGCAAAAAAATGAATTGAATATTAGTTATCTGATGAATTTTTACCACTTTCTATCAATAAAACCATTTGAAAAGTGTTAGTTGTTGAAGAAAATTTTCATTAGTACTTCAACTGATAAAAACACATAATTTGCAATGAATCTATAATGCTGAATAGAAAATTTGCTTTCTGTCAATTATGGTACTGACTGGAATCATTTTTTCAAAACAAAAGAAATCTTTTTAAAAATCAAATATTCTTCTTATTTACTTGAATAAATGGTTGTGGAGACTGGAATAAAAAACTATTCCTGAGCAGGTCTGGTTACTCACTCAGTACAAAATATAACATGATCAATGTCTTTTGGCCGCATGTGATGTCGGGATGATTAAGAATTTGGAAAAAGGAAAGCCATAATTCATGCTTTAACTGAATCTGTGACCACTAAAAGAATTCTAGGAATGGAGATGTCATATTTTCAATGGAGAATTATTAGGAAAAAGGTCATTGCTGCAAATGAATCATATTTTTATCAGATATGTACCATTTTTTTGTTGTTTAAATCATCCTTCGTCTTACGATTAAAAAAGATTTCATTCGTAAGTAACAACCTAATATTTGTACACGACAACAGGCATAACTGTAGATATAAAAAAGATAAAGGTTTTAAAGCTTTCACCTTTCATCTGCTGTGTAAACCAACATCTGTTTTCCAAGTTACAGGACTTGAATAATTTGTTGAAAAACTAAAGATCAAAATGAGAAATAATCTCTTTCTTTCTTGAAAAAAAACAACAGAAAACAGGTCTGGTTAGTCACGCATGCCACATAGGAGTGATCAATTGAAAAATTGCAAAAAGGGATGATCAATGAATAAGTTACTTCCTTCAGCTTTTGTTGGGCAGTGATCACAAAAGACAAATATATTTCCCCAAAAAATAAGCATGAATGTTGCTGGACATAAACTACGGCACTGATTTAGCGTGAACTTACATTTCAAATAGAACCTGAGAACATAAAGTAGGAGAAGAATTTTCAAAAAACCAATAAAACGTTTTTTATAGATATAATAAGGAATAAATATTTACTTTTTCAGCCCTTTAGCACCATTGGTGAGGCCTGTATGCACACCATATGCATACAGAGCCAGCCAGCCCGCCAGCCGCCTCACTTGAAAATTGAAGGATCCTATTCTGACTGTTTCGGTGACTGTCTTAATTGACGATAGACGATACAAAACTAGAGATACGAATAAACTCCTATTGTATATATGGAGATAAATAGTGAGCTATATGGCTGCTGAGAAGACAAGATGAAGACAGCTTGACAAGTTGAAGAGCTTCTTGACCAACGGCAATTAATTGACTCCACGTAGACGTCATATTGAACTTTCAGTTATGTTACATTTCAGTTATATATATATATCTTCTATGTCAAAATATCCATTGTAATAACTTGTGAATTATTTACTTTATAACAGATGGGATGCAATGCTTTTCTTGCCAAGAGACAATCAATAACAAATATTAGGAAACTGACAACCAGAACTTTCAACATTGGTTTCTTCAGTTTTTAAGAGAGTATGGCTGACTGGCTGACTGATTATGTATTGCATGTATAGGCTTTACACCTATGGCTGAAAATTTAAATATTTACTCTTTGTTATGCCTAGAAAATTTTTTTTTATTTTTGAAAATCCTCCAGCTAGGTTTTTATAGCGGGATTCAATTTACAATATGTTATTGCTAGATTGGTCCCTTAGATTGTGTCCAGCAGCATCCACTGCCCAAGAAAAGTCTAGAGAAGTAACTTATTCATTGATCACCCCTTTTTTCTATTTTTCTATTGATCACTTCCAACATGGCATGCAGCCAAAAGACAGGCAAGTGACAGTTTCTATTGAGCGACTAACCAGGTCTGTTGCTCTATCTATATGATGTAAAATAAAATCATTTGGTAACAATTCACATCGGAGTGAATTATTCTGAATTGCTTCCAAAAGACAACATTAATCTGCTTCTTTCTCCGATATTACACAATTTGTAGATTGATTCATCAATGAAAAGACTCGCACATTATGAATCCACTCAAACATGATTTATCATCAACATTAATTAAGATATCAATTCTACTAATGAACTAACATTCTGGTCTTTCCTGATTTATTCCGGACTATGAAAAGACTAAGCAAATTTCCAATACCAGCTTTGCCGTACGGGTACAAAACCTGGAAAAAAACTTGGAATAGCACAAGTAATTAAGCAACTAAAATAGAGATGGGTAGGGCACATAATTAGAAGAGAGGACAACAGATAGAGCAAAATGCTAACTAATTGTTGTCTGTAGGTCAGTAAACACAGTAGGTAAAGACCTGACTAGTTGGAGAGATGAAATAGAAAAGGTTGCCAGTAAGACAAAGAGATTAGTTCAATCAGTCGTCATGGAAGGAGATGGGAAAGGTTTTGGCCCACTAGATGGTGGCTCGTGATGCTAAGACAAATAGCTTACAGCCAAGTCACATTGGATACATTAGTTTCCGTACTCTCACCAAAGTTGAGCAACATTAAGTCAGGTCAGTACTTGGATGGGTGACTGCTTGGGAATATCAGGTGCCGTAAGTAAGAATAGTGAAGTGAGTAATGCCACTTTTGGTGCTTGTTGTCTTTAAAACTATTCCACATATCATAAGATGAAACAAGAGTAACTTGTGATATGGGAAGCTGGGGCAGGGATGGCTGATGCAGAAGCCAGGGTAAGGGCATTAGCTTGCTAGCTATAAGATAAATGGTTTATGAGGGAATTTGAAGAACCTCTTCCCGCAATTCATCCAAGTCCCATATCTACCCATTATGCAGCTTTAGTGATAAACCCCTCGTCATAATACCAGTGTATTGAATGCATTTATATTAAATGAGCTTCTTATATAGCAAGATATATAGGGGTGTAGTGCTGTACAAAAGTATGAGAATGACATTCCCTCGCTTTATTTGGGAGGGGGAATAGAATTTCCTCTCAGTTTATTTCAACAAAAGTCCTCATTCTTTTTCTTGGTATCCTCAAATTAGATAAAACAGAACATTGTAGCTACACTGCGGGTGGAAAAAGTGTTTGATACTTTCCAAAAAATTCATCTTAACATCCTTATACAGCTTCAAATTTGACAGAATTTCAACTGAAGATTGAAGGAATACAAAAATCAAAAAACCATTGAAACTAGATTGAACATCGAAAATTCCTGTATAAAAATCAGAAATCCTTGATCCAAATACTTTAGATGGTCTATAGTTATGTTAAAAGAAACTTTTTAAGATATATCCAATACTTTTTGCACACATTACATATATATTGAATCAAGTTACCCCTAAAATGCGCAAACATAACGAATGTGCTAAAAATTCCGAGTGCAATCGGAAACCATGCATTCTCGGGTATTCGCTGACACTTTCTTCGTTGGAGGGGGAGGTTTAAACTGAAGCATATATTTCCGGGTAATGTGAATGGGGAAAAAACATATATATATATATATGTATTGTAATGACAACACTGTAGCCCGATTAGGTATCCCACCCATGATGGAGAAAGTACTGCACTTGACATCATTTTTAGTGTAAGCAAGAGCCAGATGTTAACCTGTCCCCGGGATTAACTGATTGAGCAAGCGCCAGCGAATAATCATACAGTCTTTTTA
>OY735206.1:10719470-10731970 GCA_963457665.1 Thysanoteuthis rhombus | reverse complement strand
GCTTAATCAAACGATATAAACAAACTGGACCCATGGAAATTTCAAGGGTGTTGACAACTTGGATATCCTCATTACTTTCACATAAATGTTTCTGCAATTAAAGTACATAATTCTGTAGAAAATAGTGAAATAAACTTGCCATCACAGTCTATAATTGAACAACCATAGCGTCAATATTTGAAAAATTCCATCAAAGAATAAATATGGTCCGAATAAATTCTATTCATGACATCACCGGCATTTTCCATCAGAAAACATCTAAAATATAGTAAAAAAACATCTTGGTTCTCCAGAATCTCGATGTTACAAATAAACTATACCCATCAAAATAAGGCCCCCAAAAAGTGAAAAAAAACTTTTTTCCAAAAATCAAGAAAACCATTTTTAGGATGGGTCTAGTGGAGTACTGATACCAATTTTCAAGTCTGTAGACAAAACGGTATGACCAGGAGTGTTGGAACACATAAACAAGTAAACAAATAAACACAAACATGAAAAAAGGATAGAACCCTTTGCCATCTTTCAATATGAGCCATGAATTGCAGGAATTCGTACTAAAGAAGGAATCTAGAATAAGGATCAAATTCATCTTCCTCAATCTGAGATCATATCCTCCTGATTTTAAAATCAGAATTCTCTTCTGTATAAATTATGTTGAAACAATTAAGCATCTAGTTCAAGCATCAAAAATCTTATGACCACAATTGCAATACTCTATTTCAGAGCTATACCAGGGTTAACAAACAATGTCAAGCCGTTTATTTCTCTATTGCAACTCTGACTGTAAAAAGTATCTTTTCTTAGTTTGAAGTCATAGCAGTTTCAAGCCTGACAGCTGTATGGTCAAACTGCTACTTCCAATCCAACTGAAGATGACTACTGCAACTAGAAAGCCAGATACCAATCACTTGGTCATGATTTCAAATCATGGTAGGGAATTGTTCATTTCATATATGTATTTATTTATTAGAATGGAATAATCCCTCTGATATTTCTACCATGAATTTTCATTGGTATGTAAGACTCATCAATTTAGCTCAGCTGCTAAGAATGCCGCCTACCAATCAGTTGGTTGTGATTTTATATCATGGTAGAGGGATGTTGACTTATAAACCCAACCCAAAATTTGGTGAGGAATCTTGATGTTTTCTTACTACAATAGAAAAACTAAGTCAACTCCAGACTTGCATTGGAGTTTGACCACAGACACCAAACACTTTTACTCATAGCTTCCCGCTGTTGCTTTTTATTGATGGTTTTTCTAAGAATTTATCGATTAGTTTATAACAAGGAATAATAATAATCTGCACCTTTTTTTTTCTGTTATTAAAATGCCGACATGAAGCTCTCAAAAAAATTATCTATAACAAGAAATAAAAGACTGAAAATGAAAAAAGAATAAAAAATGGAGATAACTCGAGGGAAGAAGACCTTGGGGGATTTTAAACACAACTTGGGAGAACGAAAGGGAATGAAAATAGATTTAATAGATAAACATTCATGCGAAGAAATCCTGAAATTAATGAGAGAAAATAGAAAATACAAAAGGGAGAATAAAAGATGAATCAGCCTTCACCCTAGGGTAACTTATCTTTTTTTTTTTTTTCAATTATTTTTAAATAATATATAAAGATTGCTTCATGTATGAGTGAGTGATTGATTGTGAGAGAGCGTGTGTGAGTGAGTGATTGATTGTGAGAGAGTGTGTGTGTGAGTGAGATTGAGTGTGTGTGTATGTGTGTGTGAGAGACAGAGGGTGAGTGTAAATGATTGAATGTGTGCATGTGTGAATGAGTGAGTGATTGGGGTTGAGGGAGTGAGTGTGAGCATATGTGCATGCATAAGTGTATGTGTAGATGTATATGTGTGCATAGGTGTATGTGGTTTAGAGTGTATGTATGAGCGTGTGCTTTCAAGTAGAGTGTATGTATTTGTGGTTTTAAATGCATGAGTGTATATATAGATAGTATATATGCATGCTTGTGAGAGTGTTAGTGTGTGTGAGAAAGAGAGCAAGTGCATGTATAAGTGTATATGCAGATGTATATGTATATGGTGTGTGTGTGTATGTATGCGCAAGTGGATGGACATGCATACATGTATGTATGGATGTGTGTGCATGGATGTATAAATTCCAGCCATAACTATGTTATCGTCCACTTTATTATCTGTGATAATTACGATCGATAATAATTCTTCCCAAATAACAATCATTGTTTATTAAATATAAAAAATGGCAGCTCTCTTGTGATCTTTTCCACTAAATCAACATTTCTAAGAGTTTGGATATAAGCTAGTATATTGCTTACATTAAACCACTAGTTGCACAATAGTGTGCTGCAACTATCTCCTGAGTGTACTATGTAAATTTTCCCAAATATCATGTATTCCAAATCTTGTCCAGCACAGGTATCATTTCTGTCCGGCTTTTGCAACAGAGTTGCCAATCAAGTAGTTTTATCACTGAATTCTGTGAGTTCTCAGTATTTTTAGAAAAAGATGGAAGTGAAAAAGAGGCAATGTGTATGTATAGCAGTATGGTGATATCAAAGTTTTGTTCATTGACTACCAAAAACGTTTTTGTCTAATTCATTCCCTTTTTACAGTTGGTGTGACTTGTAAGTGAAAATATGTTTCTTAGTATTTGTATGTACTTGAACTATTTCAGTTGGGTGTGTGATTAAACCAATGAGAAAATTGGTAATTAAATTTGGTATAACCGATATCAGAATAAAGATTATTTTAAAGAAATATTGATATTCTTGGATGTGGCCATCTTTTTATTCAGGCTGTTCTATGCATTTGCTGAGAAGAAATTTTTTCTAACACCAGTGGAGGTCTGGATTTGTAGATAATGGATGTGTCCCCTGGTTTTACAACAGATAGATGAAGTCAACATTTTCTTATCAGGTCATTTTGAACAATGAACAATAAACAATATCTGCATTAAGAATATTTTTCTGTATTCTATAGACTTCCAACAGGTTGATGTGACATCTAACAATAAAATTTGTTTATCAGGGCAAACTGTGCAATCTCACATGATGTCTTTGGAGATATGCAATTATGCTGCTTACATTAAACCTTCAACTGCAGCAGGTGGCAACGAGTGATAGTTATCCATTGCAAGATAAAAGCCCTGACTCACAGATAGATGTGAGTTGCCATCGATCACAGTAAAAGAGAAATTCTATAAAGTTAGCCATGGAATTGAAATAACTTAAATTTCCATCATTTGCGGTTAATGGGTTAAACTATGCAATTTCACATCCCTGGGTATCTGCTGGGAGGGGCAAACAGTGCATTTGAACCCCCTCTGAATCAGGCCTTCTCACCTAGAGCAAGCTGCTTTGCTCTATAGTCAATAAAAGACAATGTCGCAGTACAATTGTTTAATGTTTAATGTAACCCCCAACTCACTGTATCTATATCAAAAGACTGTACTATTATTCACCAGGTTGCCGCTAAGATATATTCCACATATATTCTTTTGCCCCTCCCCGGAAATATGTGCTTTTGTTCCCCCGACCCCTGGAGAAGTGGCAGTGGATGTTCATGATCATGTGTTAGGAGATGTGCTAGAATGCTATTTAGATTGAACTGTGCAATATCAAATCGTGAGTTTTCCAGTGAGCAGCTGCAATCTTATTAAATTTACAGAAAACTATGGCAGAACATCTTTTGTAGCTGTACAATGGCTCTTCACTGTGTGAAATGAACCAAGTGTTTATGCTCAATGCCTCTTAGATTTGACTTCATGATTCTTCAATCTAGCCTCCTCATTACTATTGTTTGTATCTCAATGTTTCGACAATGTCTGATGAAATCACAAAATTATGATGATATTCAATTTCAGATAAAATGAAATAAAGCTTTGTTTTGCTATCTTGAAAGAATGTTGGCTGTGTTGATTTCAATCTGAAAAGCAGAAGCCATCACTGTGAACACAGAAGTACCGTATATTCTTGAATATAAGACAAGGTTGGCTACTGACTATTGAAAACTGGAAGGAACACTGGGATGAGTATGTGAGAGCCCGAGGAGAATACTTTGAAGGTGCCATCTTCCTAGGTAGGTTATTTTTTTGTTAATATTAAATGGCTGGATTCCTGGACAGACCTTCCATTAGTATAAAGATATAAAGACAATTTTAAAAACTTGGCACAATTTGCACCCACAGCAGGCTGAAGAATTTATTGACTGAAACATAGATGGAAGCAATAGCTCAAAGACTACACAAGAGAAACCATCACACAACCAATATCTTTTGGCAGGATGCTGCATAGGGGATGATCAATCAATAAAATTAGGAAAAGAAGTAAATGAATAAGTTACTTCTCTCGCCTTTTTTTTTTGAGCAACGATCACTAAAAAAGTCTAAATTTAAAAAAACAAGCATGAATGACTAAGAGACCAATTTAGCATAAACTTACATTGCTAAGTGAACCCTCCACTAAACCCTATTGAGGGGGAAAATTTTCAAAAAACAAAATAGCATTTCTTCTAGACATAATAAAGAGTAAATGTTCAAATTTTCAGCCCTCTAGCTTCATTGGTATGGCCTGCACGCATGACATAGCCAATCAGCAAAACCAACAAGAAAACTGAAGAAACCTATGTTTGGTTAATGGTTTCTTATATACTTTTTCACAATCTTTGCCAATATATAGCTGAGTGTAACTTCAATACAACTAAGCCATGTTGATATTAGACTATATATGATAGTATTTCCATACATGAATATCATGAAACATTCAAGACAGAACCATTTTTAAATGCAAACACCTTTAGTGCTCCAGATATTGTGAAAAATGCTGTGTCAATGGAATAGAGCTATATGGCAACATTACAACATTGCATGAAAAGAGATTGCAATTGTGACCATTTTAAAATACGTAATGCTGTTGTTGAAACTCAACAAGATGGAATTTATTAGTGATGTGCATCTCCTATGGTAGTTATTTTCCAGAGCTGGTGAAATATCACTAGGTGTCGGTACACATTACTTCATGATAAATCATTGAATATATGAATGTATTTGTGTATGTGTTTATTCTCATACACATTAACCAAAGTGTACAGTACACGAGTACACTGTAGACCTATTATAACACAGAAGTAGGGTCCATAATTTTCTACTACTTTGTAAGTTTTTCTACAAAGTAACAAATTTTCCACTTTTACAAACCATAACTGGGTCCAGAACCCCACTCCAACTACTTCAAGACTGACCTTTGTAATTAGTGTAGAAATGAAAAGGAAGCCATGGGGGAGGTGTGGGCTACTCTGGCAGGAAGATAGAAATAAACATGAAAATTTTTAGTAGGGCAGGGTATGTCAAATATAAGTTATTGTTGGAATCAAGTAGGTGGCTATATCTACAGACAATGAAAGAAATGGAGGAAGTTTTTTCTTCTGTTTACATTTTTGCTCTGACTTGAGACTGAACTTATTGCAATGTATATTATCCATTGCCATTCAACCTGAAACAATTGCAAAATGATTACTAAAAAGTTCTTGTCTAATCTATTTCCTTTTTGCAGTTGGCGTAACCTGATTGAGTATGAGAATCCTATTTTTGTATTTAGCTATTATTTTAAATGCAAAATTTGATGTTTCAAAAATTAGGGTCCACGCTCAAACCATGTTATAAGTGTTATACCAAGCCATGTTATAATTGGTCTACAAAGTATATTTCAAAAATTAGAATATCATGAAAAATAGGATATCTGAACATTGATTGGAGATTCTGAACCAACCTTTCATTTCATGGCAAACACGCTCTTTTGTTATGATAAATTTTGGTTGTTCAAATATCATATTCTAATATTTTGAGACCCTTGACTTTTAATAGTACTTCCATGAAAACCACTGTTGTTAGATTCTACTAACAAAGTACTAGGAATACATTCGGTCCAGCGAGATTAAAACAATAGAAATTTCGAATTTCAGGATTGCCTATTGACAGATATCCAGTCTCTTCATTATATTCTAGTTTCTTTTGAACATACTTGTGCAGTTATGTCATGTTCATGATGCTGCCTTTAAATATTATTTATTTTGGAAATTTAACATTACAAGATTTGTACCGAAAAATATTAGTAAAAGAGTGCTATAGCGAATCAGCGCCGAACGGCTTATTGCAGTATTCACAAGCGTTTATATGTGTTTATATCTTTGTGTAAAGGAAGCAACTTTAATGTGTAAAATGGCTGCAGTATGAACAACTGGTTGAATCAGCAGCAGCAGATAACAAAAGACACAATCAATCCCAGCATGCCTCAGCACAGATCCTTAACCAAATTATCTTAGCTGAGAAAGCAACAAAACACACACTTTTCTCTAGGCAGTATAACAGCAGCTGCAATATTTTTGCAGAAGCTACAATAGATCTATAAGGATAATTTATGTGTTTGTCTGCGTGTGCATATATATTTATATATATATATACATATATATATATGATCATAAATGTGTATGTTTGTTTGTGTGTATATACATATATACATAAATATATATTCATACAAACATACATATATATATATATATATATATATAGAGAGAGAGAGAGAGAGAGAGAGAGAAATACACACCAAAGTGCATCAATAAGTCTGTAGACAAACACGTGGTAATTAGCTGCATTTAGATTTGAAAATTTTTAAAGTATGACGTTCAATCTATATGGATAGTATCCAAAAATGGATTAAGTGCAATGCCGAGGAAGAAGATCATGTTAATGAATAAATATGTGTTGTACGCTAACACAATCACGGTTGTCATGGAAGGGAACAGAAGAGGCCTCTGCTCAGCAGTGCACTTAAAATAGCTACTGCTGCTACTGATATATATATATATATATATATATATATAATCAAGAGAGAAAGAAATTATATATATATATATATATATATATATATATATATATATTCTAACAACTGATCTTATGTGTATAAATATATATATTCACAAATGATCTCATATGTGTATGCGTATGTTTAGTGACTGACCCTGAAACTCTGTTATTCCATAAAGACATAATTTTTCTCTGTGGCTGAAAAAAAAACCTCAAATTTTTTTTCTTTATCCTGAATGCTAAATGTTATCTTGCTAAAACGTCTCAACTTGGAGGAGGTGCTTCACTTTAAGCAATGGAGGAGCTAGGTCCTACTGTATCCTCCCTGCAAATTATCTTTTAGATTTTTCAGGGATCCTCCGATATATTACACCCCCACAGCTCTGGCATTTCTCCTCGCAGTTGCAAGGCCTGCAAGTCCCACGTGCTGCCTCTGGTTTTAGATAAATGCAGCATTTAGTACACTGGTGTCCTATACTATTGATAACAAGTTCATTCACATGGCCATGTGCATGTGCATCCTCTGCCACTTTTTCAGGGGGGCAAAAGGATATATTTCAAGAGGCCTGGGGGGGCAAAACGATAGATTCAGAATATATCCTGTTGGTAACCTTGTTATCAGCGATCTTTAATGCAAACTTCTTATATGAGAACATCAAGTAAGATTGCATAAAACAGTTGAACTGCAAAATTATCCTTTATTGACTATAAGGTTACAAATTGAAATCCAAAATTTCAAACCCTCTCTCCCTCAATGAGAAGGCTTGACTTGGGACACCCTGTGGATGGCTATTTTTTTCTGTGATCTATAATCAAGTGCTTAAAATGAACGTCCCATTTGTAGGTAATAAGTACATTAGAAGCTACCAACCATCACGACAGAATTTATTGATTTGAAACAAACCAAGTAATCAAATTTGTATTGATTTTCAAGTTTTGCTTTTTATTTTGCATTTCATTTCTCTCACTTTAAACTCAATGTTAGCTTTTCAGAATCAAATGGTTCGAGGACAGTTGGTGGGTCGGCTGTCTTCTTGGCAAACATTTTCATTAACTACAACTTCCACTCAGACTTTTCTGATTAAAATCAAAACAAGCCAATATTAGACAAGCCTGGCTGCTGTTGGGTCAAACTTCACTCTAACTTCAATTCTGATTGAAGATGATTATTGCAACTTTTGCATTGTGCATATGATAGATTAAAAAATGTAAAAATATGTTTTTCTGTATAAATGTATTTAAGTGTTAGAATGACATAAGCCAGTGCATATTTGTATGATAATGTTTTTTTCATATCTAAGATTTGTCAATTTAGTTTGATCAAGACTGGTTGGCTTTGTAGGTATGTATGTATCATGTATACAGGCCACACCAGTTAAAGGGCTGAAAATTTAAACATCGATTCTTTGTCATGTCTTGAAAAGGGTATGTATTTTTTAAATTTTCCCCTTAAATAGGTTTTAACGGGAGATTCAATTTGCAGTGCGAGTTTATGCCCAACTAAAAGAAACAGAAATAATTTATTCTATGATAACCCCTTTTCCAATTTTTAATTGATCGCCTCCAGCATTTCATGCTGTCTAAAGACATTAGTCACGTGACAGCTTCTATTGAGTGACTAACCAGATCTGTTTTTTGGGGGTTTCTTAAGAGAGAAAGGGATTATTTTTCACTTTGATCTTTAGTTCTTCAACTTTCTGAAGGAATATTCATGTACGGTAACTCGGAAAACAGATGTTGGTTTTACACAGTAGATGAAAGGTGAAAGCTTTAAAACCTTTATCTTTTATATATCTACAGTTATGCCTGTTGTCATGTACAAATATTAGGTTGTTACTTATGAATGAAATCTTTTTTAATCGTAAGACGAAGAATGATTTAAACAACAAAAAAATCGTACATATCTAATAAAAAATATGATTCATTTGCAGCAACGACGTTTTCCCAATGATCTTCTAATGAAAATATGCCACCTCCATGAAATTCTTTTGGTCTAGTAGACACAAATTCATCTTAAAATTACTAACAGACAAATAGATAGACAGCTCTGGTTAGTCACTCAATACGCTACTAGATACAAAGTAGGGGATCAATTTAATATAAACTTACATTGCAAATTGAACCCCCCCACCCACTAAAAACATATTTTGGGGAGAATTTCCAAATAACAAAAAAAAATGTTTTTTTAGACATAATAAAAGGAATGTGATCAACAGTCTAAAGAACTCTTGGAATGTCAAAGACTTGTCTCAAAATGACAGAATGATAGGTAAATATTCTACAAAGGCAACAAGAACCATGAAATCAATAGTCTTAGCAAACTCGTCGAATGATAATCAACCATACTTTTTCAGTTGTATATTAAACACAAATGAATAGACAAAAAGTATCAAATAGATTTTCCTTAATTCTAACATTGTTTTCTCCAGTCTTGCACCTAAAAGAACTACTGACATCTATTTTGACATCAGAACGGCAGAAGCAGACATCTTTTCAGATATTTTCCTGTAGTTATGTCGGAGGGAGACACGCGGGGCTAGAGACTTCTTTTGTATTTCATGATTATTTTGATGTCAGATGACCACACTGGTCAAAAGTATTATTTTCTCAAGTCTACTCAATATTCCCGAGAAAATGGCTGTGATCCAACAGAATTTTTTTCTTTTTTTTTTTCGGTGGTGGGAGGCTAAACACTGTCTGGGTTTTTTTGGCAAAGAGATAAAGCTTTTTCTTTCTTCTGTTATTTGCGAAGATTCTTAAGAAGAAAAGAATCCACATGAAACTCTGCTGGAGATTGTTTATATGTATGCATGTATGGAAAGCACACATTGGTATACTTATAGGTTACTTAGTAAATGGTCAAATCACATTGGACACATCGGTTCATACAAAAGACTATAAAAATGGTACTCAATGCCTCTCTTCTAAAAAGTAAGGTTGAGGGTGTGTGGTTTCAGATCAGGGATTGGAGTCACACCTATCCCCATTCAAAAGTATAGTGGCTGAAAGAAAGAACTCTACCAACCATAGTAAACACAGTTAAAAAAGGACACTTCAAAATCTGATTAAGACAGCTAGTTTTACTATCTTATTTGGAAGAGGCATGAAATGCAATGTGAATTTAATATTATGGTACTCTGTGTGAATTTTTATCGTTGGGATCATCAACTGATTACTATGTAACTGTTTGAAGATTTAAAAACGAAACAGTTATATTAATCTGGCAGTGTTGATCAAACTACACCCCCTTAAAAAATGATTTTAGGGTATAGTTATGTCTTATGGCTTATTAAATGAAGTTTATTGATTTAAAAAAGGTATGATCATAATATACTGAATATGGATGTTATTTTATCCTACACATCATTCAATTTTTTGAAACAC
Organism: Thysanoteuthis rhombus; assembly: GCA_963457665.1. Taxonomy (NCBI): domain Eukaryota; kingdom Metazoa; phylum Mollusca; class Cephalopoda; order Oegopsida; family Thysanoteuthidae; genus Thysanoteuthis; species Thysanoteuthis major. Next base: position 10,721,733 of record OY735206.1, on the reverse strand, counting down.
TGGGCTTACTTACGCAGGTTTCCCAAAAAATGTATATTTGACAATGAGGGATCAATAAGTATAACAAATGTGACTTGTTTTTCATGTCACTTCTATTGAGTGTTTACCCATGCGAATATTTAATCCATTGTGTTGGTTTTGATCTCCGACTGCATTCGAGCTATCTTCTGATATCAATTTTAAGAATACTTGTTACACTGAAAAACTTTTTCGAGTTGATTTTCTATGAAACATCTGTGAATGAATACCTATTCAGCCATTCTGTTTTCCTTATTATCTATAAAATCTCCACTATATACATTTATATTTCTGCCCTGTTTGGGCTTCTTCAGGCAAATGTTTATGTAGCAAATCCTTAATCCATTTAATGTATGTATGTATATATATATATATATATATACGTATAGCAATTTTGTCAAATTGCTATTCAAATCCCTCCTCATCTTATCTGATGCTTGTCTGAGGCATCACATCTCTCCCAGGCTTTGGTCAGTGTCCACATCTGACTCTGTTAGATCAGTATGGGCAGAAGGAAGGTGTTAATCAGCTGAGACTTGTGTTTCCGTGTTGGGGTATTCTATAATATACAAAAGTAATCAGCCCCACCACCTAGCTGCTAGTCTCTACAATAGTGGAATCATATAGGCGAACAACTAACTACTACAGGCCTCCTCTGGTAGTAGATCAAGCACTTCTCCTCTGGGGCTAGATCTAGCTCTTTTGGGATATATATATATATACGTATGATGAAATAGCATATTTGCTATAAGGGCACACTTGTGTTTCTGCCTTTTGAGCCTCTTTTAGTGAATAGTTCGATTCTCTCAGATCCCTGTCTAAGAATGTAATTGGGAGGTACATATTTTCCTGTTGATCTTTTGTTTATGATTCTTCCATTCATAGTATCGTAAGTTCTCGATTTTGTTAATCGCGTTTGATTTTTTAAAATCAATTTCTAAATTTTTGTTTTCGCAATATTTTCTTCATTATGCTATTAATTATTTAAAATTGTTTTGGATTTTCTACCGGTTAAACTGTTAGTCATTATTGCGGTCTTTCACAATTAACTTTTCGATCATTTGTCTATTTATCTTGGGTACTTTTAGGATATAAACTCATCACACACTGTATACTGAATTACAGATTTATACTCTCTCTCTCTCTCTCTCTCTCTCTCTATATATATATATATATATATATATATATATATATATATATATATATATATATATATATATATATATATATATATATGTAGCTCAATGGTAAAAGCATCGCTACATTGAAGCAGCTACCCTGTTGTTGGCAGGCTCGATTCCTGCAACAGCCCCATTTTTTTTAATTGTTTATTCTATTCATGTTGTCTAGGGAGAGTGATACATTAACTTTGTAATGATAGGAGATCATTTCAAATAAGTTTTTAAATAATATATCACAATTCATAATCATTTAGTTGGATCACATACATCCATTTCTTAATATATATGTATATATATTTATGTATCCATGTGTACGTGTGATAATTGTAGAGACTTACTAAGTAACATATTTTGTCTGACACCAGAGTTAGCTATTCAAACAGCTGAACACATAAATTAATATAGAAAATGAATGCTGAGTGGGAACTTGAACCCACATCCACAAGGAAGCAGTCTTAATGTGACTCAGCACTGCTGACCAAGCTAACAACACTCTTGATAAGCAGGAGATCGAAATGGCTCACTTAAACAGTTCATCTCTCCACTCTGCAATCATAGGCATAAATACTTATATATGTATATACATGTTCACATTTTACCAACAATATTTGAATCACATTGTCAGACATAAACAGTCTAATCTCATGATTTATATATATATAATAACATTAGAAAAAACTTGAGAGATCTTAACACTGCATTTCGAGAGAGAGCCAATTTTTTATGTTATGGATTTTTACTTCTCACAACAGCCAATTTCATCCATTTTGTAACTTTCAACTGAATGGTGTTTGATTGTCTTCATTTCTTTTAAATTCATCGGTCTTTCAGCATAATCACATCATGTTTACTTTTTAAGATGTATGAATTTTGAATTTAGCATCGTTGCTTGCTTGGACTTTTGAAATTCTAAATATAGTCTTGCTATTGTTTGTCTTTTTTCCCAATCATTGAAGTTGGAATTTTCATTTTCCATATTTTTTTGGAGGAAATTTATGTCTGCATTTTGATTTTGATTCTGTTCTTCTTTCTCCACCGAAATATATATATATATACCTGTATAA
>OY735206.1:10684470-10714470 GCA_963457665.1 Thysanoteuthis rhombus | reverse complement strand
CTGTCTTGCTCAATGGTAAGAGCATCGCTATATTGAAGTGACTACCTCATCGGTGGCAGGTTCAATTCCAATAACTGCCACATTTTCTCTAATAGTTTATTTTATTTTCATTGTCTAGGGTGAGTAATATATGAAACATGTAACGATGGAAGATCATTTCAAATAAGTTTCTATATGATATAACGCAATTTATAACTCATTCTGTCAGACCAAATATGTTAATTTCTTGATACATATATATATATATATATATATATATATATATATATATATATATATATATATATATATTACATATAAATTACATATATATGTAGGTATACATTGGGTGCTAGAAATGAAAATGTTTTGTTTGTGAAATGAACAGCTTTACTTTCAGAGCCATTATATATGCCCCCCCCCACATATTTTGCAAAAAGCAAAGAAAAAGCATTCAACAAGACAAAACTCTACCTTCAACAAGTTTCTCTGCAAACACAATAAAATATTTCAAAATCAAATTATAATAATTGTTCCATTAATTACTTAATGATCTGAGTTGATGATGACATTTTAGAGGATCAACTGCTTTAATTAATGCCATTCGTTTACATATAGTTATTCCCGGCCGAGCAACGAGTCTACAAAGATATAATGCATTGTTAATTGAACGTAATGAGCAGTAAATTAATGTTGAATTTGCTGTTGATAAAATCTGCATTTTGTCATGTGTGGACGATTGCTCTGGGTAAAAAGAGAAATGAAGGAAAGCAAAAATAGGGAAAACCACAAAAGAAAAAGAAATAATGTGTTTGCTGATATGAATCTCAGAATCGAATCGAGAAACGAGTGTAGCCATATATGTATGTATTTATGCATGGCCAAAGTTGCCAACTCAAAAAATATTTTTGTGCTAGATCGACTGCTAGAAACTACTAAATTTTTTCAAAAATAGGCAGAAATGGCCCAAAAGATGCTGAAAATGGTCAAAAAATGGCCAAAAATGTCCAAAATGCTCAAATATGTCTGTACTAACTTAGCACTTTTTCAAGCCACCAAAACAAGACACCCACTTGATTTAGTGCAAAAAGTACTATGTTAGCAACACTGTGCATAGCCACTTTTCTGGGGTGGGGTTTGAGGATGTGGGGGGGGGGGTCATAAAAGATATATTTCCGGAAAAGTAGGGAAGGATATATTCTGAATGCAGCAACCCTGTCACAAGCGAATGAATAATACAGTATTTTTATGTGGGAACATTATTGTGGTTCCATAAAACATTTGCATTGAATCATCAATATCCTTTATTGACTGCAAGGTTCCAATTATCGAACCCCCCTCATCTAAGGTGAGAAGGCATGATCCAGGGAGGATTGGGGGGACAAATGCCCCATTTGCCACCCACCGTTTGTGGACACCAATAAATCTACATGTCTTTGTAGAGCTATAAGGATGAAGGAATGTCAATTATTGTGCATTCGTTTTTGTGCGATTATTTATCTCGATGAAGTATATGTATCTATGCGTGGGTACATTTTTGTATGCATGATTAAATATGTTACCAGCACAAGTCTCTTGTTTTTTCCCAATACCCCAACACATGACAACACAGCCTAACATACCATTTTGGGGGGGCTGGGAAACTGAAAACTTTTTATACACAAATTCATAAAATTATTTTGTTTGTTATTACCTCCTTTCCTACATTAGAATCTTCAGCTTGTGCGTCTTGAGATGGTTGGAAGGGAGGAGGGAAAGTTAAGTCCGTTAATAAGAGGATAGAAGGGGAGAGGATAGAAAAGGAAGTTAGGTAGTATATCTCTGAATTCTTGAGATGAGGTATTATTATTATTTCTATTAATATTCGGACCATCCTCATCTTGGTTGTTTTTCATACAACGTTTCGGCCGTTGTACTCTATGACCTTCATCAGGTATCATCTGGTAGGTGTGGATTCGGTTCATTACTTCCCCACACTAACCAGATGATACCTGATGAAGGCCGTAGAGTACAACGGCCGAAACGTTGTATGAAAAACAACCAAGATGAGGATGGTCCGAATATTAATAGAAATAAGGAGTTAGGTAGTTCACTGTGTGGGTAGGAAGACTTTCACCTATGTTTGCATATCACTTAGATAAAAACATGAACAAGCAACACAGATTGAAAGGGATAAGGAAGAGAATGAGATGATACAGGCAAAGGATGAGAGAAAAGAAGAGGCATGAGATAATGGACAATCTTAATTGCTAACATCGATGGTATTTCTATGAGTTTTTTGTAATTTTTAATTATGCTAACATCTGCATACACACAGTGGCAATCATATGGTTGATGTCACTGGGGTGGTATCTCACTCCTTCCTGTGACCTCCCTCCTTCCTGAACTTGCTCTCTTCTCAGGATATCTAGAATTTTGGTGATCTTTTATACTGATACTATTCATTATTCATCATGATTCTCCCATACTATTGAATATGATGGTATAATCCTGAAAAAATCCATTAGGAACTTCAGGAGATATCATGTGGAAATTCATGAGTGTATATTCAAATTTATGAAAAAAGAAAAACAGAAAAATATCTCTAAATTGAAGAATATTCCTGGATCCACCCCAAAATATTTGTTACCTTTTCTTACACCATTGTCTGCTCTTCCAAGAAATTTCACTTAAATTCATCATGTACTTTCAGAGATAATGTGTTAACAGACATATATTATAAAAATATAAAAACCAAATTACCAAGAAACTATTTGAAAAAACTTTTAGGCATTCATCTTGATGTCATCTACACTGATGGTGTCACCTAGGGTTCTCCACTTGTTCTGCTACTGCATACACATGCTATCATATTTTTCTCCCAATACAACCAAGAGGAGATATGAATCTAAATGATAAGAAACAAAACAAAATTTGAAACGAATGATTGCATGAAAGTGTGACTCCATGGAACAGAAACAATGTTTTGTCGGAATTCTTCCAAGTTGAGACAGAAACAATTCAATTCCTTTTCTTTTTTTTTTCATTTTAGTTTCAAATTTCTCTGATTTTCATCGTAGATAAAGGATATCTATTTGTCCAAGAAAGATCTTACACGGGAGATAACTTGCTCAATTTGACAAAACCAAAGCTTGTGCATGAGTAAGAAAGATAAGAAAGATAATTATGCAAGAAAAGGGAATTCGGCTGCAACACAGCAGACAGATGCAAAACCAAAATAAGAGACAACTTGAAAATTTCTTTTGCCATAGTTGGTGGTAGTTCTCTTCCTGTTTCTTCTTTCAGAAACAACCAAATTATAGACAACCAGCTGAAAACCAGCCCTATAATCACAGACCCCCAACAATTTTATTGAGAGGGAGGGGTTCAAAAACCAACTTGCTACGAACATTCCTGGGGATCCCATCCATACAAACAGAAAATCCCATCAAGATACATTGTGTGGTTCCCGAGTTACACTGTCACATACAGACGGACAGATATTTGGTGAGCTATAGTAGGATAGATGACAGCATGAAAATGTAACTTCACAAACAGGAACAATGCTTAGCCAGAATCCCCCCACATGGAGCAAGAAACAATTCAATTTATTTTGAATTTTTTTTTTTTTGTTTCTTACCGACAATTTATTTCTAATACTCTTTGTAGATAATGGATATGTTGTCCAAGAAAGATCCTTCAGATGAGATAACTTGCATAACTTGACAGAACCAAAGCTTGTGCGACTGTTTAAAACTCAAACAAATACGATGAGACAAAAGTGAATACAGTTGCAACAAAGCAGACGGAAGTAAAACCAAAGTGAGAGACGACTTGAAAATTTCTGAACACTGAATGCACAGCTGTGAGAAAAGAGTATTTGAAGTGATACGTGACGAATAACAAAAGACTGTCAAAGACTCAGATGGAAAATATTTATTGTGAGAATAACAACGTTCGTTGCCTAATGAAAAGGATAATATTGGTTTTTATCTTGCAAAGAAAGATAAAATCTTTGCACAAATCTGTTTACGAATTCATGTTCAGTCATACAAACAGATAAAAAACATTACCACAGATAGCAAATAATTTACCATACAATATGTAACTCAAAAAGTCAGAAAATTTGACCATGAAAAGAGAAAATACTTCAACAGCTAATTTTCATTTTGCAAATAAAGATTAACATACACCTGAATCTGTTCACATTTTTAGAAGGACAGAGTCTGTTCCAGAAGTTCATATTTATTATGTGAGGAGCAGTCTACCATAATTGTCAAGTAAAATAATTTTCAGTCCGTTATACGAAACTACGGCTAAGTATTCCGGTTACTTCTACTCAGTGTCAGTAGATAATAGCTGTTATTTTAGTTCATTTTTTACTAGATTTCTCAAGAACTGCTGATCCAAACAGCTTTAAATTCAACACTGCACTATCTTGTGCACTGACTAATATATCTGGAGAATATCAGAATAAAATATCTGGCAAATATCAAATTCATGCAAGAACTTTATTATCTCATAATCACTCTACTATTGGCCCATTGTTTCAACACTAATAGTATATTTTCAAGCAATAGGCAAATTGTAGTGTCATACACATACAATAAAATTATTGATTATTACAAGCTCTGTTCTTTTCTATTATTGTTGATAAAATATAAAGCATTATGTATTGCAAAAATAAACTATACATATATATATATACATAAAGAGAGAGGGAGGGAGGGAGGGAGAGAGATGTATGACTCCTTCAGAAATGATGTGTAAATAACATTACTGCAGTCATACTGTCCTGGTTCTCCTTCACAGGGACGGTAGATCCCTAGAGCCAGCTCAACATCTACCAACTGTTGATCATTCACTCATACTGCCGGAATACACCCGCAAAGGGGTAGCAAACCACTATAGCTAGCACGCATCTGCCAAGAGAAGGACACTCCCGTCAAACCTACAACCTTGGAATACTGCTCCGATATGTGCCACCTCGGAGGACCATAGGATGCTAAGCCCTGGTTTAAAGGGTGGGGTTGGCCATGGGCAATCTGTCCTCTCCTTAAAAATCCACTACTCAGGCTGGAAGGAAAAACCTGTCAGTTGTACGCAGGGGTGCAGTGCATGGAGAAAAACTGCTGCAGGAATCTCTCTGAACAATCTTCGCTCACAAAATCAAGCCATTCATTAGGAAAAAATGAAAGGAATCAGACGAAAACATTTCAGTAGTCAATGAACATTTTATACCTGAATCCTGATATACATACCCTTCATTCTACTCTCCCCTTTCATTTGCGACTAAAAAGATTCACATCCAACAAAATCTAGTGATAAGACTATCAGACTATCAACTCAATGGTAGAAGTGGGGCGGACATTATTCTCTAACTGGACCACATTCAAAGCTGAAAATACATGTTTGAACGTTAGGAAAGATATTCTGCAGAACACCTGAGAGATAGTTGTAAGACACTAAGCAGTTTTTGGAATGAAATGGATTTTTGCATATGCATACTGCTAAGAGTGCTAACTTTTTAGGTGCTGGGGCTGAGGACGACAGCCATTAGGGAATGCATTTTGTCTTGTTCATTTCTTCGGGCTTTTTTAATTTTACAGAGGTACTGGAGCAGCACTCAAGAGAGCAATGGTAGTACAGCACCCCCTTCATACAACAGACAAGCTTTCAGTCACAAATTGTCAATTCATGTAGCTAATCTAATGTAACTGGAGCCAACATTTATCACATTTTAACTGATAAAAGTGGGATTTACATTACTCAATCATTCCTATTGGATAGACATGTTTGATGTTCCTAGCTTTGCCGGTTCATCTCCTTCCGCTAAAACTAGTACTCTTTTTTTCATGTTAGAAACCATCAACTGAAATGTCAAAATAGGTTTCTTCAGTTTTTAGGTTGGTCTGGCTCACTATGTACTCATGTACTCATGTATCACGCCTACAGGCTACCCCAATGGAGTTAGAAGACTGAAATTTTGAACATTTACTCCTTATTTAGAGAGAATGTTTGTTTTTTTGTTTTTTTTAGCCCCCAAAATGGGTTCTCGGTAGAAGTTCAGTTTGCAATATGAGTTCACGCTAAATTGATCCCTTAGTTTTTGTCTGCCTGCTTTTTGAAAATTTAGACGTTTCAGTGATCACACAAAAGGCGGGAGAAGTAATTCATTTATTGATCACCCCCTTCTCCAATATTTTAATTGATTACGCCCAACACAGCATGCTGCCAAAAGATGTTAGTTATTTGACAGATTTTATTGAGTGGCTAACCAACCTATTTTTTTTCTCACTTCTTTGCTGTCAATCTCCATTGCCTGGTTGAATACTGCATTTTATGTTTTCTGAGAGGATCATTACAATGGGTTGAAGCTCTGGTTTTCTCCATTAGACCGCTTCAGAGTAAAGCCTTGAATGCTGGAGAAATCCTGAAAGCTTGCTGGCTTCAAAAAGATCCCATTAAAACAGTAAAAAAAAAAAAATATATACATATATATATATATATATATATATATATATATATATATATATATATATATATATAATATATGTATTCTTTGACAAGCCAAGTTGATACAATTCAATAAATCCCTTGGGAATAAGGTAAAAAGATGGCTCAGAATAAATATTTGAGTTTTTTTTTCTAAGTAAATAATCAAAAGTTTAGGACCATTAAGTTTTCAACCAGAGAGGTGCAAGTGGCCAAGTGGTCAAGGGAACGAAGAATGGGATTACTTGTGTTCACTTTGCACTAACGCCTTTGGGAAAATCATGAATCCATTTCTCCATCCAGATTTAGATTAGAGTAGCGCAGGATGAAGTAAGTGATACCACTTCAGGTGCTTGTTACCTCTAAGTCTGATTCATGTATTGCTCAAGGGCCAAGCAGGGATGACTGGAGCCGTAGTCAGCGTATAGGTACTACTAACTTATGACCATAACATTTTTAACATTATTTCAACAATAAACCCCATGCAACTTTCAGTGGTTCAAGTGCAAGTAGAAATGATTGCAAAAAAGTTGCAGAATGATTCAATTTGCAACTACAGGTCTTAACCCTCACCTGGAAAATTCCTCTGAAGTGTTGACATTCAAGCTGTAAGTTTTTGCCGCCAAATCTAAATGTTCATGCATTCTATACATCATGTGGAGTAATTTACCCAAATTACACTTCTCCACTTAAGTAAAGAGTCACAAAAAGAGTGAGAGAGAGAGAGAGAGGGAGTTAGAATGAAGGATATTAATTAAGTTCTAGTCATGCCGTGTTATGTTGATAGCAAAAGATTTGGTCCTCATGCAATGTTTCTGTTTTTAAATCATAAAAAAAAGCAAATGCGAGCATTGTGTCAGTTTGTTCAAATATTTACGACAAGTACTATACATACATATATATATATATTATATTATACATATGTAAATATATATATATATATATATATATATATATATATGTATTATATATTATACATATATATGTATTGATGGTGATGTTATCTATATATCGCAATTACGCTCATCATGGAAGGAGATTGGTAAGGCCTTTGTCCACCAGTGGACAAATATTGACTAATGATATATAAATAGATATATATTATAAATTTATTCCTCAATTATCATACCATAAATAGGGCCTTGATTGTTTGCTTTTCCCAACAATATATATATATATATATATATATATATATATATATATATATATATATATGTATGTACATGTCAGTATCATAGCTGTATTATAGTGTATATATCAATATAAAGCTGCAGTTTCTTTGGTTACAAAAAAAGAATTATGTAATTGAAATGGTGTATGATAACTATATCTATTGCAAATCAATGAAATGGCATATAACAACAATTTGTTGTACTTTTGACCTTCCTTACTTGACCTTTTAACCTTTTCATCTCAAAAACACATTCTTCTTCTTCTTCTTCTTCAGAATTCATTGTTGAGCTAAATATGCCTACCTTTTGCATTTACTGAGGGACACATCAGAAACTTCCACAACCTCCACCCATCAGTAACAATCAAACAACTGCTGTATTCTGTCGAAACCTTTGGAGGCAGGCTACTTTAAAAGACATCATCAAAATTATACATATATATATATATATATATATATATATATATATATATATATATATATATATATAGGAGAGACCTGGGCACAATTAGAGATGGAGCACAGTGAGACAACCCCATTTCCTCAAAAACTGTAGCCAGGAAAGTGCTGCCATCTTGTGTCGATATGTACCATTACACAGCCTTTCTTTCACCAAGATGGCAGTATGTTCCAGCCTACCCTAGTCTCCTCTATATATTTTTATGTACACATGCACACACATACATATATATGTATTTATACATACTTGTATACACATATATACATACTCACATGTACACACAAGCACATGGACACGGATATACATAGATTTATAATTTTTATAATCATTGCATTTTAATGTACTAGTAAAATCCACAATACCAAGTAGCAGCAGTCTTCCGACGTCCACGATCGGCTTCCCCAAGATTCGCCAGACCACTTGATCACAGGCATCACAGAGCCAATAATTCCTGATAACTATCTAGTTTGTTATGCCATCTTTGTTTTTGCCAGCCTCAATTTCATATATGATCTCTGGAGATCCAAGCTATGAGCTATGATGTCCAGCAATTGTCTGTAATTCTTGCAACGTACCATTTGAGTTTTCTTATGGATTCTATGATAACTCTGACTCCTGTTTGTTTTTCAGTGGACTGTTTTGTCTTGTGATCTCACCATGTGATGTTGAGCCTGATTCTCTTCCGTGCACTTTGCATGGTTCTCAGCTTGATGGTTAATCTTTTGGTTAGGTTTCCATGTTTCAGCTCCATACCTGGCATAATTGAATGTACCTACGTATAAGCCTTCTGACCTGAATAGGGTTTTATTACTAATTCCTCCTTCCTGAAAAACAGGTAGGCTCGAACAATTGTTAATTATGATGTGATGGTATAACAGGCTCAAGAGTTGCATTAAGACTTCTTGTTCCATGACCTTTTATACACAATGGCAGATGACGTGTTCCACTTTCTAAGCATGAGACATAAGAGATCAAAATGCTCTCCAGGAAACAGATATATCTTGACCCACATGCACGCACATATTCGTACAACGCATAAGCATTTCTGTATATAAAAGCAAATACCCTTTGTTTTCAGTAGTCCCACCAAATAGGGTTTAGTTTTTAGCTATAACTGTCTTTAAAAATAGTTAAAATCAGCTGATCTGTTTTTATTTTTGGCTAAAAATGTTCTTTACTCATTTCAAGTCCACGAATTAAAAAAAAGATGTCCATTTATTTTTATTGAACTTACTAATTTTTTTTTTTCATTGGGCAGATTTTTGGCTATCATAGATTTTTATCAGCTAAATTGGAATGAAATCAGCCAGATCTAGCTGAAAAATGGCTATATTTGGCAACCCTAGTTTTCCATCTTCAATTGAATCGTCTTCATATAAATAGAAGATTTGGATTCGCATTGAATATTGTTGGAGGTAAGGTTCTCTGCTTGGGAACAATTGTGCCTCCCAGTGAAGGTCAAACCCACAACACAGTAGTAACGATTGACTAGACTAACGCAACAACCATTATCAAGTAGTGAAGTGCCCAAGAAATAGGTATCATATGCTATAGTATTGCTTTGCATATGTTCTATACAGAAGCTGCCTTTTCTTTATTCAGATACAAGAGAGGAGTTCATTACGGGCAAAGAATTCATGAACAGAGTATTATAAAAAGGATGCATCTATCATTTTGACAACTAGTATTCAATCAACTGTATACTTTTAAATATAAGCCGACAGTGAATATAAGAGGGGATCAGAATTGAGCATAAGATTTGAGAAAATACTCGAATATACACAACGCTTGTCATTTTGCCATAATATCGTCATGAGAGATATTCCCTTTTTATGAATTCATCATACTTGGTCAGCTATCACCAAAACATTAATATTTTTCATCTTCAACATATCCTGTTGTTTTTAGTAGTTGGCATCTTGCTGCTAACTGAGTTACCTCATAGGAGAGTGTCTATTCATGTATGCGCCGTAAGGTCCTCTCAGCTTGGTTGCCAAGTAACATCAAGGCTGTTTTACTGATTGTATAGATATTCAAATTGGTTGGATACTCTCTGGATTGACCAATTAACCCCCCCCATCCCTAAAATACTGAGTAGTAGGCATTGACAGGTCAATTTTTTTTACATACGGGCCCCATCAATGGAGCTAGGGGGCTGAAAATTTGAAATTTACTCCTTTTCATGTCTAGAAAAAAATCTTTTCAGGGTTTTTTTTTCAAAATTCTCCCTAAAAAAAGGTTTTTAAAAGGGGTTTAATTTACAATGTAAGTTTATGCTAAATTGGTTCTTAATTTTTGTCCGGCTGCATTCAGGATTGTTTCATGAAAATTTAGTGTCTAACGAAATGCTAGTGTTATAACTTATTCATTGATCATCCTTTTTTTAATTGATAACCCTCAACACAACATGCTGCCAAAAGCCATTGGATACAGGACAGTTTCAATCCAATGACTAACCAGACCTGTTGTATCTGAAATATGTGATTCATTCTCTGTCCCTATATTTTCAATATTAGGTTATTCTCACTAATAACTAGTTATAAAAACACCCAGAGAAATTAAATCATAAAAGAAAAAGATAAAATCTGGATAAATGAAATACAGTCTAATCCTTTCCTACATAGGTGACTCATAAAATCTTTCAGAAAACAGTAAATTTCACCCAGGTGTCTATGTAAGATAACAAAATGTAGAAGAATCATGATTTACTTAGAGCAAAAAATCCAATTCTTCTTTATCCGAAAGCTGAGTGTTCCCATAAGAACCTTCATGAGCCAAAATATCCTAAAGCAAAGCAAAGAATACAGTTATCGTTGATTTATATGGAAAAAATTTGAACGTTCCGAGAGCACAAAATCGGCATGATGGTATGTTAGGCTGATTCATTGCAAATCAGTGTGGTAGGAGGTCCAGGAGAGTGAGTTGAAGGAGAGAGAGGAAGAGGGTACACACTCTGCCTCTATAATAGCTTGCTGCAAAATAAATGCTGAACACCATTTTTGCTTTACACCTTTTTTTGTGGAAACAAAAAAAGTAGCACAAAGCAAACTTTTGAAAAGCCATCATCAAAATTTGACCCTTCACTGACCACTATCAAATAACGGTTTCAAATCCAGGAACAACTATCCAAGCCTTAGGAGTGTCTTACATTGATGGACAAAGCAACTTTGGAACAAAACCTCATTCGTGGAGTATGCAGTGAGGATTAAATTCCCAATCATTGGTTTCCAGGCTCAGAAGACAAACCAATGTGCCGTGGCAAAGCTCTTAGTTAATGCTTTTATTAGGGGACTTTGAATCGTATACTGAAGCTGAATGCCTTTTACTCGAATTCAATAATTTCAGTTTTTTGTTTGTTTTTTTTACATATGTGCAATAATTATTAAAGTAAATAGGTTTGTTTCTACTTGCAATATTTGGGGGGGGGGAGTTGAGCAGAAAAAAACTTTTATGCAAAGGAACACACACTCACAGTGCATGTGTTTTGAATGCATGTTTTTGTCTTAAATAAAGACATTTTCTTCTTCTTCTTGAGTCTTTTGAACTGACCATATTTATTCTCGTACAATGTAATTTCATACATAATGCAATCTCCTATTTTTGTATGTAAGAAAGCATGTTAATCACAGCTACCCACAACAAACCAATTCAATCACTGTTGCTAGGTTTAGGTCATTCATGCATTCTGATATTTATTTGTGTATATATATATATATATATATATATATATGTATACAGAATTTTCCAAGCCTTTAAAGTTTGTAATAGGAACATGAAACTTTGCACATACATCCCCATGAGAAGGGAAAATATGGGGGGGGGCTTCTTTTGAACCCCTCCCCCATAATAGTTTGTTTTTTTTTGAGGGGCGGTCAATTTACAATAAGAGTTTATGTCAAATTGGTCCCTTACTTTGCAAGCTAAAGTATTCAGGCTTGTTTTTTGAAAATTTGTGCTTTTTAGTGATCACAGTCAAATAAAGGCAAGAAAAGTTATTCATCTCTCTTTTTAATTGATCACCCTGTTGAGTGACTAACTAGACCTGTTTTGTTTTTTCCAAATCATAACCTCATAATTCAAACCATACTGGTAGTATTTTCATTAAGTTAATTTTACCACCACCACGAGCTAATTTTCAAGGTGAAAAGTGGCATAGATGGGAGATGGTGATTCATAATTTCCCTTGGAATGCTAGTATTTTTAATTCCAAGTACAACATGATCCTCACTTCATTATGCATAGAAGGTGTGAAATAGCCTGTTCTCAGTTTGTGCTAACTATCATTTTATCATAAAGAGGATTGAACAAGCCAGTGTAAACCTTAGATTTGAGTATCTCTGGCTACACAAGAGACACTAACATGAGGGTTTCTGCGGCAATACTTTTTATCCTTGTCACTCCCTGTCGTTCCTTGTCAGACCTTAATGAAATATTTTGATGAAAAATCTATCCTTGCCACACCTTAATGAAAAATTTTGATGTAAAATCTATTCTAATATTTCATTAACCTGTTGCAGGAAGTTTGTTTATCTTTGTGAATTAGTAGTATTAAGAGATGGTGGTGATAGTTTTTGCATCAAAATCTTTCATTAACGTGTAGCAGGGATAAAAAGTACAGCATGTGTTTCTGTCATGGAGAAGTCTTTGCTAACCACATATGCAAGGTGGCTATGAGAAGCAAATTAACATTGCAAGTTGTTCTCGTCAAACAAAGCAATTGAATATGCAAGTTGGCTACCTTCCAGAGGAATGGCTTGAGACTGTGAACACTGTACATAGCAGTTATTTTGTTGGTACAAGTGAACAAAAATGCCATAGTATTATACTTGTATTTAATATATATATTTATATATATATATATATGTATATATATATATATATATATATTTATGTATATATATATATATATATATATATATATATATATATATATATATATATATATATATATATATATGGGCGTTGAATTACAAATACAAAATTTCTCATGCATAGATAGGATAGTTATCCCTCTTCTTATGTGAATGAAATAATTGATTCAGATTTTTGCTTTTTTTCTCACAAGTACTTTCAATCTCCTTCCTTGTAAATTCTCTCAATTCAGTGGTGAATATCAATCACATGAGTCAAACATTATACAGTGAAAATTACAGATCAAAATTCAACTAATTACTACATCCTAGGCAACGGATTGAGTGATCCGCTCTCATAATCCTTCAACCTGATTTCAGCCATAGATTACAGTCATTTTCTAGTGGTAATATATTCATAAAAACTTCATGGCAGATAGTCCGAAGAATCTTTTAGATTGCACTGTGGTAGAAACAACACAATTTTGTTTTAAACTAAGAAAAGAAAAAATGTCTCTACTTGAAAAATTGGTCCCAATTAAAATTCAGTTGACGTCACACAGATATGCCCTTTCACAGAAAATGAGAAATATAAATAGAGTGATGCGTGTGACAATATATTTGTTGCCAATTTCCCAGTGTTACACAACAAATCTAATCAAAATTAAATTGTTTTTTCAAATTAAATAGATTAAACTGATTTTTCTTCGCACAATGAATTAAATTAGATAAAATGGTTCCTTTGAATTTAAATAAAATATATTGTTTTTCTTTTGCTTTGCATTTGTTTGTATGTAAATAGATTGAATTGTTTTTATTTATAATAAATAGAATTGTTGGTTCAATTGTTTGCCTTACGGGCATCTGAGATGGGGGGGCGGGGGAAACAGGCATTTGTCCCCAACCCCTAATCAGGCTTTCTCAGAAAGGGTGGAGGGATGTGAGTCTTGCAACAATATAGTCAATAAAGGATAATGGTACTGTACAATTGTTTTATGTAACCCCAACTTAATATACCCATATAAAAAGATGGTATACTTCTTTGCTGGTAACAGGGTTGCCAGCCATTGAGATATATTCTGAACATATCCTTTTGCCTCCCTCTCTAGAGCACACCCCCGGGAAAAATGGCAGCACACCCCCTTGCTTCTTAAATTTTTTTATTTTTGCATTAAAAAAGAAACATTCTGAACCAATGATTGTGCTTACTTTGAGTGACTTAGATCACATGACATGACTGTGTGATGTCACATGGATTCAAATTGGGACCAATCTTTTCAAGTAATGCCAAAAAAACAATATCAAATGCAATGTCTGTGGACTGTACCATAGCATGCATGAGGAGAGACTCCCCAATTGAAGTGACTAAGAACTTCTAAGGAGATTTAGCCGTTGTGCAGTGACCAGCCAGTATACAACCATGCAAAATCAAATAGTAGACGCTCAGTGAATCGGTCTAAATAGTAACCACAGAGTAAATTGGTATGCCTAGTATTTCATAATCACAGAGCAATTACTCCCCAACTCAAGTGCCAAATATCGTCAGTGTCGGCCTGTGCATACATGATGGTAGGTAGTAAGACTGATATTGTAGGTTAAAAGACAGAATAATAACAATAAATACAATTTAACTCTGGTGTTACAGCATTTGCTTGTTCCTATCCATGTGACTAGGGGTGTTGCCAGCTTCTTAAGTTAAGGGGAGGGAGCTCACAGAAAAGGCACAACAATACACTGAAGAATTTTAGATTAATTCTATATTTTTATTTTGTATTTGAAGTCAAAACACAAGCAAGATACTATTTTACGTATCATACTACACTTTCTTTTGAACTACATTCGGAAAGCCGAGAAGGAGGGGGGATTCTGTCAACTGGGCATCTCCATACGCTTCACCCAGGTTTGTGCCCTGGAGAGGTCACTTCAGTGTCATTCCATTGTATATCGAAATAAGAATGTCTTCCTTCCTTCTATTCATTGAATTAATGAAGAGAAAGCGAGCCAAATGCTTATTTCTATGATATTGTTTCCTCAAAGTTTTTTTCTATGTTCAAGAGTGATTCATTAAATAATAGAGAACAAGTTCCTTAATTATATTCTAATTGTTTTCTCTGCGCCAAAGATTGTTTACGTTAAAAATAAGATGTTTATGTTTGTATTAAAAATAAGATGAAAAGGTTTTCATTGTAATTCCACCGAAAGAAAAACAAAATAAACAATGATTACAATATGAAAGAATGAAAGGGAAAAAAATAGTAGAAATTTTTAAAAAATTAAAGAATAGATAAAAACAGAAATGAGTAAAAATTAAATCATAATTTAAATAGAAAACGTTACATAATAACAAGAATATGAAAAAATGATTTGCTTGCATTGTTTCCATTAATTACAATTCATTTTATATCTATCAGTTTTTGTGTTCGATTTCAAAAGTATAACACAGCCATAAAAACTGCTTATTTTCAACATTATTTCAATGGAATTATCCAACTCTTTCCCTAAAGCTTTTGGGAATGATTAAAAAATGAACAAAAAAATTATCCATCACAGAAAAAATTCATTATCAAATCATTATTCTGCTTGTTTGTATGTACGACCATTACACTTTCTGATTATTATCTATTCTCCTTATATTTTTTATCCTTTCTTTTCTCCCTATCCCATGCAATGTAATAAATAAGGGTAAGAATGGAAGAAGGTACTTATGCTTGAATATGGAGCAAAATGGAGATTCCATCTCTACTCATCATCTTAATTAATCAACAAAAATGGAGAAGGGATGGACACTTATCAAGAAGAAATGACAACAGATGGAGCAAAATATACATATGTATATATGTATATATATATATATATATATATATATATATATGTATATATTATCATCAGCAGCATTATAAATCCACTGCTGGGCAAAGGCCTTTCTCATCTCCTTCCATGATGACTGTAATTGATAACCTTTACTGTGTCTCACTGGCAAACCTTTCTGCCTTATCTATCTATCTTTTTTGGTCTTTCTCTACTGTATTTACTATCCCACGGGCACCAATTGGTTAGCCTTTTGCTCCATCTGATATCATTTTTTCTTGACGAGTGTCCATCCAATCTCCATTTTTGTTGATTAATTATTTGTATAATATCCATCACTTAAGTCCTCACTCTGGTCAATGTTGATCTTTTTCTATTTCTTGGAGCTATCCCTACCATTGCTCTTTCCATCGCTCTTTAAGCAATACCAAGTTGTTTCTAAGTTTGTTTTGTTAATTTACATGTTTTGCATCTGTAAGTCATAGCTGGTATTATGCATTCATTGCATACTTTACATAATCGAGAGACATTTTTGTAGGTATTATACATTTTTGATCTGCAACGATTTTTCTCGTTAACAAATAAAGCGGTCTTAGATCGTGTAAATAAATAAAGAAATGAGCATTCTGCAGGGATTGAACCGATGTCAACATTGGAAGCAGCCATATATACAGGCTCTGCAAGTTACTACAAGAATGTCTTTATAATTATCATATTCAGCTGGATATAAATTGTGTATTTACTGATATTTCATATATATATATATATATATATATATATATATATATATATATATATATATATATATATATATATATATATATCATACATACATGAAGATTTTTGTGCAGTAAACAAGTATTAGACCTATCTGTTATAGAAAATACTAATACATTGGAAATTATACATCATTTCTTACAACTTTTAGAGTAAATCAATTAGAAGAATTGAGAAAAATCAAGGAAAAAGTTAAAAAAACACTACAAGATATGACTGACAAATGGAGACGACTTATCATGTTGACAGATGTGTGGCTTGAAGTGTCAGAGCACTAATAGGTTTTTAAAGAGACAAACCAGATACTCCGTTATTACTAGAAGAAGAAGAGTGAGACATTTTGTGTGAATGATGCTTGAAGAAGAAAAAGATAATTCACTCTACACTGATTGATAAATCATTAGATGAATGTGTTATGATTGGTCACTTTTAAAAAGTGACAAACAATGAGTAAAAAAAATATTGTATTAATTTTGACTACTATTTACCTTCATATCAATTTTTTCACAGTTCTTATCACAATTCAACTTGCTCCATTACTCTGTGGTAGCAAGCAAATAGCACAAAAAGAAAATAAAGAAAAACTCGCAATCACAGTCAATAATTGAACAACTGTAGCGTCAAAATTTAATGTCATGTAAAAAAAAAAAATTCCATCCAAGAATAAATATGGTCAGAATGAATTCTATTCATGACATCACTGGAATTTTCCACAGGAACTCATCTAAAATAGAGTTTTTAAAAAAGATCTTGAAATATCTAGATTCTAGAGAATCTCAGTGTTGTTAATGAACCCATCAAAATGAAGACCCAAAAATGTCAAAAAAGCATTTTTACCAAAAATAAAAGAAGTTTTAGAAGGGGTCTAGCAGAATACTGATGCCAATGTTCAAGTTAATAGACAAAATAGTATGGCTAGGAGCACTGGAATAAACAAACACACGCAAATATAAAAAACAAAACAATAGAATCCATTTCTGATGGCTACGGTTGTTCAGCAAGACTTACTGCTGCAGTGTCAAACTCCATTCCAACTGAAGATGATTTCTGCAACTTTTGTATTGTATACATAACGAATAAAAAATTATAAAAGAATACTTTTTTTTTGTAAAAATGTGTTCATTTATTAGAATGAAATAAGCCCGTGTGTATCTGTCTGATAGATATTTGTTAATACCTAAGATTTGTCAATTTGAATTAGTCAGTAAGACAACCTCCTGGCAATCAATTGGTCATGAGTTCCAATCATGGTACGAGAATGTGAATTTTACAAAACCCAAATTTTGGTGAGGGTTGTTCTTGTCATTGTTCTTGTTCTTGTTTCGATAGAAAAATCAACTCCAGTTGCAGAGTTTAACAAAAACAAAAAAGATTTTATCTCAACACGTCACTAAAATCGGAAAAACAAGGCTGTTGTTGGAAACATTTTATTTTGCAGAACAAAGCAATCTCAGCCTCTGCAGCTATTAACTCTTGAGACCCAGGGTATTTTGTGTCATGTCATGTTGGCAAAATATCTTGTCAGCTGCTTCAGGACACTTATACCTTGATCACCATCAATGAATGGTTCTGAATCCCTATCTGATTAAATGCCAGCATAATTAATTCTTCAAAGAATGCAAAATCAATTATCAGTGCTGTTTCAAGGTTACATAGCACAAAAGTGTGAGTTGGACGGGGCAGGATGTCTTCAGGGAACATTCTCTTCTTTGAATTTCCATTTATTGCAACCTTAAATGAATGATTTCTGTGTATTAAAATTCATTAAATCATTTCTTTGTGAATTTTATATTGATTCAATTGTGAAGCTTTTTTCATGGCAAATCAGAGCACATGAATCATATCTTATGAGAAAATGTGAACTATAACTGTCAACATAAGTTTCTTCTTTGTTGAATTGGTTAGGCTGTCTGGCTGGCTGGCTGGCTGGCTGGATGGATGGATGGATGGATGGATGGCTAAGCTTGTAGGTAGGTATGTATACATTACACGTAATGGGGCTATAGGGCTGAAAATTTAAACATTTCCACCTCATTTTGTCTGGAAAGAAAACATTTCTCTCATTTTTCGACCCCACCCCATAAGACTCTTCGTGGGGGTTCAATTAGCAATGTAAGTTTATGTTGAGTTGGTCTCTTAGTTTACGTTCGTTTTTTTGAAAATTTGGACTTTTTTAGCGATCACTGGCCCACAAAAGATGAGAGAACAAACTTATCTATTGATCACCCCTTTTTCTGATTTTTTGATTGATCACTCCCAATACGGCATGCTGCCAAAAGTAATTGGTAATATAATAGTTTCTTTTGAGTGACTAACCAGACTTGTCTATCTAAAAATAATCATTTGCAGTATGTCTGCATAGAGGAAAAAAGGATCACAGGTATAAACTGATATATATATGCCACAGTTATTGATATTTTACTTTCTACAAGTAGAATGTTTGCCTTTAGTTTGGTAGGCAGCGGTTCAATCCACCACCTAGTCATACCAAAGACTTTAAAAATGGTACTCAATGCCTCTACACTAAGCAATCAGCTCAAGGACTAGGACTAAGGAACTAACAAGGCTAAAGGGTTATGGCCAAATCACATTGGATACACCAGTTCTTGTAAGATCACAAAAGTTAAGCAACATCAAGCCAGTATTTAGATGGTTGACTATTGGGGGTAACCTAGTATGGTGAGCAGAACGACTCTTTGATGGCCCTGGCAAGCCAGAAGTGGGTCTTACTAATGATTGCCTGTGTGCATCTAACCCGCAACACCCTCGGTGAGAGTTAAAGCAGAGAACGATGATACAAAAATACACACATTGCCGTCACAGATAGGCTCAGAGAAAATTTTTTAAAAAGTCATTAACTTTTCCTTCAAGGATTTCCAAATTCATAACTCCACAACAAACAGGAGGTACTTGGCTCCCAGAAGAGGAATTTGCAAAGGAAGAGATTTTAATGAGGGGGAGGAATTGGAGAGAAATTCCAGTTGAGGGAGAAACATATAATAGGGAGTATCATCATCATCATCAGCCTTTTAACACCTATCATTGGACATAGACCCTCCCCAAGATTTGCCTGATCTCTCTATCATAGATGTCGCAGTGCCAATATCTACTGAACCGGTCTAAATCGTCATGCCATCTAATTTTCTGTCAATCGCAATTCCAAGTATGATCCCTTGCGATTGATATCATGAGTCATGATGTCCAGTGATTGTCAGATATTTTAGCAACTTGGCCTGCCCATTGCCATTTGAGTTTTCTGATGATATCTTTGACTCCTGTTTTTCTTTGATATAATGTGTTAATGGAGAAAATGATTCCTAGAGGACCATTTAGAAAAGGGAAGGAAACTTGGGATTATAAGGGTAGGAATGTGACCAGAGATTCTGGGAACCACAACTTCACATTTTAGCTTTCTACTGCCAAACCAGAGATTAACAAACATGAGGGCTATAATCAAACAACAATGAAATTACTGATTATTTTTAACCAGTCATTAGTAAACCTCCATTTTGAAATTTACAAAACAAAAAGAAAAAAGAGCCAACATTTTATTGTCACTACTTTTTTTATTTCCAAACTATTTCAGTCTGCTTTTTCTTTCTTTTTATTTTTTCATTTTTTTCAAAATTTGAGGGAGGAATAAAAAAAATTTAACATTTGATCTGTAACTTTAGTTGATTTTTGGTTTTGGTTTTTTTTCTCTCCAGGATGCAAAATAAATTTTGATTTTGATTGAAAAAAAAAAGGGGGGATGAGAAAGTTGGATTGAAGGCTGAAGGCTCTATGCAAATATTAATTACAGACAGCCATTAAAACAGAATTATAGGATTTGTGGGGAAATTCGACTTGGGAGGAGGATACGGCATTGAGAGGGACAAACTTTTTCAAGCGAAAGAGATTAATGAAGGCTACAAGAAACCATTATAAAAACTCAGAAGGAAATGGAGCCGGTCATGTTGTGAGAATGGCAGACAACCGCTTGATATCACAGCTCACAATGTGGATGCCCAGAGATCATACGTGAAATTGTGGCTGGTAGAAAATAAGATGGCGTGAAGAGCTAGACAAGTTTTAAAAATACTGGCTCCACGATAGAGAGGTCTGGTGAATCTTAGGCAATGTCTATATCTAACGACAGACACTAAAAGGCTGATGATGATGATGATGATAATAAAGATCAGGGGTGCAGTGTTGCTAAATTTGGCACCTCTGTGAAGAAAGAAGCTAAAATGAACTAGCATTCAAAGGTAAATCATGAATCTCCACCCCCTATATATGTTGTGTTCATACCTGTCAAGTTTCAATACAAAGAATGAGTGAGAACCTTGTGAAGTCAGGATAGATACATAGATACATGAAATTATCAGAAAAAATGAATAACCCAAAACCAGCAACAGTTATTGACCAGTCTGTTGTGGGTAGCAATGATCAATGGTCGAAATGAATCATTTCCAAACTTCCCAACTGGTTGTTGTCCTCCTCTCTTGATGTTTTTCACTTCCAAGATACAATATTTTTATTTGTGTAAGTGCAGTGACATCGAGAGAGGATGATGGAAAAGACAAGCATTTTGTGAGCATTCCAGCACCTAAAAAAGTTAACACGGCACTCCTGGCTATTATTAATACACACACATGCACATTCATATACACTCTTGTACATACACAGTAACACATTTTTACACACAAGCACACATTAATATACACAGAAACACATTTTTACAAGTACCACAGATATATATACACACTTGTAATCACATATACAAATGATTATACCTTTGTCTCCACACACACATCTATATATATATATATATATATATATACATATATATATATATACATATATATATATATATATATATATATATAAACACTTTGGAAGATTGCATAGATTGAATTGATTGATTATGGGAAATAGGTGACTGGATGGACACAAAAAATCTATTAAAAAAGTTTTTTAATGTTTAGCATTTAAAGCAGTAAAGCTTTCTAAACTATATATATATATATATATATATATATATATATATATATACATATATATATATATATATATATATATATATATATGGTTCTCAATTTACGGGTCTGTCCGTAAATTGAGAACCATGCAACGTGCACATGAACAAATAATGCTGGGCCTCACATAGAGAGACCACAGGATAGCACAGTACATCCGAGAAAAGACAAGAGTCAGGGACTTCATTCATCTCTATGTGACACTTTTCAGGCGGTCAGTCAGCTGGTTGGTCGGTCGTTCAGCCCCTTATATATTAAACATCAATTTCGTTCAGCTGTATCATGTTGGACTGATACAAAACTTGCTGCAGACTTTTGAGTGAACCATCCTCATCTTTCTCTTCCTACTTCTCCTCTTCCTCTTGCAACTACTACCACAATTAGTAATGTAACTACTACTACTTCTTTTAGAATTCTTTTGAAATATAGATGGAAGCATGGTGGGCACATCGTTGAACTTATGGTTCTTGTTGAAGCACTTATCAACCATTATTCATTTTTGACTAGAATTTCTTTTATCTTCACTCAGTGTTTACCGAAGACCATAAGATGACAGTCTGAATAGTTGCGATGAAAGATTACTAAATAAATACTCCATATCATAGGACTTTGAGTGCAATCTGTTACAGAATAGCAGCCATTAAGAATATTAAGACCATTCTGAACCCAATGAATGATACAAGCCATATTCTGCGAGGGCTGCGTGAAATGGAGGAGCATTCAGTATTTTATAGGTCACACACCTATTTCTTTTTCAGCTTGGAGGTCTGACACTAGCGATGGCAGCTTGTGGAAAAGGTGAGCCGTTAGGTGCACAGAGTCTCCCAGCAATCAAAGTGCTGAATGTAAGTGGATCTCAAGAGGCAGATATTGATCTTGAGACTAAATCATGGCTGGTCCACCTCATGCGTGGGGGCAGTTAGAGCTTCAGGGGATAGTTGACAACCTTCAACACCTCAGCCAAAATGGAATCCACTTGGGAGAAAAATTTTTCTCCCAGATTGATGGGATTCAAATGCAATTCTATATTATAAATTTCCTGAATGTGGGCAAACTATTACTTCACAATGCTATGGTGAGCAATTGGTTTGTTTGAATGATGCATCGGAGGGGGAAAGACCATGGGCATCCACTGCCACCAGGGTTGGGAGAAAAAACATATATTCCTCGGGATGGAGGAAA
Source organism: Thysanoteuthis rhombus (assembly GCA_963457665.1). Classification (NCBI taxonomy): domain Eukaryota; kingdom Metazoa; phylum Mollusca; class Cephalopoda; order Oegopsida; family Thysanoteuthidae; genus Thysanoteuthis; species Thysanoteuthis major. The sequence continues at coordinate 10,691,751 of OY735206.1, read as the reverse complement.
GGGTATAATCGAAATATCTATGTCACAACCCTGTTACACTTTGCAGTGTAAACAAGTAATTTTATCTAGATGTCAGATGGCACACTTGACAGATATACAGGACCCAGCCCAAGGATGACATGATGGTGCAAACATCAGTGAATAATAACACAGTCTTTTTATGTGGAAACTTCAAGTTGGGGTCACATAAAACAATCGTTCTGCACCATTATCGTTTATTGACAATATGGTTTCAATCTTCAAACTCCTCTTCCTTGGTGAGAACACCTGGTCCGGGATGGGAGGGATAAGTGCTCCATTTGCTACACCCCAATCCCATCCCCCCAGTGGGCACAGATGGAAAAACCTTTTTTTGTGCAAGAAGGTCTATAGGTGAATTTGTGTCATGATAACTCATGTGACTGTAAACAGTCATGGAGTTAAAAAGGAAAGTTCTTCTCCATGAAGCAGATTTTCAAGACCTGTCACTTTTAGACTGATTCTTGTTTTGCTCAATACCATAATCTCTGTTTATAATGCTTTATGTGAGGTACATATATAGTCAGCCAACAAGATTTAAGCTCAGTGTTTGCAAGGAGACCATAGAACAAGCAGGTTTAACGAGACTGGGTCAATTTATGTTTTAATGTAATTGAATTCCAAATAACACCTGAGGTGGGGACAGCTGCGTGTGATCCCTTCATTTTTGATTTTTAATGTATAGCAAACGGGTTGAATGCCGAAACTAGATCCAACAAGTTCAAGACAATGAAAAATCCCCCAAAGAATTCATCGAATCAGAACTAGAATCATTCCTTTATGATGGAATTTACTTGATAGGGGGCATAAGGTCATAAAAAAACGGGAAAAAATATTTTTATAACTGAAAAATGATATTATGAACTTGTATGAGAATGAAAGATTTTGCAAAAGAAAAAAAATGCTGGAAACTTTTGCATCAGTCTGATATATGACAAGTCACTCAATAAAAACTATCACATGATCAATGTCTTTTGGTAGCATGCTGTGTTGGGGACGATCAATTGAAAAATTGGGGAAAAAAGATGATTAATGAATAAATTACAACTCTTGCTTTTTGTTGGGTCCTGATCAAGTAAAACGTTCAAACTAACAAAAAACAAAAAAACGTTTTTCTGAACATAATAAGGAATAAATGTTTGAATTTCCCAGCACTCCAACTCCTTTGGTGTGGCCTTTACATTTAGTACATACCTAGCCAGCCAACCAGACTCACTTGAAAACCAAAGAAACCTTTGTTGAAAGTTTTGATGGACAGTTTCTAACAAACATGGTGAAAAAAATGAATTGAGATAAGAGTTTATCAAAAAGGCCAGGGAACAAGCAGGTTTTTAGAAATGGGGTCAATTTATGTTTCAATTAAATTGAATACCAAAAAAACACCTGGGGTGAGGATTGCTGCACATGATTATCAAACTCTCTATTCATAGAATCAATTTGAAACAGACAAGTTAAATGATGGGAGAGGAAGAGGAGATTAGGGAGGATCAGGTTTAATTTTGATTCCCTTTCAAGTTGGCATTTATAAGATAAAAAATCAAATTGAAATAAGTGGATTTTTCAAACTTGTCAAGTTGTCTTTGTCCAGAGGTGGAGGCCAGCCTTTTTAGACCATAGGAACCCTTGAAATAAATTACACATCACAAAGGTTCTTTGCATAAAATATTATATCTACAGCAAAAGACACATCAGAGTTTTTACTGAATTATTTGTAATATGATCTAAGATTAATAATCAGTATTCTACAGAGTACAAGGAGATAGTTTTTTTATATATTGGTTCATTTAGTGAACATTTTAAGATATTCTATTCTTTTCGGTCCACTCTCATCTAAAGGACATTTAATATAAATAAAATGTATGTCCTTGAAAAAAATATGAATAATCTTTTCTTATCATAGAGTCGTGATTAATGAAAATGAAGTTTGGTAATTCGTTGGCATATAAATGAAGATATAATTCAAGACAGTACAATTAGAAACCATCAACCATAACTGTCAACATAGATTTCTACGGTTTTTGAGTTGGCTGGCTAGCTGGCTAGCTGGCTATGTATGAATCATGCATACAGACTGCACCAATGGAGCTAGAAGGCAAAAAATCTCAATTTCATTCATAATTATGTCTACAAAAAAGTTTTTTTTGTGTTTTGACAATCCCTGTTATATACAGATTTTTAGTGAGGGTTCAATTTGCAATGTAAGTTTTTGCTAAATTGGTCCCTTAGATTGTAAATGATAGCATTAAGGCTTGATTTTTTCAAAATTAAGACTTTTTTAATGATCGCCAACAAAAGACGAGAGACGCAACTTACTTATCAATCATCTCTTTTTCCAATTTTTCAAATGATCACCCCTAACACAACATGCTGCCTGAAGACATTGATCACATGATGGTTATTGATTGATAAACCAGGCCTATTTCTATTACTAATTCAGATATGAATTGTGCAATTGTACCTATCAAGTGATAAACGTGTTTATTTACTGCTGTACAAATACATAATTCAAGGTTGAACTTGAGATAAATTCACACGAATATCATATTCCACTGAGATGCAACAGTCAGGTGCTTTCTCCATGCACGTATAAAATTTCAATTGAACCCCGAACAACCTCTCATGGAACCCCAAGGTTTCCATGCAACCCTGGTAAAGAAAAACTGCTCAGTAGTATTATACAGGTTGAGTACTCATTATCCCAAATTTCTGGGACCAGAATAATCTTGAATTTCTTGATATTTGCATAGTCATGATGAGATATTTGGGGGATGGGGCCTATAATGCAGTGGAAGAAATTTCAGGTTTGCTAATGTATGTTTATCTTCCATCAATTAGATTATACACAAAAGAAAAATTAGATAGCGTAGTCTAAAAGTTTTTAAATTATTTTAAAGGCCGGTTTATCTCATTTTTAGTGTTTACTGGAATTTTCCAAATTCAGACACATCAAGTATTAACTTTTGGATTTTGGAATATTTCAGTTTTCAGAGTTTTGGAAAAGTGGAACTGAACCTCTGTAGGTTTGTAAAAGATCATCCAATGAGAATGCATATGAAAATCCATATAGGTTGCCGGAGAATTATGGTCTGATCCAAAATTGTGATAAAAAGCAACTGGAAGTTAGGAATAATGATAATGTTAAAATACTTCCGCCTCTGATGAGAATAAAATTAGAAATATTCTTGTACTAAAAGACTGCCAAGTTTCAAATGCAAACATCAAAAGCATTGAATATCGGTTGTAGGGAATTGGGTTTAAGATGTAAAATCAGTTTCTGTTCAACTGTGAAGTCTCTGTGGCTAAATGTTTAAAGCAGTTAGAAGTATACGGGACTCCTTCTGGCTAAAGAGCATGAATTCAATCTTTACTGAGGCCTAACTCTTTATTTTCCAATTACAATTCAAAGTTGTGATAAAAAGCAACAGGGAGTTAGGATGAAGGTAAAAAATTAGTCAAAGTCAATTATAATAGAATTTAGAATATGGTTGTAGTTTCATTAAATTCTTAAGTTGAATTACTACTTTTGTGTATTTTCTGTACTTATTTCCTGCACATTACAGTTGAGTTGTTGAAACATTAAAATGCTTGTAAAATATTGAATTTTCAATTTTTTTTATGCTTTTAGATGCTATTGTATTTTGTTTATCACTATCAATAGATATACTCTTCAATAGCACTAATATATGTACACGAGCATTGGCTTGGAGGAGAGGGGCAAACAGGGCACTTGTTCCTTTGCCCATCAGGCCTTCTCACCCAGAGTGAGGGCGCTTAAAAGTTGGAACCTTATAGTCAATAAAGGATAATGGTGCAGCCCAATTGTTTTATGTAACCTCAATTCGATAATCCTAAATAAAAAGACTCTTACCATTCAGTGGTGCTAACTCCATTGTGTCGCCCCAGGGTCATTCCTACATTGTTTTCAATACTTCCATCCGGTTTTTCTACACCCTACAATACCCATTGTATCTATGTGTGTCTTAATGATAAGATCTAAAAAGAATAAAGTTTCAAAATACAAGAGTTTTTTTTTTTTCCAGCTGAGCAATCATGAAGAGTAGAAACAATTCTTCAGGCATTTGTAGAATATAATTTTCTATTGTAAGTAATTCTGTTCAGTAACTATTGATCTTCAGTGAAAGGAAATCATACGTGTTTTTATACGTGGACAATCACATTGAGGAAATTACTTTTGTGCTTTATTTGACAGCATAAAAGATGTTTTTTAAAGACTCTTTTCCTGGCTGCATCAGTATGAAACCTTTTAGGAAAACACAAAAACACAGAAATTTTTTACCTGAACAGGTGAGACAAAATCAACAGCAAAGGTAGAAAAATGCTTACCTGCAACAGAAGAAAAGAAAAAAACATTAGAAATTTTCATCATAGATCACTTATATCTAAACAAATAAATGAAAATTTTAAAAACCCAGAATGAAAGAAAATGATTATTCTTAAATCAAAGAAGGCCTCCTTCCCTCAGGATAGACAATGATACTGAAGTGATCTCACCAGGGTGCAAGCCTGGGCAAAGCATTTAGAAATCCTGGGAGGCCCAGTTGACAGAATCCCCTCTTGGCCAACACTATATTTGATGCACTGGTATTATAACTGGGAGGCCAAGTGACTAGTTTGATATGGACAGTGATAGGATTTGGAAGGGTTACAATAGGTGGTAGTTCTCCAAACACTCTTGAAAAACATTTATCTTAGTCATGCATATATAGTTTATAGCAATGGCATATGGTGCTTTGTATCACAAGTGCGCTCTGAGGTACGGATCTACAAAAATGCGGAAATATTTTACCGTCTTTAAAAAGTGATGGACAGTGAAAGCCTTTTTGGTACAATGTAGGGAAGGTGGTACCGATTGTAAATTGTTGAGTTTCACATCCTTGCTCATTTGATATCACAAACGGTGATCAAATAAAAAGAAATAAGAGAATTAATGAAAATTTTAGAGGTACAAAATTTTTAAAATCCTGTATTTAGCAGATGTATGATAAAACATAAATGTCTTGCATTTATTTTTCTAGAACAAATCCTTCAAAGCTTCTTTCGACTGACACTCATCAGAGGATGATCCGTGAGAAAATGTTCACACCTTCCCTAAATTTACCAAGGAAGGCTTTTACTGTCCGTTGCTTTTTACAGACTCTAAAACATTTTTGTGTTTTTGAGCAAAGGTAGCTCAGAGCACAACCAGGATACAAACCACCATACACGACTGATGTATAGTCAGAAACCGACAAATAGAAAACATTTTGTTTTTTGAGGGGAAAATGAGGTCATCCCTTGATTATGTCGTCAAATCAGATTTTCAAATACTTTTGATGGCACCGTGTTCTCGAGAACGTACAAGATCCTTGAGAAAACATCAATAATAGTTTGAATAACAAGGAAAAGAATGAAAAAATATATGAAAAAAATTCCTACTTCTTTACAGCATTCACTTTCAAAACAAAAAAGGTAACAAACACCATTAAATATGAAAAATGAAAAAAATTATTTTAGAGTGCAAGATTTCTCATGAGCTGACCTTTAGTAACCTCTGAAAATGTTCATTTTCTCCTTTTATTCTTGAAGTCATTCAAATATATTCACTATCAACAGCATCAGCAGCCATTGTAAGCCCACTGATGGTCCAAGGACTTTCAATCTGCTTCTATAATGACAAACGTGATTGTACTAGCCTCTTCCACGTCACACTAGCAAACTTTTTTTTATCTCATCTCTCCATATTGTGTCTGGTCTTCTCTTACTGTGTTTACTGTCTCATGAGCACCATTTGGTTAACCTTTTACTCAATCTGTTGTCCCTCTCTCTCACTGGATGTTCTTAACCCAACATAATTTTCGTTGCTCTATTACTTGGGTGATATCATTCACCCTGGTCCCTTCTTGGGTCCTTGTTGGTCTTTTTCTATTGTTAAGAGTTTGAAATAACTCATAATGAGGGAGAAAAAAAAAATATATATATATACATATGTATCTCTATATATATACATACACACACATATATGTATACATATATACATATATATATATATATATATATATATATATATACGCACACAAACATATATATACATATATATATATATACACACATATATATACATATGTACATATACATATATATATATATATACATATATACATATACATATATATATACACATACATATATATATACACATACATATATGTATATGTATACATATACATATATATATATATATACATATACATACATATACATACGTACATATACATATACATATATACATAAATATATATATATATATATATATATATATATATATATATATATGACTATTTATATGTACCGTAAATGCTTGACTATTTGATGAATAGTTCATTGGAGACTGCAGTCCACTGCAAATCATCCAAGCCACATAATTGTCTATACTGAAGTCGCAGGAAGCCAAATTTAGTCTGTGGGAGATGGGAACTGACAGACCCGGGCGATACCATGTTTTGCCAATGAACCCTACATGTCAAGAATGATTTGTTCATTCATTGTGAATGCAATGGTAACACAGTACACAAGCTTACTCAAAGTTGTCTCTGCAAATTGAGTAACCCCCACAGGAGAGTATATGCTTATTTTGGCTCCTTTCTGGACACACATTATGTATACAAGGTTTTTAGAAACCATCAACCAAAACTGTCATCATAGCTTCCTTCACTTCACAGGTCTTGTGCATACAGGCTGCACTAATGGAGCTAGAGGGCAGAAAATTGAAACATTTACTCCTTATTACATCTACAAAAACCTTTTTTTTGTTTTTTGAACCCCTCCTCCCCACATTTTCCCTGGAGAGGGTCCATTCCATTGTTTTTTCTATTTAAATTTTGCTAGTGATCAAAGTCCAACAAAAGGCAAAAGAAGTAATTTATTCATTGATCACCCCTTTTACCAATTTTTTTTAATTGATCCCTTCCAACACGGCATACTGCAAAAAGATGTTGGTTACATGACAGGTTCTATTGGGTGACTAACCAAACTTAATTTTCCATTTTCTTTTACAATTGTGGACATGATATCTTTTCACTTCCAAACTAACGCTTTGAAATTTGCCCAGGAATGAGCGGGCAATGATTCAACTAATTAAAATGCTGGCTGTTAAAGATATTTTCATCCATGCGTAAATCGTACAACCATAAACTGAGCTATATTGTACCTTATTTGAATAAACGTACTGACAAGGTAGGTTCTCTGTTATCATAAACGTGTGCT
>OY735206.1:10629470-10679470 GCA_963457665.1 Thysanoteuthis rhombus | reverse complement strand
GACTGGGCTTTTGCCCCCCCTCCGATCTTCTGACCATGGGGGTCTGAAAGTTGAATTCTCACAATCAATAATGGGTAATGGTTCAGAACAATTGTTCCATGTAATCCCAACTTAATATACCCATTTATAAAAACTATGATTTGCTGGCACTTGTGCTTGTGCTACTGCGTCACCCCCAGATCAGGTCATGTGTCTATGTTAATGGTCAAACACACCATCTGACATTGGGATCATACAATGGGTCATACTTGCTTGCGCTATAGATGACTGTAAGCGCAGCGTCTCCAGCAATGGAATGCCTTTTTGCATAAGAGGGTGGTCAATACTAATATATATATATATTCCAAATTTATATATTGGTTATCCCCACATTCCTCCCGGAAGTACATGCCGCCTCCCTCACCGGATATATAAGCTTTTTGCACCCACTCACCCACAAAAGTGGCAGCAGATGTCCATGATTGTAGCAACTGAACTTCTGGTTACTTGATCCGTAATGACTTCTTTGACTTGACTACACCAATCAAGCTCCACAAATCGTGTTCAACTCTACTTTCTAATTAAACTCTATAAATTGAGGACTGCTGTACTGCACAAATCAAGCTCTGCTAAATAGAGTACTGTTATACTCCTGATATCACTCAACTGCAGATTCTTTATGCATTTTGGCCCTCAGCCAAACAGAAGTGGTAGTAGGTAACATCACAGTTCATTTAACTATTGAATTGTTACGCTGTACATGATGCTTGAAGAGGGAATTGGTGCCACTTCTTACTAACTAAAATACCTTGAAAGACAAGATATCAAATCTTGATTGCTCTCTCTCTCTCTCTCTCTCTAGTGCAGTGGTCTTCTAACTTCAACTACTCAGAACCCTCTTTGATAATTGAATTTTCTAGGGAATCCCTTCAAAGAATGACTTTCCCTTCCCCATATATATGTATATAACTATTTGATTAAGGTCTTGTATATGGAATCATCTGAATATGTATTAACCTAAATAGAAAATATATTCTTGAATGGAAAAGTAAGAACAAAACCTACTGAGGAAAAATAGACATATGAATGATTACTGACTGAACAGAATCTATGTCACCTAAATAACCAGGATGTTTATGATTTTTTTAATGTAACTGTTAAAGATGAGTATTCGGAATTTAGTTGGTCATAATGCATTTGGAACATTATAAACAAGTATCACTTAAGATAGATAAAATACAAAGACATGCGTGTAACAACGTATGAAGAGTATAGTACCAAAACGTGATAGATCCCATTTAAAAAATGAATGTGTTTAATTAAATCAAATTCCGGATTGGAGTTTTACCTATTTTATTACAACCCTTTATATATATATATATAATTGTGTCATCCACAGATAGCTATTTCGATGTATTATATATCTTCAGTGTGGCTATAGACTTTCCATTATCCCATCCAGTACCGCAAGGCAGAATCGAAACCTTCACTTCAGACCAAGAGGATGATGTCCTACCTCTGGACTACGGAACCGGACAGTCAGTAGGGCTAAATTCAAGCGATATATGTATTTACACACAGAAATCCTTCATCAACCAGAGTGCTCAATTCCTAGGGAAGAGCATATATATGTATATATATATATATATACCCTATATGAATTAACAAACTACAAGTATGTCATAAGCTATACATTAAAATCATGGTTGAAAGGGAAATGGTATTTGATCAATACTGCCGAGTTGCCATGTTAATATAACTGTTTTATTTTTTAAATCCCCAAAACGGTTACAAGGTGAACAACTGATGATCCCAACAAGAGAAAATTTATACGTTCTACCATAATAACAAAATAAATGTGAAACAAGGGAGAAACACTGCAGAAAATTACATAAATTGTATTGACAGATATTGAGAAATGGGTGACTGAAGTGACACAAAAAAAAAATTTTTGAGAAAGTCTCTATAATGTTTAGTATTTAAAGCCGTAAAACATTCTAGACACATACAAACTTTTTTATATATATATATATATATATATATATATGTATATATATATATATATATATATATATATATATATATATATATATATATATATATGTATACATGTATATAGATGAAGATATATCTATCTTTGTATGCATGATATATGTGTATACATAGATTATATACATATATACATATATATATATATATATATATATGTGTATATATATATATATATATATATATATATATATATATATATATATATATATATATATATAATGTGTACTGTAAAGAGTGAGACAGCCTCGGAAGTAAATATATATATATACGTGTGTGTGTGGTGTATAAGCTTTGATGAGAAGTTCAAATCAATAATTTGATTTTTTATTTAATTAAACACATTCATTTTTCAAATGATACTTATGTTTAAGAACCGCACTCTTTGTTCACACATGTATATATACAAGAAAGCAAAAGGAAAGAAAGCAATAATGAGATTAGTATTAATGTTATTTTACATTATGATAATTCACTGATCAATTTTTGTTAATAATGTCAGCTGTCATGTTTATGCAGTGGAAAATTATTAAGTTTCTTGCAGAATGTCAGTTTGTTTCACAGAATTCCAGGAAAGGTCACATGGAACTCTGGTGTTCCATGGAACAGTTGGAGACCACTCTTCTAGTATATCACCACAGCAGCCTCATCTAGACATTTAACCAACAAACCAACCAAGCAAACAGGCGACTGCTTTCTCTGTATTAAATATTTATGGCTAATCTTCAAACTGGGATACAAAGTGAACCTTAAATACCATAAATAAAAAATCCCAACTTCCCCTCATTCTCTTTTTTATACCTTGTCGCATTTGGGGCAGATCTTTTAAATAAGCTCCTTAGTTCTTGTCCAAGTTTTGTTAGACAGGGTATTTTAATCATTGTGTTTAGACAAAAAAAGTCACTCAATCCCCAGAGAAAGCCTGAGGGTACACAGCCAAAATGTAAAAATATAAGCAACATAAATGAAGAAAATAGTCCAATTAAACCACATACAATGAGTTTCCGTGAGGGTCAAGTTGTTACCTCGACACTCCTTGGCTTAAATAGATTTTTAGATTAATTTAGAGCCAATTTTGACCTCACAGTTCGTATTCATGTATAGATGAATATACTTTACTTACTGAAGTATTGAACAAAGTGCCTGGGGCATTTGCTATCCGCCCCCGGTTCAAAACTTCTCACCTAAGGGGAGGGGTTTGTGAAAGTTATAACTTTATGGTCATCAAAGGATAAAGGTCCTGAACAATCATTTCTTGTAACCCTAACTTAATTGACTGACAAAAAAGTATTAATCTCAGATGGTAACAGGGTTGCTGCCAAGATACATTACGAATATATCTTTTTGCCCCTACCCTCTGGAAATATATCCTTTTTGCCCCACCTGCCTCCTGGAAAAGTGGGGGCAGAAGCCTATAAGAGCAGGCACGCCAAGATTCATATTTCAACTGGTGTGGCCAGGCCCACTATGATAATGATGATACCCTTGTATGGCAAATAATGAAAGTGTGACTGATTCGATTTTTCTGCACCAAAAAGCAATAAGTGTTTAGAATTTTTTTTTTAAAGTTGAGATAGGCGCAGCAAAACAAGCCAAACCCATTTTCTTTGGAGAGTCTTGATCCACTGGTTTGTTATAATGAACTATTACAACTGAAAACACACTTGACATCTTTCTTATTCATCACTCTGAAAGGGATCAGTCAGTCATGACAGATCGCTACAGACTAATCTAATATATATATATATGAATATGCATGTTATGCTGAATCAGTGAAATTGCCTAATTAGCGAAATTTACTTATTTTTTTTGTAAACTATTGATTGTAAAAAAATAATTTCATGTCCTTGTTTGGATTAAATGAACTTTTGATCAAATCAAAACTTACATATTTATTTTTTGTTAAAATGTTGAAAATTTTGCTGATTAGGCAATTTTACCAATTCTGCATAGCATAAATATATTCACATGAATTTTCTTCTCAAAAAGAAATTCAAATATATCCTTGAATTTTTTTCACAACTAGATACTTAATAATAAAAAGAAAAAAATCATCGATAGACCTTATGCAAAATTTTCCTGTTCGATTACCAACCATAAATCGAAACAAAAAACCTATCAGAAGGAGTAAATGTTTAAATTTTCAGCCCCGCAGTTCCACTGGTGCAGTTTGTATAGTAACTCATACAAAGTAACCAGCAAGCCAGACTCACCTGAAGAATGAAGAAACCTTTGGTAACAGTTTTAGGTTACTGTTTTAGAATTAAATTACTGAGATAAAATGAGGAAAGATTCCATTGATTTATTGCACAGATTAATATTTTTCTTCTTCTTTTTTTACAGCAAGCTGTGGTTTTCATAACCTATATTTTCAGCCAGGGATAGTACTATATTCAATCATCATCTGTCTTTAATCATCCGTCATAGGACATTGACCTTCCCTAGGATTTGCCAGACCTCTCGATCATCAGCATCGTAGATCCAATACTTTCTGAACTTGTCAAGTTTGTCTTTCCATCTTGTTCCCCGCTAACCTCAGTTTCAAGAATGGCAGACATGTTGTGGACCGTAATGTCCATCAGTTGTCTGCTATTCTTGCAACATGACCAGCTGATTGCCATTTGAGTTTTCTTATGGATTGTATAATGATTCAGACTCTCATTTTTTCCCCTAATGTATTCTGCTGTCTTGTGATTTCTCCATGTGATATTGAGCATAATTCTTTCATGCTCATGTTGCATGGTTCTCAGTTTGTGGGTCAATCTCTTGGTAAGGTTCCATATTTCCATTCTATTGGTGACGATTGGGAGGATGCATTGGTTGTATACCCTTCTTTTTATGACAAGTGGGATTTTCTTGTTCTTGAAGGTTGAGCTTGCTCTGCCAAAGGCTTGCCATTTTAAAAAGATTCTTTGTTTGATTTCTTCTTCTTTTGAGGATTTCATGGAGATTCATTATCCTCAGTAGATGGAGAGGTCCACTTTCTCCAGTTTTACGTTTTTGATTTTGATTGTTGTATGTTCATTTCTGACATGTTCGTTGCACATGACCTTTGTTCTGCTGGAGTTCATGCGAAGACTGACTTTCTTGATTTCTTCATTCAGTTCATCTAGCATTAGCTAGAGGTCATGAAGGTCCTCTACAAAGAGGACAATGTGGTCTGCTAATCTGAGCTTGCTTAGCTATACACTATCTTTTCAGATTCCTTTATTTTCCCAGTCTAGGTTTTGAAAGATCATCTCGAGGCAGGCTGTGAAGAGTTTGGGTGAGCTGCTACCACCATATCTTACCCCTTTCAATAAAGAACTCCAAGGTAATCATACTTGGGAAAAGGTTCAAAGTGTACCACGGTAACTGGAGGACTATCTTGGATGTGAAATTAGTACAAAAAATTTTCAATGAAATCATTGACAGAATGACAAATCTTAAATATAAAGAAAGACTAATTAAAGTAGCTATGACCACATAGTTGAAGTGAGGAATGAGAGGAGAACTTGGTAGAGACTTTTAAAATTTCAAATGGATTTAACAACTTAGCAAATTTATTTAACCTGTCTGACCGAACGAATGAACAAATTCAATTTGTAGACCTGAAAAATTGTCAAACCTTGATTTTTTCAGCAAGAGAGTTACAAATTACCAGATTATGTTGGAAGCAAAAATAGTGTCAATAATTATGGGCATGAGGAAATCTGCTGCCATGTCATAACTAAGAAATTAAAAGAACAATTCTCGGAACTTTCAAATGAAATTTTCCAAAGGATATGAGTTAATTGAATTTTATCTCAAAGTAGAAGAGTGTAAAAAAAATGTTATTATTTGAGATGGCCAGACAGCCATTATATTCAATGAATAAATAAATAAAGAGTTATTTGGTAAAATAAGGTTCATTTTGACACAGAACTGTGAACTATTACAAATCACCATGGCACAGCTGGTCACATACTCAATGAAGAACTCCAAGTCAATGATATTCAGGAAAAGGTTTTGGGTTATTATGGGAAATAAGGTTCATTTTAACACAGAGCTGTGAATTATCAAATATCCTTACTAGGGAAAATACTAGACTACTTAACCACTGAGGAAGACCTCCAAGATTATTGAACCAATACAGAAAAATCAAGACGACAAAGATCAAGATACTAGTCTGTGTTGTACCAGTCTTTAAAGCAAGAAAGACCTTGAAAATCAGCATTCTAAATTTTAGGTTTTACATGGACTTGAACACTGACCACTGGCAGATACTCAGCTACTTCAGCTTCCAGATAGGCCATAAAATTTCTAGAAAATCAATATCCATTAAGCTTAGTGTAGTGCCAGGCTAAATGGGGGTGGGGAGGAGTAGGAAGATCATGTTACACCAGCCTTCCAAGCGGGGAGAGTCTGCTCCACTTGAAAAACAGATTTTCAAGTTGTGGCTTCTACTTGGGGTCCAATACCAATTACTGGCACCAGGGTAGGAGAGAGTGAATCCTCAAATATCAAACCATAAAGCTGCCATGATATTACCAAATCAAAGATTCAACTGAAGAAGACTGATTCAAAGCCACTATATCCATTGCCCAGCAGTGTCGAGAGATGCCCATATCGCAGTCTGTTGTGGTTCATCTTGATGCCTTTGCTCATCAAGGGGCAGTGACAGCCTGTGCCACTGTTTTGATAGCTGTCATTTTTAGTGCTGCTGGAATCCCTAAAATTCTCTCCAAGGAACCAACTTGTTATGTGTTTCTAGTTTAGTTGCCAACAATCCGGCCATGAAATGGACTGTGATGTTACATCTTCCCACTAGCAGAGGATGAGACCCCCAGCATCCAGCATTAACTAGTCTGGATAATTCGGAGAATAATGAACGTGGATGTTAGTTGTATAGTTCAATTTAGAACAAGCATTGCAGACTGCTCACGTTATAGAGATTTATTTAATTATGAAAATGTCACATCTGATTATATATATTCTGATCATTTATCTAAGATACTACTTACTTATGTATGCAGCAGTACCTGATTATGTTGTATCTGAAATGATTGGGAACTGACAGGATCTGTGGAAATTTCATCACAATTATTAGCAATTTATGGAAATAAGTAATTCTAATATCTTGATGAGAATTTTTTAAAACATACATTGCATACACTTTGAAATAAAGGCTTAAATATTTTAAAATCTATATGTTATTTATAGATAAAAAAGACATTATAATCCTTGATTATCAAAATCTCAGTAAAAAAAACAACCCTTTTGACTTCTAAGCCACTAAAGGGCATAGGGTTTTCATAAATCCAAACAGAATCATCAATGGACCAGTGGGTAATAAGGCAACTTGTGGCAAGATAGTCAGTCCTGATCTAGTGTAGGAAGCTACATTTTTAGAGTAGGCAAGTAGGTATGAACAAATATATTGATTGTACAGATTATGACATGTTCAATGATTTCCAACCTTTTTCATCTCAGAGCAGAGTGAGCCAGGCACTAAAATGATCAAGGCATACCATCAGTATTTAAGGATAGATTTGATCATTCAAAAAGATATATGATTGATAATCTGTTTATAAGTTGAAAAAACAAATAATTTATCAATTTTATTGCTAAAGGTATATTGTTGATCCTTGCTTCCAAAAGATTTTGAAAGTTTTGTGTAAATTTGTTATTACAAGATGATTGAAAAATAATATGAGATCAGTAGTTCTACCCTATGGAATTCGAGATAGAATTTAAAACTGCCATTTATGCCTTTCATGAACAACACATTCATTTATTATTTATAGCAGCATGTAAAAAAAGAGTTCAATGGACTTCATAAAAAGTACCAGTAATATTTAAATGTATTCAAATGTTAATTTTGTATCCATATTGAGAATACTGTCAAACGGCCCTTGTTTGAGGAAGGATCAACTCTTCTCAAAACTTGCATGGCACACCTACAGATACTCTGCTGTACATGAGTGGGCCACAGCTCATTGGTTGAAAATCAATGTTCTAAATCCTCTGACCTTAATCCATCATCTTGTTCAGTTTTACCAAATATAGCCTTGGCAACAAAGGAACAGAGTTGAACTGGCGTGACGCATGAGTAACATCCTTTGATAATAACAAAAAAAGTCTTAGGGCCTAGCTATTATTTACTGTCTATACAATGATTCAAAACTAGGTTATTACGTCAACCAAAAGTGTCAACATGCATATAGTCAACATCAACATGGTTGGTTTTTTTCTGTTTTTGAGTTGGTCTCATGTATCATGTAAACAAGCTGCATGAAATTAAGCTAGAGGGCTCAAAATTTGATATTTACTCATTGTGTCTAGAAAAAAAATTTTTGTTTTTTGAAAATCCCTCCTAGTTAGGTTTTTAGAGCACAGTTCAATTTACAATGTAAGTTTAACATACATTGCCAGCCAGCTGGACCAACTGAAGAACTGAGGAACCTATGGTGACAGTTCTGGTTGATGGTTCCTAATATTGACGTGTTTTGATTAGCCTCGGGAAAACATCTACCGAAGACACTGCATACATTACTTGAAGGCAGGACTTGAAGTTTGAACTTATAAAAACTAGAATTTGATTTCTGGTAGAGATTTACTCAGTTTATTGGAAGCACAGATCATTGACATATTAAACTAAGAAGCACTCAGATAACACACACCTCTGCCAACCCCATTGTCACTAAAAACTGAGTGAAAATCAATTCACAAATAATTACGATACAGGGGAGGTGACTGTGAAAAATTCCTGGATCCATTCTAAAATTTCTTCCCTACCCCATCGCCTAACACTTCTAGGAAAAATTTCAATGAAACTCATTGAGAACTTTGAGGGATATAGTGTGGACATAGAGTTATGATGCAAGGGAGGTAACTGTATAAAATATCATGGATCTGCCCCAGATTTAATCACTTCTGCAATTACCCTTTACCTACCCTTTCACAAGATTTCATGAAGTTCATTGAGAACTTTGGCAGATACTGTCAGAGAAGCACATGGAAAGACAGACGGACAGACCCAAGTGAATACATATCTTTGGTAGAGGTAAATAGTAGCACAAGGCGATTAACATTATTACCACATATTATTATCAAATGGTCTGGAGCACCTAAATTTAGATTAAACTATGTAGTAAGGTTTTATGTGATTATAAGCACACCCTCGACTCCTCCCCCATCAACAAAACAATGACAAGTTATTAAGGGACAAGAAAGCAGGTCATCTGTACCGTTAGTGCAAATAGTTCAGAAAAGCTCCCCTACCACTCTATCTCCGCTTCAAGCCAGACATCATTTTCCCAGTAATAGGGTGAAAATCATGCATATTAGCCTAATGAATACATTTATGGCAAGTTTGTAAATTAATACACCACAACTACTCTATAAGGATTTAGAGAAACAGAAAATAGACACTTTAGGAAGATCAGTTATTATATGGGTTTGACTTAGACTTTTAAAAAAATTAATATGATTATTATAAATATTTTAATATGATTTTTAATTCATTTCAAGTAAAGTGTTTGGAACCGGTTGGACTTGATAATATCATTTAATAACATTACCTGGGATGTATCGAATAGATTTCCCCCTCTCTCTCTCTCTCTCTCTCTCTCTCTCTCTCTATATATATATATATATATATATATATATATATATATATATATATTAGCATTGAATCAGTCAGTCAGTCTGTCTGTCTATCTGTCTGTCTGTCTATCTCTCTATATATATATAGAGAGAGAGGTTTGATTTTCTCTCTCTCTCTTTCTCTCTCTCTCTCTATATATATATATATATATATATATATAGAGAGAGAGAGAGAGAGAGAGAGAGAGAGAGAAAATCAAACCTCTCTCTCTCTATATATATATAGAGAGAGAGAGAGAGACAGATAGACAGACAGACAGACAGACTGACTGACTGATTTAATGCTAATCAAGGTTATAACTTCAGCCATGCTGGAACAAACAAGAGAGGAAGGGGGTAATGCAAACACATAAAAACACAAAATTGGCTGAGGCTGATTAAATTTGTATTTATATGTGTGTTCACTGGTTGCTGGTAATATAACTGCTACAACAACTACTGCTACTGTTGCCCATAAGTCAGTTTCTTTTTTCATCCCATCCTATTCCCAAATGAATACAATGCCGTAGGTTAGTTTAACAAACTTTGAAAATGAGGATATTTTTACAATGCTTTATATTTCTACCACTCATTATACCGTTAGCAAAGCAACAGGCATTTTACTAGTGTATATAAAATTGATACAGTACATCTTTAGGGATACCTACATGGATGAAATACTAATATCTATAAAATCAATATACTTTACGTACAAAATCAATACTAGTATGTAAAAATCTGTGAGATAGGTAGACAGGTCAGGTTAGAGCAATAGAAACTGTTATGTGACCAATGTCTTTTGGCGGTATGCGGTGTTGGGAGTGATCAATTAGAGAATTTTAAAAAAAGATGGTTAATGAATAAGATACTTCTTTCACTTCTTGTTGGGCTGTAATCACTAAAAAAGTCTTCTTTTTTTTTTTAAACAAGGATGAATACTGTCAGATATGAACCTAGGGATTAATTGCAAATCAAACCTCCACTAAAAAAACTATTCTGGGGGAGCAATTCAAAAAAAAAAATGTTTTTTCTAGACAAAGTAAGGAGTAAATGTAGAAATTTTCAGCCCTCTTGCTCCATCGATGCAGCCCGAATACATGATAGATACATACATTCATACATACATACGTAGCAAGTCAGCCAAACCAACTTGAAATCTGAAGAAACCTATGTTGACAGTTTTGGTTGAGGTTTTCTAATAAATGCCAAATTGATTTCTGAGTTTATCATATATTTTATTTTCAAAATCAATTCAGTGTTCCAAAAAACTATTTTTGTTCAGGAGAGCCGTTCTACACTATTGAAACAACTGAATAATTCAAATGAATGGACTTGCCAAAGGTAATGATGTGTGCTTTTAGTTAAGGTTTAAATCAACATATAACTAGTGTAACTAGCATTAGCACTATTAAAAGAACGACTGAAAATGGTTAATTATACTGGCAGTTGAGAGAACTTGCCCACAATCTAAGTGGCAAATCATAGAAATAAACTTAACTCTCCACCAGTTACAATCATCATCATCCTTTTAATGTCAGTCATTGGACATTAACTTTTCCAAAGATTCCCCAGACCTCTCTGTCTTGGGCATTGCGGAGCCAATACTTTCTGAACTTGTCTAGTTTGTCATACCATGTTTTGCATGGGATCTCTCAGGATCCACACTGTGAGTCATGATGTGTAGCATTTTTCTTACAATCGTGCAATATGACTAGCCAATAATGGCTCTCTGATATAATGTGCTATCTTGCGATTTCTCCGTATCATGTTTTGCCTGATTCTCCCTTTTGCAACCACGTTTCAACTCTGTAGGTGACTCTTGGTTGTATAACCTTCTTTTTAAGAATATTGAGATTTTTTTGTTCATGAAGGTTGCTTTACAAAAGGCTTGCCAATCTAAAGAAATTCTTAGCTTGATCTCTTAAAAAATTTGATGCAGTAAATAAGATCAGTTGTACTTTTACTCATTTGATATAAATTATTGACATATTTTAAAGTACTGCAGGTTGTACCTCCCTTATGTGGTATTCTGTGGCCCAAAAACACTCAAAGTTCAACACGTTTTGAATCTGACAACATTAATTTGTAGATGTGCCACGAGAGTGTTTTGATTTAACTCTAAATCACAGTTTGAACTATAATTCAGCAGTTTATAATCTGACTCATTAAACCAAATGTGTCAAAAAAATGACCAAGGTTAGAAACCAAATGTGAGAACTCTACATTCAACAACTTTCAACGTTTATCATATCATAAAATTAAACATGTAAATATTAATTTTTTTCTTGGTCTTATAAATTATTTTTAATATAACCCATTAATAAGCATATGCAAACACAAATAATGTTCATTTACAATAATGTGATATATAATATGTATTATCTCTGAAATACATTGGTTTATTTCCTACATAAACAGCTAAAAATTATTATGTATCAGTTTGAAAAGAGATTACTGTTCTCTGTGGTCTGGCAAGTACCAGGTCCTGAGATTTCTAATACTCTTGTTACTACTAGTCATGCATGTGTATCTGTTGACAGTTTAGGGGGCTTGAGACCCTATCCTTTATCTTTTTCATATCAAAAACACCCTTTTTGTCAAAATTCAAAAATATATTTTGATAAAAGACGCAATACTAGCATTCGGCTTTCAGCACAGGTTCTGCCAGTAAAAACATTATATAAGGGTAATCCATGGTAATCATAGTGGTAGGTGCAGTTATATAATTATCATCTATCGTATATTACTGTAATTAGAGCAATTTTAACCTGTTAAGTACACATGTCTGTTATATATATTATTGATACAGCAAAGTCTTATTTTTACATTTGTAAATATGAGTAGATAAGTATTTTGGGTTTCACATATATACTATGCATGAAAGTTTATAAACAGGGCATAACTGAGGGGTCCACAGCCCCTAGGTTGAGAATTGCTGAACTAAATGTTGGAAAGCCCTTCTTTTCTACTTGCCCCTGCCCTTCTGTCACTGCTCCTTACTAGTGCTACTGTACCAATCAGTCAGAGTAACTGTAAAGTTTTATTTAAAGAAAATCATTAGCCACAAAGTTTACTGATCATCTTGGAGAGAATTTCCCGAGGGCAGACCAAAATAGAAAACAGATTCTGAGGAAATCAAAAGTGCAATCGACTCAAATGATATGCCACATATATTTCTGTATTTTTTTTTTGTCAGTAACACCCCATGCATTGGTTTCCGAACCTGTTTGAATCATGGTGCCCTTAGAGTAAAATGACTTTTTCACAACAGTCTAAGTCTTAAAATACTGAAAAATCACATTTACATTCATTAAGTTAGGTTACTTGATAACTCAACATATGATTTGAATTCTGCAATTATCTATATGCAATCACAGTGTACCAAGAATGTTTGACACAGTTCCAGAACAGTGAAGACTGTAAAACTTGTCTATCAACTAAGCGCCACCTAGAAACAATGAAGATCAACATTGGATGGACAGAGTGATTTGCAATGTGCAATTTAAACGTTGTTCAACACCATTGTGACCATGAATCAGTGAATCAAATTGCAATTGCCTGCAATAATTAAAACTAAATATCACAGCCCCATAAAAATGAAAGAAGGGGGATTAGTAAAAACATGGACACATAGTGCAGTGGTCACAGCATCAGACAAATTACTGTTAAGTAATCTGATGGTACTAGGTTTGATCCTAGTGTGAGGCAGTATAACAATACTACTAACGCTAAAAGAGGGGAGTACGGTCGATATACCCCCGTTGGATAAATAAAGGGTTCGGTTCGTTACTTCCAAAAATCTCCCAGATGTTACCTGACGAAGGCCGTAGAGTGCAACGGCCGAAACGTTGTATGAAAAACAACAAAGATGAGGATGGTCCAAATATTAATGGAAATAAAATCCTTCAATTTTACATTTGGGATAGTAAGGACATATGGTAACAAGTCTGGTCAGTCACTCAATAAAAAATGTCACGTGATCAACATCTTTTGGCAGCAAGCCATATTTGGCTAATTAATTTAGAAATTGGCAAAAAGGTGATCAATGAATAAATTACTTTCCCCACCTTTTGATGGGGAGTGATCACTAAAAAAAGTCCAGATTTTCAAAAAAAACAAGCCTGAATTCTGATGAATGCAAACAAAGATCAATTCAGCATAAACTTACATGGCAAATTAAAATCCCTACTAAAAATCTGTTGGAGGGGTATAAACAAAGAATGCATATCTAGACACAAGAAGGGGTAGATGTTTGAATTTACAGCCCTTTAGCTCCATTTATGTGGCTTGTATGAGTGACAGATATATGACCTCACACAGACTTGCATAAAAACTGAAGCAACCTATGACGACAGGTTCAGTTGATGATTTTGATTGACAATTTCTGATATAGATTTAATAAATGCCATCATGTTTAATGACATTGGTACACAAGTCATAATAGAAATTGGTCTGGTTAGTCACTCAATAAAAACCATCTTTTGGTGGCATGCTGTGTTTGGAATAACTAATTGGAGAAATCAGAAAAGTGGATGATCAAAAAATAATTTGCTTCACTCTCCTTTTGTTGCGCGGTGATCATTAAAAAAGTCTGAATTTTCAAAAAAAGTGGGCACACACAATGGGATCAATGTAGCATAAACTTATATTGCAAACTGAAAAGACCTCTAAAAAAGTAGGGGGGAGTGAAAAAAAGAAAATTTTTTTCCACACATAATAAAGAATAAAAGTTTAAATTTTCAGCCCTCTAGCTCTCTTGGTGCAGTCTGTACACATGATACATGCATACATAGCCAGCCAGCCAGACCAACTTGAAAACTGAAGAAACCTCTATCCACAGTTTTGGCGGCAGTCTTGGTTCTCAGTTTTGAATAGGCTGACACCAACAATCCACCCACTATCATGTAAATGATAAATAGATTTGGTGTATAAACCTGTTTATTCTCCATCAGCTCAACTTTGAAGTTTTCTGAGGTTTGCAACATGTGGAATTGACTAAAAGCAGAGGTACACCTGAGGTGGGGTCACTCCATACACTATTTTACCTCGAGGTAAGAGGGAAAAAGAGATGGATTCAAGGCTTTTCAACTTGGCATTTGATTTTGGCATTGGTCTGCTGATTACACTTTCTGTGTTGCTAACCGCTTGGCCACCAGCGCTTCCACTAAAGAAGTCAAATCATTGTAAAAGTTTGTTGACACTAACACTAGCAGCAGCAGCAGCAGCAGCAGCAGCAGCAGCAGCAGCAGCAGCTATTATAAGTCCATTGCTGTACAAAGGCCTTTCACATCTCCTTCCAACTCCTTGCCATATCATACAGGCAAATTTATTTATCTCATCCCTCCATCTTGTGTCTGGTCTTCTTCTACTGTGTTTACTCTCCCATTGGCATCAATCAGTTATTCTTTTGCTCCATCAGTTGTCATTTCTTCTTGCTAAGTGTCCAGCACATCTCCTTTTTTATTAACTAATCACTTGGATAATATCCTTCACTCTAGTCCTCCCTCTGATCCATGTTGATCTTTTTCTATCTGTTACAGTTATCCATAGCCTTGTTCTCTCCATAGCTCTTTGTGTCATTCTGAATTGGTTCTCAGTTTGTTTTGTTAATTTATATGTTTTGTATCCGTGAGTCATAGCTGATATTACACATTGATTGGATACTATGCTTTAAGCACATTGGCAAGGTGATCTTCAATATACTACATAAAGATACAAACAAAAAAGCATACATTTCATCAACATTGCCCCCATCGTAAAGTCAGTCAAAAATGATTAATTGAAAATTGAATTTGGAAAAATGTTTAGCTAAAAATATGATAGTACAAAAGTATGTAAAAGTACATGAGTTAGGAGATATTGATTGGTATTCTTTGCGCCTTGCTCCATCTCTACTAGTCCTTGCCATTCAGCACCCACCTCGAGTTTCCCCAAATTTCCAAAGGGGGTGGTAGTGTCAACCTTGAGAAACACTGATGTAAATGATGGGTGAATTTCGTGTACACACAGCAAAGGAATGAATTGCTATATACTTTGTAAGTGTTTACCAATTTCCTGGAGAAGACCAATATTGTTTGGTGTTTGCACTTCCTGTAAATCAATAGCTCTACAGGTTGTAGAGGACTTATACTAAGTCTGAATACATTGGTAGAAGCAAATACAAATAATGTCCATGTTTTGTTTGAAGTCCAGAGATGGAATATTGTGATTATTCCATGAATTATTTTTGCCTAGAATCGTCATTCTAGTTGTTTTGACCACTATGTTCCAGCCAGAGGACAATGTTTTTCTTTATCTTATTCACAATCATGGACATCTGCTGCCACTTTTCTAGATAGAGGGCATGGGGGATATATCCAGATGTTGGTTGTCAGGTTTAGGACTTGGGAGTGCTTAAGTAGTGACTCGTTCTAAGTTGACACTGTTCATAGTGACCCTTGTTCCCAGCCTCAATTAGGTTGTAACTTTCAAATCTCCTATCCTAGGTGATAAGGCCTGATCTGGCTCCATTTACCCAGGCAGAAGCTCATGCTCGCAAATGAAATTTTTTTGGCTTTCAGTATCACTGCAATTTACTTTGAAAAAACAATTAAAAAAATCAGAGCAACTAATTTAAACTTGTAATTTATTTTCTACAAGTTCAATTTTAATCTTTATCAGTCAGATCTTTGAATTATTCTAATTGCAATGGCAGTAAAAGTTAGTAAAAATAAAAACATTCTGAAAAATGAGGATTCTGTTAAAGATTCATAGAAAAGATATTTAGTTCAGTTTCCATGCAGTATGAGGCCAGATGTGTGGGGGGGGCAGAAGACTGTGTTGCACCAATCTTTCAAATGAAGGAGTCCTATTTGTCTTGAAGATCAGCATTCTAAATCTTGACTATTACAAGGACTTGAATACTGACCACTAGTATCAGTAGGAAATACACAACTACTTCAGCCACAAAGCTGGCAATATATCTCCTTGAATATCAATATTTACTAAATTTAACTAAGTGTAGTGCAAGGCTACATGGAAGATTGTGTTGTACCAAGTTTCCAAGATGTCTTGAAAATCAGATTTCCATGGCTCTTACCTGGATTCAAACATCAATCACTGGCACTAGGACATGATGGAATGAATATTGAATCATTTCAGGCAGCAAAGCTCCTTGAATAACATCATATGCAACATACAGCTGAAGAAGAATAGAGAGCACACCAGCTGAAACTGACTGATTGAAACAAGAAAGATGAGGATACTGATGTGGAGGAAGAGTTGCAATTTCAATCCCTGCAATGCTCGATCTTCAAAGCTATCCATGGCACGTCAGTGTTGAGATGATGGTAGGCTTATCAAAATTGCAGTGAAATGTCTGTACCACGGTATGTTGTGGTTTGCCCAGATGCCTGCTCTAAATGCATGGGGGCCATGACGACCCGTATTACTGTTTTGTTAGCTGTCATGGGATCTCTCAAACTCTTCCCAAGGAACTATTTAGATGTGTATTGCTAGGTTAGTTGCCAACAACCTGGCCATCAAATGGACTGTGTGATTACATCTTCCCACTAGCAGAGGACAAGACCCCCAGCATCCAGCATTAACTAGTCTGGATAATTCAGAGAATAATGTACATGGATGTTAGTTGTATAGTTCAATTTAGAACAAGCATTGCAGACTGCTCACGTTATAGAGATTTATTTAATTATGAAAATGTCACATCCAATTATATATATTCTGATCATTTATCTAAGATACTACTTATTTATGCATGCAGCAGTACCTGATTATGTTACATCTGAAATGATTGGGAACCGACAGGATCTGTAGAAATTTCATCACACCTATTAGCAATTTATGGAAAGAATATTGAGTAATTCTTATATTATAAATATGGGTGCCCACCTGGATCAGGCCTTTTCACCAAAGGTAAGGGGCTTGAAACATCTTAGGCACTCCCTTACCTGAAAATCAACATCATGATAGATTCTTTTATCACTTCCCCTATTAGAATATAACCTTCTCCTCTGGAAAAGTGGCAGTGGACACCCTTGTTTGTCAGATGAAAAAAAAAAATGAGGCTGAAAGTCAGACCACGGCTAGTTGGATCTTTAGTGCCTTTAAAAGACTTTTCATTTAGAAGCTCATTTCTTTCAAAGCTCTCACCTTAACAAGCCTTTTCCTATGAAAGCACCTTCATTTAATGTTAAAATCTTAGTAATAGAGATTTTCATTCATGCAATTGATACCTGTTCATCTTCTGACGTAGTAAAACAGAATTCCATGTTCTGATGATGGAATGATAAAAAGTCACTTAAGCAACATCGGAATCATAGAAGGAGTGGGAGGGAATGCTTTGCTGAGATGGTGTGAGGCATTTGCTATGTCGATTTGTCAGTCAGTGACAGCAATATCTGCTATAGATGCTAGTGCATCTAAACAACAATAAATATTTTTTCAAGATTGAGAAGAAGGTAGATATTAGTCACAAGTGAATAATGATTAGGTTCTAGGAATGCATTTTGCATTCCTCTGCGGTAACCTTTTCAAAATAGATGTTTATCCAGCTGCCCCTTTGAAACAATTGTCTGATCTGCTGGAATGAAAAAAAGTAAATATTGGTAATTCCAGCTGATACCTGTGGTTCCTAGGAAAAACAAACTCACTCTTGCTAGTTCCGCTAAAAAAAAACCCAGAAAAATGGCAGTCTATTTATTTCAGTCGATAGATATTTCACTTAGCTATGCTCTTTATTTTATGTTTATAACTTGCTTAACAAGCGTTAGGGGCAGAGACTTGATTGAAATGCACAAAACAGAAGAACTGGTCAGATAGAATTTAAACCATGTAAATTGTATTATTGCAGAAATGTTGGAAACTCTTAACAAACGTCTCTTCAGTTTTCAAATCTGGCTGGCTGACTATGTTTGTATTGGCCATATAAGCCATACCAACAAAGAAAGTGGACGGAAAATTTAAACATTTACTCCCTATTTTGTCTGTGAATGTTTTTATTGTTTTTTTAACTCTTCCCCAAAATAGATTTTTTGCAGGAGATTCAATTTGCATCATAATTTTATATGCTACATTTGTTCCTTAGTTTGTGTCAGGCAGCGTACATGCTTGTTTTTTGAAAATAGAAACTTTTTTGTGATAATCATAATTTGCCTTTTGCTAACAACCCAATAGAAGGCAAGAGAAATAATTTATTCACTGATCTCCCCTTTTTCTTTTTTTTAATCTACATGACATGACCTCAATAGTCATTGGTCATGTGATGGTTTCTATTGGTTTCTTGACTAAGCAGACTTGTTTCATTATGCATTCCTGATGAGAGTTGGTCACAGTCATATAGTCAGCATGGCTGACGACCATTTACCAAAGGCACTCTTCCATGGCCGCAGATTCCGCAGAGGGTCAGTATAAGAGACATAAAGATGTCCTGAAGATGACCAATAAAGCCATCAACATTGCCACCTGAGACTGGGAAGCCAGAGCAATGAACAGAGCTGGGTGGTGGATCATCTATTGCAACATTGAGAGAGACTAGATAGAAAGGAGGAACAATACTAGTGTACACATTACTGTACGGCAAAAGATCAGTCGCCACCCGAAGACAACTTCCCCATTCCCACATCAGTCTGGTCATCCACTGGAGATATAATCATCAAAATTAACGTCACTAGTGCAAGAAGACAGGAGGTCTGTCGTATTTGACAGCTCAGTTCATCCATTCAATTCTTTTGTGTTGGAAATTTGAATCCCTTCCAAGAATGACATTAACAATTGTACCTCCTGATAAAGATTAAATCTTTGCACTATCAAAATACATTGAGGTTCAAATAGACAAAATTGATACTTGTAGGACTCATGGAAATATCTGTACCTCGCATAAATGAATCAGTGTAGCCCATGTGTTCACCAGAACTAATTATCTAAAAAATTATCTTGAAAAAACACAACTTTTATCAGATATTATCTCGAAAATACCTTATCAAGATTTGGGCATTGTTGGTTCAAAATGACCGTAAAGACTCCAAAAAGCGCTTTTTTGGAAAAGCAAAAAAAGAATTGATTAGATGGTGCCTATTGGTGTACTCATGCAAATATTCACAGTTGTAGGCCCCAAAATGAGACCAGGGGCAACACACAGAGACATACACACAGATGAACAAAGAGAGAAAGGATCTGTGGACCACTAAGCTAGTTGGTCAGGCTGGCCATTTATGGGACTACAGTGATTTTATTCTTGAATACTTTTTGACAGTTTAGAATCAAGACACACAATAATTCATGTAGAGAGGAAGCCAATTATTATAATCATAGTTAATGTTATCAGACAGTTATTTAAAAAAAAGTTCATACAGACTTTTCTTATAATAATGAATTTTAATATATTAGAAATTAATGTAAATTGTTCCAATCAGAAACTGTCATTGCAAACTCTCAGCAAAACTGCCAAAACAGGTTTCTTCAGTTTTCAAGATGGTCCAGACTAGCGAGCTGAAATTTCCAACATTTACTCCTAATGATGTCAAGAGAAAACAGTTCTATTTGTTTTTTTCAAAATTCTCCCCTACATGGATTTTTTGAGAGGGGGTTCAACTTACAGTGTAAGTTTATACAAAATTGGTTACTAGTTTGTGCCCGCTTGTTTTTTTGAAAATTCAAACTTCTTAGCAATGCAACAGAAAGGCAAAAAAATTTACTTATCCCTTGATTACCCTTTTTTCCTATTTTTTTAATTCATCACCCCCAACAAGGTATGCATGATGGTTTCTATTGAGTATCCAACCAGACCTGTTTGTATATCTTTTGATAAAACAGAATAAAAGAAATCAATTTCAGTTTTTAATAGAAACTTCCATCTATTAAGGTTAGGGTGAGAAATAGTAGTTAAATTTTCCTCTTCATTGAATGTTATGTGCAAATCAATGATGAATTATAACTAATGTCTTCATTAATAGAAGTCGGAAACTTTGAAACTTTTGCTATATAGATGGGCATGTCACCAACTGGAGATTGTCTCTAGTGATTCATGACAGGTAGTGTCGAGCAAGGAGCACGTGTCACAGGAGATAGTTTCCATATTCAAGACCAACGAACATCTGAAGAAGACTGGATGGTATATGGCCAAAACGTTGCAAAAAAAAAGAGCAAAATATACCAAGGAAAATAGTTAGACTAAATCCAATACAATGATTAAAACTACCCAATTAACAAAATACAGCAAAGAACTATTTATGCATCAGTACAGAGCAAAACATTCAATACACAGGTATATATAAGCCTTTAATGGCTATTAAAATTATATGTGACTGTAGAATCAATGTTGGTACTTATAACATATGGTAACTATCATGTACACCTTGAACGTACAATTACACTAATAAAGAAATAGATGTATAGATGTTTATTTATTCCATCAGGAATATTTTTAGTCACAGCACCTGTAAAAGCTCTTCTCAGGTACCAGGTTCCCTTATCAAACAAGGATAGAATATCTAAACATATAAGAAATAATCTCAAACCAGAGACAGATGATTCATCAAAGCATTCCAAAAGATGACCAACACTTAACTGACCAGTCAATAAGTTGCTGTATTCAATCAGAGACGCTTGTACAACATACAAATGGAATGCTATAATAACCAACTGATATACCAATAACAATGACATTACCGTGAATTACAAGCGTTTCATACCCTGACTGACACCAACCTGTTATTTTGGGGCAATGGATGGTATGCCTGTGTCAGTTTTCAGGCAATGGTTGGCCTGTGTTAGGCAAATGGTAGGCCTGGGTCAGTATTGAATGAAGGCAGTGTTGCCAAGTATGGTTTGTTATCTATAGCTAAAACGGTCTTTCAAAATGGCTAAATATTCCATTTCCAGCTAATTTCAAAGCTAAAAATATTAGATGCACTCATTTAATGCCAACTTATCAAATAAAATAACTATATACTACGACTCCAGAACAAATTATTAATAAAAATTATGCATTTACTTTCATGAAACTTAGCAATCATTTTTTTTTTAAATTGGCCAGATTTTTAGTCATCATAGGTTTTTATCAGCAAGATAAGAAAAAAAAATTGGTTAGATGTAGCTGAAAAATGGCTAAATTGGCATCCCTGAATGAAGGTCTACTAGTGATAGTCTTTGGAAGGAAAGTCTACAGTTTGACCTCTTGTACTGAGCAAGAAAAGCTAGATATATCCCTTAAATCCCTATCGCTCACAACTAGGCCAGCCAAAGAGTTTCTGGGGGGTTTGGGGAAAGTCTTTTGGA
The DNA here is from genome assembly GCA_963457665.1 of Thysanoteuthis rhombus. Classification (NCBI taxonomy): domain Eukaryota; kingdom Metazoa; phylum Mollusca; class Cephalopoda; order Oegopsida; family Thysanoteuthidae; genus Thysanoteuthis; species Thysanoteuthis major. The sequence continues at coordinate 10,657,564 of OY735206.1, read as the reverse complement.
AGTGATATTGAGTGTAGTGCACAAATCGCTCTTCTCTTTGGCAGACTTAACTGAATCGTCACAGGCGGCTCTCTAAATGATACCCAGCTGCTTACAGCACGTAATACTCCCAGATGGTCACCCATCTAGGTACTGGTCAGTCTAGACATTGCTTAACTTTGGTGATTGTACATGGACCAATGTAACAAATGTAATTTGGCAGCAACAGCTTGGTATGTAACAATATTGAAAACTCATTATTTAATGAGATTTATATTGATATTTGATAACCCTAGTCTGGCTCAAGGCAACAATCGTACTGTACTCGATGAGAATTGACTGATCTTTCCTGGGGGGGATTGGACACTCATTTATCTTTCCTCTGTTTCTACAGTCAAAACATAAACTATTGAAAATTAGAGATGTTTAAACGTTACATATGTTTATAAGCATCCGCTGCTACCTTTCCAGAGGAGGAAGAGCAAATGGATATTTTAAGAATATATCTAAATAGCAACCCTGAACCAGTGAGGAATAATACCATCTTTTTATATGGGAATGTCCAGTTGGGATCACATTAAACAATTATACATCACCATTATTCATTACTTGAACTATAAAGCTCAAACTTCCAATGCCCTTCATTCTACATGAGGAGGCCTGATCCAGGGGCAGGGAAATACCCTGTTTGACCCCCCGCATCCCCATCGGATGGCCATGTGTGCATGTATATATACATTTATATATGTATATATACTTGTTGCTTTTCCCATATAAATTATTGGTAATGGCTCCATTGCTTTACACCATTTTGGCTTACAAAAGGTTTTAGAAGGGACTCCCAACTCTTGGATGGATGGGGAAAAATATGATATTATTGATTGACAAAAGTTCACTTCATAACAGAAATGAAATGCAAGAAATAAATGAAATAAACTGTAACACTAAATTCAATCCAAAACATCAGAAGTAAAATCTTTCTTTGTTTAAATACGCTTTTGCTACTAGTTCAAAGCGTTTTTTGATCACAAAAAAAAGTATTGAATAATTTTTTCTTGTAGCATATATTGTATTTCCATTTTCTCTCTCAATATCAAACCAAAAGACATTTTTGACAACTGGTGTTTGTTTTTTCCTAATTATATATATATATATATATATATATATGTGTGTGTGTATATATATATATGTGTATGTATGTATGTATGTATGTATGTATATATATATATATATATATATATATATATATATATATATATATATATATATATATATATATATATATGTATATATATATATATATATATATAAATCTCTAAAACTAAAATTCTTTTCTAACCAAATGTGCAAAGTTTATATCTATAACTATAACTATAACTATAACTATATATATATATATATATATATATATATATATATATATATATATGTATATTATATTTTTGGATATATAAAATTCTGAAGAGATTGATATGGCTGCCCTCACCCTCCAAAAAATATTTGATAGAGAAAATAAAAATATTGTTTCAATCCAAGGAAATTCAATCAAACAAAAGAATTGTAATTAAATTGAACTGAATTTTTTTTGAATTAGCAGATTGCAAAGTTGAGACTGAGTTACTTATTAAAAAAAAAAACAATAAAACCAAACAGAAACTTATTCAAATACTAATAAAATGAAAATATTATTTTAATCCAAGAAAATTCACTCAAACAAAAACATAATAATGAAATTAAACTGAAAATTCAAAGAACTAGCTGATTACTAAGTTGAGACTGTGTCACTCATAAAAAATTAAAAAGGACAGTAAAACAGTTGAGAGACTTACTCAAATAGGAATCAATTCTTGCCGAATTAAATAAAACCAATCATGTTTTCTTTTTCAGTTTAATGCCACAGTTTATCCAATATATGCATTCTTGAGAAATGAAAATGAACAAAAATGGAAAATAGATGAAGATTAATTCTGAATCTGCCTTTTCATTAATCGAACAATGATGAGAAAAAAAGTAACAAAACATAGCACTTCGAAAATATTGAGATTGAGAACTAAAAGATATTCATACATTGGTTACAAGAACTAGCCATAGTTTTTGTTACTTTTAGTGTCGAAAATCATGTGATTCTATGAGTATCAAGAGAGGTATAAATTGTAAAATTACACACACTTGCTCACTCAATGTTAATAATGGCACACAACTTTTGTATGTCATTTTCAACATTGAATGTGTGGATTACCCAATATAATTCATGTATCGAATCACCATAGCCCCATAAATGGCCCGTCCGAGCAACCAGCCAAGTGAGCAACAGATTCTTTTCTATTTGTTTGTCTGTGTGTATGTGTGTGTCTCTGGGTGTCTTGGTCACATTTTTGGGCCTACAACCTTGAATGTTTGCATGAGTACACCAATAGACACCATCTAAAAAAAGGGTTTGGATTTTTTTTTTTTGCGAAATAGTGCTTTTAGGGGGGTTTCTGAGGTCATTTTGGACCAACAATACTCAAATCTTGTCATAGTATTTTCTAGATACTTTTAGATAAAAGATCTTTTTTTTTTAGATGATTAGTTTTGGTACACATGCAGGCTGCAATGATTCATTTGTTATTTTTTGCTTTCCTCTCATGAATTTTTCACACATGCGAACTTTACAATTTTCCTTACCCTCTCCTGGCACTCAAAGAATCACATCATCTTTCTACTCTAAACGTAATAATAACCCCGTAGCCACTAACGGACTGTTCACAAAAGAGCTAAGGAATAGAAAAGGTTACTACAATGAGGGCTATGAGGAAAGATCTAAGGATAGAATCAAGCTGTTCTGAAGAAAAGCATGAAGGCATCATGCACGTGTGTATGTACATCAATGTCAATTGTTACTTGGCTCTTTTGTCACAGCTTTTCTTGCTAAATGTGGCTAACTCTCACTGAGTGCACCAGGATACTTATTTACGAATAGAAACCTATCATATGACCAACGTCTTTTGGCAGCATGCCACATAGGGGGTGATCGATCCAAATTTAGAAAAGTGGGTAATCAATGAATAAGTTACTTCTCTTGCCTTTTGTTGGGCAGTGATCACTGTTTTGTGGCTAGCTCTCAGTGAGTGTACCAGCATACATATTTATGAATGGAGACAGACAGACAAATAGATAGACTGGTCTGATTAGTCATTCTGTTGAAACCAGTCATAGGACCAACGTGATTTGGCAGCATGTCATGTTAGCTGTCATGCCCACTAGCTCCATTGCTGCGGCCTGTACACATGATAGATATATAGCCAGCTGTCTGGACCAACTTTAAAACTAGGAAGAACCTTTGGTGACAGTTTTGGTTGATAGTTTCTAATAGATAGATAGATAGATAGATAGATAGATAGATAGATAGATAGATATGAAATAGTAAAGTTTTGAGATATTCAGAAACTGTTGATCAGTTTTAGTAGCACTTGAACCAAAATCTATATTCCTTACATATATGTGTAAATGTATGCATACATATATATTAAAAGCTGGGCCTTTCTAGGAACTTGTCTAGTAACAAATATACCAGTGTAAGTCCAAAGAGACTGGAACTACAATAAAGTCTGCCGATCAAGAATCAGGCTGTGAAGTCACAGCAGGAAATGCAACTCAATCACAGACTAATCCTTGGTGCATACTCAGTGACACCAGATCAATGAGGCAACAGCATAACAAACAAATTGATGAATCTTGTTGTGTGTTACAAACTGAATACATCTGAGGGACCTGCTGTTCCTGATATCAGCAGGTCGAGTCATAGAGTCTGTGATCCATTAGTATATTTCGGGCTGAATCCTAAATTTTTTGGCTAAAATGAGCTGAATTTTCCTAAAGCTAATTTTCATGCTTTACCACTTCACAAGGGCAAACAAGTTTTCAGCAACAATTATTTGCAGATCTATAATGTCTGCAGAAATAATTTTTAGGTGATAATTTTCTACAATTTTTTTTCTATCAATAACACAAAGATTATTATGATAGAATTAATAGATTTAAAGTTACAGACACTTTTATCGACACTTGTCACTTTTTGCCAACCGTGCCTGGTAAATCTCATAAAAATATATAAGAAATGAATTAGAATTGAACATAACCTGCCTTTGAAAACTACGATGGAAGATTTGGGAGTGCTGGCCGATTCGATTTGTCATCAAAGGGGTGCTGGACCAACAAAAGGTTGGGAAACACTTGTGTAGATATTGAACGTCCTTCCGGTTTGATGATTATATGTGTGGGAGCAACTAAGTAATGATTGAAGGTCTTGTGCGTTCCGAATCGAGTATGAATATTGAACTGTGGTTTTTTGATTTATCGCCTTTGAGCACTAAACAGGGGGCGTTTTTAAGGACGCCATCTCAAATTGAACACTAAAAGAGAAGCAAACTCATGTTGGATTGGATGGTTTGGGCCCCTAATAAGGAAGGAGGGATTATCCTATCAAGGACACAAAGAAGCTATGGTGGAAATGTCCCCAAAATTCAATACCATTACCCAGGACATAGGCCCCTAACAAACCAGGGAATAGACAATGAACAGGGACCAACAGAAAAAGGTCCATCGACGTATGGTCACTACATTGGAATGATGAATGAAATAAATAAAACAGGTCTAGTTAGTCACTCAATATGAACCATCACCAATGCCTTTTCACAACATACCGTGTTGGGAATGATCAATTAAAAAAATTGGAAAATTGGAAATGAATCAGCTACTTCTCTCACCTTTTGTTGGGCAGTGATGACTAAAAAAAGTCTGGATCTTCAAAAAACAAGCATGACTGCAACTAGACACAAACTAAGAGATCAAATTAGTATAAACTTACAACATCAATTGAACCCTCTCGAAAAACTTATTTTGGGGGAGAATTTTCAAAAAACGAAACAGAATGTTTTTTCTAGTAATGATAAGGTTTAACTGTTTAAATTTTCAGCCATCTTGCTCCATTGGTATGGCCTGTACCATGTGCCATACAGCCAGCCTGATCAGCTTAAGAATTGAAGAAACCTCTGTTTCTGCATTATAATGAATTTCCCATTTTTATAACCCTACGGATACCCCCCTCCAAATAAGACCGACCCTCATAGTTCATGCAGAAATGGAAAGAAAGGGGGAGGGGTGCTAGGGTGGTGCTAGTCAGGCAGAAAGACAGAAATAAATATTATTCCACCAGAAGGTGACAATTTAACAGAAATTAGATACATATGTAGTGAGAGTCTAGAGTTGGAGTTTGACAATATATTAATAATGTTTTTGTCCAATTCATTTCTTTTTTACAGTTGGTGTAACCTGATTTAGGAAGGGTCTTTCTAATTTTCAGGAGGGGTCTTCTAATTTTTTATTTAGCTATTATTTAGAGAGCCAAATTCAATGTTTTGGGGTCCATACTCAAACCATGTTATGAGTGATTCCACATTGTATCGTCATATCATGATAAGTCTAAAGTGAATATACATATACTACATACCTATATGTATACATACTTACAAATGAATAGATAAGCGTGAAGAGAAATCGTCAATGCTTAGACAGAATACATAGTTGCTTTTTTTTGAAAGAACAAATGAAATTATAGTGAGCACTAAAAAAAAGCAACAATATCTTCTGTCTAAAGCATTAACAATGCAATTTTTGGACAGCCAACATAACAATATTATCAAAGCAGTCAGTGACAAATTGGTAGAATAATGACTGTTTTGCATGCCAAACACTAATCAATATAGATACACACACACAATATAAGTGCATACATGTGAGTATATATATATATATATATATATATATATATATATATATATATATATATATACACACACATATATATATACATATATATACATACATATATATGTATATATATATACACACACACATATATATATATATATATATATATATATATATATATATATATATATATAAATGTTGATTATCATCTGTCTTAGTGTGATCCTAGGATTGCTCCTTCCATAGCTCTCTGTGTAATTCCAAGTTGGTTTTCAATTATATATATATATATATATATATATATATATATATATATATATAGTGAGTACAAAAAGTATCCAATATATTTCAAAAAGTTCACTATAACATCTTTATACACCTTTAAAATTGATAGAATTCAGACCAAAAATTACTGATTTTTGTCCATAAATTTTCAATGTTCAGTCTTGCTTCACTATTTGTTTTGATTTTTCTATCTTATCAATGTATCTTGAAATCTGTGTCAAGGACTGATGAAGCCAGCAAATGTTTGTTACTTACCCACACCAAAAAAAGATTTTGTATTGTATTATGCATTCATGGTTATAAATTCTGTGAGGCGTACAGCGGTGAGAGGACTCGACAAAAGCTTAATAAATAATAGTTCACCCACTGCATTTCTACAGATATTATTCAATAATGAGGATGTTTCACCACCAATAATAACCTTATTTCAAACAAAAACCAGCTAAAAACAGAAGCTTTGCTGACCAGGGGTGTCTCAACCCATATACTGATGATGACACTATAAACTGGATCACACCACATTGAAAAAACAATGTCCCACATTTTGCTTCCATTAGTTGGCAAATAAATAATCCCATTTTCTGATTGGCAAGAAAATAAGAGACACCTTCCATCTTTTCCATGTGAATTGTACACCAGAAGTTTGAAGAATGGATCGGCTGACATGTTCTAGAAACAACAAAGCAACAAAAACGATGAGATTCATTGTCCGAACAATCCTTGGCCATAATATAAGCTTTTAAAAAATCTTTATTTATGGCATCAAAACCTCTGAAAAAAAAATTGTACAAAGTTGATATTCACCAGATATATTAGTCAGCACACCACAAGTGTCGAGTTGGAAGTTCCTTGGATCAACAGTTCTCAAGAATTCCAAGGCATCACAATAACTTAAGAGGTATCAGATACATATGAATGTCAGAATATAAGAATAGCCTAAACCCAGCAACAGTGATTAAACTGGTCTATTGTGGGTAGCAATAATTAAAAATCATACATTGAGGCTTACAATATGCTGGAACATCCAGCTGCACAGGTTCATATTGCTCATCCCTGATGGCTGATTCCGAGATCATCAAGTATAAGCCCTAGACACAGCCTAACCTTATACCTCATTCCCAAAACCCATTTCAATCACTGACTATAAATGGCATCTTCTTCAACACATCTAAAGTATTATCGTTCATTTCATCGTCAGTTATTTTATCATTAGCTAGATTATGATTGCTCAAATTCTAAATTTGAATCAGTTAATAATGTTCATAAGAAAGGAAGGATAGAGTGAGTGGGCAAAGAAAGAGGAATATTTTCTGTCTCTTTTACGTTATATTATTTTTTTAAATATCATTTCTCCAAATAAAATGATAAAAAGTACAGGAAAGAAAGAACTCTATACAGTGTTAATAATGGATGTTTACACTTCATGTATATATATATATATATATATATATATATATATATATATATATATATCTATATATATATATATATATATATATATATATATATATATATACATATATATGTATATATATATATATATATGTACATATATATATATATATATATATATGTACATATATATATATATATATATATATATATATATATATATATATATATATATATAATTTCATTTCTTTATGAACTGTATTGCATTACAGACGATACTTTGTCTTCTATGCAATGATCATTTAATTTTGTTTCAGACGTTTTAATAGGGATTAACTTACAATATCAATTGGGAATAGATTTAATACTGAGACGAATGTTGCCAAATCCTGTCAAGAATTGTATAAACAATGTCACAGGTTTTGAACAGAGTCTATTCTTATACTTGTTCTTAATTATTATGTTAAAGTATGAATTGAATTTCTTCTAAATTATAAAAATTATGTTAAACAAACAAAAGCCCCCAACCCACAGAGTACCACTGTGCCGTCTCCAGCCTGCAGATCTACCAAATGTCTATTTATTCGTCAATGAAGACAATCTTTTACATGCATTACTCGTTCATTCTGGAGTTGTGATTTGGCCTAGTGGTAATCAGCATGGAAAACAGAATTAGCGAACCGAGTTTGAGTTTTGTTCACTTGGCACCAATACCTTTGGGAAAGGCATGAATTCACTTCTCTCTCTTCACCCCATCTACAGGTAAATAGCAAGTCAGTTGAAGTACTAAAACTCTCTCAGAATGTCCATCTTGGGCATTGGGCTAGCAACTCCAACCTGTAAGACTCACTTGCTACAGAAACCGCAATGTGACCCAATGCTCCACGGGGAGTCTGCAGGAAAAGAGTTAAGTAAAAACTCCCAAGTTCATTTTTGAAATGTCATTTTCTAGATATTATACCATTTGAAGTTACAACCAAATCACGTTATACAATCCAGATCTTATTTAATCACCAAAGTTAAGCAATGTCGAGCCTGTTCTGTACCTTGATGGTTGACCATCTTAGAATACCAGGTGCCATAAGCAGCTGAGGATCCTGTCGAGAGCATCCTCCAAAGTAAGAGACAACATTCAATTACGCAATCAGAAGCCACCAACCCCTCTTCCATCCCCCAACTCCACCCACTGATTGGATGGGCTGTGAGTGACAAAAAAATGAATAAATGAGTGTTGAACAATCAAGTAAAAACTCCTGCATTCATAAATAAAATGTCATTTTATAAATGTTATTATACCATTTACAGTATGGTGAATTTAATGCCAAGGGGTAAATTTCGCCTAGGTACGAAGGGGTAAATTTGCTACTTCTTGATTTCTACATAATTTCCCCCCAAATTATAATTTAAAAAAATTAGTGAAAATAAATTAAATAACATTGTTAAGCGCTGTCATTATTGTTATTTGAACTTTAAATAATGATGTTAAAAACACTATTTCAAAACTTCCCAGATGTCGGTTGTTTTATCATGTTATAAGTGTAAGCTCAAATTACAAAAAAAAAACAAGGTAGGAGTGAATTTTGTTTCAGAGAGTTAACAGGGGTAAACGGGGGACAAGAAAGGTTTGGGAACCCCTGATTTACAGGCTTGTGCTCACAATACTTATCTATCATATGGATCATGACAACATCAAATGGCGTGTCACGTTGACAGTTTGAACAGACAGGTGCTAGTATTCACATGCAGATAAACCCAGTTATTGAATAACAAATTATTTATTCTAAAATGACAGATGAAAATTGAGACTTAGACAAACAGTCCTTGAAGAGATTTTTTTTATCTATTAAGATTCACCCCTGACCAACTGTAGCCACAGTAGCCAACTATAGGACTATCAACTAAGATTTAGAAAAGATATAAATCATATAAATCTGTATCGATAGATCTTTATTGTATGATTATGTATACAGACATACAACTGCCGTCCCATAATGGTTGTTACGTTTGCATAGTATTTTCAGGTACTAAATGTAACAATTATTATGGGACAGATGATATTCATATAATAAACAATAATGAAAATGAATGACACTCACCCTCTATTAGATCAGCAACCACAAATGTAGGAAACAAGAGGCAGGTAATAAGTAATCCTAAGTATTTAGACATTCTTCATTACCAGAAGATTGGCTCAGGGAACTAATCCCTCCAGTGTCGTGTGAAATTTACGGAAGTATAGAAGGTGTAAATCTCAATCAGTCAATCGAATATTTCCTCTGATCTAGCTTGTTTGACACAGAGTATTTGTCAATTCTTTTTTTTTTTTTCACTTGTTTTCCTTCCTACGGGCTTTTTCTAACCACTGTTGATATAGTTTTTTAGTAGTGTTACTCCATGACATTTGCTCTCCATATTGGCCCAAACTATTAGGGGTTTATTTGTCAGGTGTCCCCAGAAATAGGAACCAAACCCGGGCCAAAGTGATAGCTGGAGAGTTTCAACAGAAGGTTTAGCTGACACTCTAACCAGTCAGCCAAAGGAATGAGGTGGTAGCAGCAGTAAGTGGGGGGGGGCAATGTTTACAGATCTTTATTACTGAGAGGGTAGGGACAGAGAAAGAGAGATAAAAAATATATATAAAAAAAGAAAGGGTGGGAAATTTCTCAGTGTATGTGAGAGTGTGATTAGAAGGAGTGCCCCGGCTAATCAATGCACAGCAATTGGGTCACATGGGCTACAATTGGCTGATCCCTATTACTGATTGGTCAAATAGGTAACACTCCTCCAAACAGATAGACTTGACTACTACACAAACACCCTCACTACTGTTGTAGCATGCTAGGAAGCTTGCCAGCTGTCCAACATATAAAATATAATCCTGACCATTCCTGTTGTTTTTCTTACTTTTCCTGCTGATAACACTTGTTTGTAATAACCAGTTGTTGGTAGCATATCTGTGAATGACCAATAGTCCAGGTGAGACTGTAACACTTTACCTGTGGACAGAGGAAAAATAAAAAGGAGATATGTCTAGCCTTATGCCTCAGTGGTGATATGACAAGCTGCTTGGTTTTGCTATCTATCTATCTATCTATCTATCTATCTATCTATCTATCTTTTTATCTATCTATCTATCTATCTATCTATCTATCTTTTTATCTATCTATCTATCTATCTCTCTATCTATCTAGTTAAACCTCATGCCCCGTGGTGATATAAGCCGCTTGGTTAGCTATCTATATATCTAAATTTTATAACAAGCTGCTTATTCTTGCAATGTATCTGCCTGTCTATCTGTCTATCTATCTGTCTATCTATCATGAATATTCCTGCATGAACGATTATTTATAGTCATCTCCGGTTTTTCTAAGTGCATATAATTATCAATGAATATATGGGCATCCTATTTCACTTGAGGGGGGGGGGAGGCAAAAGGATTTATTGGGTTTGGGGGTATATATTTGGAATACATCTTGGTGGCAATCCTATCGCCATCAAAGAATAATACCATCTTTTTATTCGGGAACTTCTAGTTGGGGATGCATAAAACAATTGTACTACACCATTATCCTTTATTGACTATAAAGTATTTGAAAGTTCTAACTTTCAACCCCCCCCCTCACTCTTGGTGAGAAGACCGGGTCCAGATTGGGGAGGGGAGGGTCAAATACCCATTTGCTCCCCCACCTCCTAGTGGATGCCTATATATGGATATAAGCATGTATTCATCTATAATTATATTAATCCCTACCTCCCTAGTATTTATACATATGTAGGTCTGAATAATTGACTTCAGTTTTAGAATAATATTCCAATTTGTCCCTCTTTCTCTATACAACGAAAGATTAATATGAAAGAGCGTAGCACTCCTTACTAGTATCTGCCATATGACACATACAGCTATGAAGAAAACTTAGTCAAGTTTTTTGTTTTCTGGGGACGGTACTCTTTATCCTTGCCAATCTTTTTGCTTTACACTGCCAAACTTTACAAAATAAATTGCTGCGAAAATTATTTCTGCCACATATTTATGAAATACTCCGATCAATACATTTTGTGAAAGATTTTAATGCAATAACTATCTCCGCCACATATTAATCAAATCTGCACTCAATTTTGCATCAAAATATTTCATTAACATGTGGCAGGGATATAAAGTACCACAGTGACATCTTTAAAGGAAATGTTCTTGTTTTGCAAAACTAAGCAGCTTGTCATATTACCACGAGACATAAAGTTAAACATCTCTTTATCTTTTTTTTTCTTCTGACAAGAGTGTTACAGTTTTACCTTGACCATTGGTCAGTTTTCTTAGTCACAGATATAAAATGAAGACAGTATTAGGTAGATAAATAGATAGATGGGAAATAAATGTAAAGAGGTGAATAAAAAGTTATGAAACAACACATTGTGTTTGGTAAATAATTAGATCAAACAATTCTCTTTATAGATGCGTAATGAGGAGAGTTGAGAGATCAATACTTCGTAAACAAAAGGGGTATTGTTGTATACGCTATGTTCACAGACGTATGTGTCAAGCATATTAATTATGAAACAGGTACAAATGTTAAGGGCTGTGACCTACCTAGGGAATGACAGGTATAGCACGTGCACATGGCATGGACAAGTGGAAACTCTTCAGTTAAAGGAGGCAGAGAGCTTGATTTATCAGAAATTTTACACAAATTAAAAACACAAGTTCAAATTTCCGGTAAAAACTCTCTTTATCGGTCAACAATACACTCTTAGTACAAATCACACGACATGCAATTTAGAAGAAATATTGTTGTCTTGGAAGCAAAATATCAATTGCCAGAATTTTCCCCACTTGGCTTGAATTAGGGAGGGCGGTTGACCCAGGCTTGTACTCCTATGGCCCTTTGCATCACTTAAAGCGAGAGTGACTGAGCAGTTTCTAATAAAGTGAGACAAACCATCTTTGGATGGTGACAAACAAAATTTTCTTCAGATATCTGTTTTTGATTATCATGGGTGAGAGGCACTAAGAAAGCCAGATAGTTAAACCACGTATCATCCGGTGAAAATACATTGCCGGGGACTATATACTTCACAGTACCACAGGAAGACTAACTGGCAGGAAGACCATTATCCTGCACAAACTAGGGAGGTAGTCTAGTATTTTGTGCAAAATCTATGAAATTTCATGTTCATAAGTGCTATTTCCTTACTTCAGAGCATTGTATAAGAAGACCAGGAAACATTTCTTCATGGAAAAGAAGGAGAGAGAGAGAGGGTAGTAAGATAATTCACACAGTTAAAACTAATAATTTTGCATTTAAGAGGTTGAAGTCGACTGAAATCTTGTTCTGCTGAGCATAGAAAGAGAAGAAACTGAAAAAATTGACTTCTTGACTCGTAATTTTTATGTAATGCCATAATTTGTTCATTAAAAGATTAACGATCAACTTGTATTTTTGTGTTGATATCATGGTAAAGTTATGTAATTGATGGGTGTCACCAAGTCAGGTGTTTGGATGAGGACATAATTTCAGTGTTTGCCATAAATGGTATTTTCCATAGATACGCCCCTGTTTTAATTCAGTTGTCACCTCCCATAAATAAGAAAAGATTATCAGAGAAGGCAATACTTTTTATAGGCTCAAATTATCATTTCTTTTGCTGTACATAATTCATGAGAGATACTTTTTAGAAACCATCAACCAAAACTGTCGACATAGTTTTTAAATTATTCCAGCGAGCTTGCTAGCAGGTTATCTATGTATGTTTCAGGTATAATTTCAGGCTATAACAATGGAGCTAGAGGGCTGATAATTTGAACATTCACTTCATATCATGTCTTGGAAAACTTCTTTTCTTTTTTAGTGATTGCCTAATAACTGATAACCCCCATCAAGTCATGTTGCTAAAAAAAACATTAATCACGTGACAGTTTCTATTGAGTGACCAACCAGACCTGTTTATGATTGATACTTTTTATTATAATTCAGCTTCAGGTATATTTATTAGAAACCATCAACCAAAACTGTCAATATCAACATACATTTCTTCAGTTTTCAAATGAGTCTGGTTGGCTGCTTGTTAATGTAAGTGTCACTCATACAGGCCCCACCAATAGAGCTAATGGGTTGAAAATTTGAACACTTTCACTCTATGAGATTTAGGAAAAATGCTTGCTCCCCTCATTCAATAGGTTTTTAGTAAAGGTGTCAATTTACAATCTAAGTTTATGCTAAATTGATCCCTTTGCTTCACACTTGTTTTTCAGAAATTCACACTACCCTACAAAAGGCGAGAGATTTAACTTATTCGTTGATCACACCTTCTCCCAATTTTCTGATTGATCACCCCCAGCACAGCATGCTGCCAAAAGTTTGTGAAAAAATGGTTTGATGGTTTCTATTGCGCAACGAAACAGACCCGTCTTGTTAGTTTCTCCAATAACAGAATCACTGTTCATCAGGAAATTATTTATGGCTTTCCTACAAAAATAACTTCTCTTTAATTCTTTGGTATGATTCTTCACACAAAATAAAAATATCCAAGGAATAATAACAAAGGCTTCAACAATGTCATAAGTAAATAACATTGGTAGTGTTACTTTCTACATACTTATCAAGATATCTATCTGATTTGCTTTCAGAGACAATCTTTTGTTTTGCAACTCATTTTTAGAAATAAGAAGAAAAAAAGAGCTTGGTCGTCTCAATTCCTACAAGCAATATTCATCGACTGAAATAAATCGACTGCCATTTTTTTTGTTTTTTCCAGAGGGACTGGTAAGAATGAGTTTGTTTTTCCTAGGAACCACAGGTATCGGCTGGAATTACCAATATTTACTTTTTTTTCATTCCAGCAGATCAGACAACTGTTTCAAAGGGGCAGCTGGATAAACTTCTATTTTGAAAAGGTTACTGCAGAGGAATGCAAAATGCATTCCTAGAACTTAATCATTATTCATTTGTGACTAATATCTACTTTCATCTCAATCTTGAAAAAATATTTATTAATTATTGTTTAGATGCACTAGCATCTATAGCAGCAATTGCTATCACTGACTGATTGACAAACTGACTGACAAATCGACATAGCAATCTCCTCAAAGCATTCTCTCCTATTCCTTCTATGAATCTGATGTCGCTTAAGAGACATTTTGAGAATACATCATCAGAACAGGAAATTCTATTTTACGACATTAGAATAGAAACACGCGTCAGTTGCATTCTATTCTACAACAATCTTAATGTTAAATGAAGGTTCTTTCAGAAGAATTGGCTCTTAAAGGTGGAAGCTTTGAGAGGAATAGGATTCGAAAGGAAGGAGCTTTTAAAGGCACTATAGATTGAATTATCACATCACGGCTTGACTTTCAGGTTTGTTTTTTCTATCACAACTTAACTAAGACTGTCACTCAGTGGCAGTGAGTAAAAAGTGTAGATCAGAAATAAAGAATAAGTCTGAAGAATTAACCTTGAAACCACTTCCCTCTTTCCATAAAAGATGCTAGTTTCTATAGATTAGATGGCAAAACAGTAAATTAAATACACCTGCTGCTTTGCCATCTCAGCTACAAGAACTTAGATGACTGCAGAAAGTCAAATCCAACCTTTTAACCCACTCTTTGTCTGGATTGCTCCTGTGCCATGCTTCTATACTTGTAGTATCAATAGAGCAATTATTACAAAACCGTCAACCAGAACTGTCACTAGAAATCAAGAGGTTTCTTCAGTTTTTAACTTAGCATAGCTGGCTGGCTATATTTGTATCACACATACGGGCCATGGCAATGGTGCTAGAGTGCTGAAAATTAAACATATACTGCTCATTAAGTCGACAAAAAAATGGGTGTTTTTTTTTTAATTCCCCAACCCCAAAAAGTTTTTTTTGAGGGGGTGATTTGCAATCTAAGGTTATGCTAAATTGGTCCATAGTTTGTGACTGACAACATCTGAGCTTGTTTATGAAAATTTGGACATTTTTAATGATCACAGCCAAACAAAAGGTGAGAGGAGCAAGTTATCCATTGATCCCCGTTTTTCCAATTTTTCAATTGATCATCGCCAACACAGTATGCTGCCCAAAAGACGTTGGTCATATGAGGATTTTTGACTAACCAGACCTGTTTTTTTCATTGTATATATTTTTTTAATAGATGAAGTATTGTAACCCATTATCATTCATTTTTGAATTCTACTTACCTTCATCTCAGTCAACATAGATTGACAGCATTTAGTCATATTTAGTCATAATAAAAAAAATGACTAATAATTTTTTTAAGAATAAAATGAAGGTAAATATTGATCAAAATTATTAATAATGGGTTACAATAAGTATTCAATCAGATAAAAGATGAGAAAAAGAACTTCCCAAAAGGCATCATACACACATAGTTTCTCTATGTCTAACTCCAAGTGGTCAGGTCCATTGTTTACTGAGGAAACAAACTGTTCAGCCCATTTTATGAAATTCTGTGTAATCAAATTTACCACAACATATAGAACGGGGCAACTGAGCTGCTTTAGCCACAGATAATGGGTTAATATATATGTTCGATAGAAAATGAATGATAGAAAGTAATGTATGAGATTATAACAGATACAAATTAATGTACTTCTATAGCAAGGTTTGTTTGATCTTTGTTAATCCATTTGAAATTCTTGAAATATAGAATATAAAACATACATTGAAAAGTAATCAAAGAAAACTGAAAAAAGAAACTTTTTTCAGCATATTCAAATTAATCCCCTTCAAAAAAAAGATCTCTTTAATCAATATTAATCCATTAATCTTTAATCTGAAGAACAAAGAGAGGCCTGCCAAATTCAATAGCCAGTTTTCTGGTAATTCTGTTTTTTTTTTGGAGGCTAGATAAATGGTCAAGTACTTGATTTTCAAAGATAATTTTTATTTTAGTCTCTGTAGATCTTCTTTGCATGCATTAATATGTCTTATAATGCTGAGAGAAAAAAGTAATTTTGCAATATATATATATTTATATATATATATATATAGAGAGAGAGAGAGAGAGATAGATAGATATGAATATAGATATAGATATATAAATATATATAGTTCCTTTTTTTGAGGAAAAATCATCTCATAGAAAATCAAATATATCTGTGATATTTTTTCAATATTAGCATTAGAAATTATGTCCCAAATCCAGTCATTTGCAATGAATGCTTAAATTATAAGAGGAAGTCTTACCAAAAAGCCTCTCATTGAGACTCTCAGTAAAGTCTTTAATGCTGGCAACTGGACCATATTTGAAGCATATAAAGAAATGTGGTCTTTTTTTCATGAGAAAACATATATTTCTTGTGTAGAAAGCAACATTGACTAGACATGAATAAATGATATTAGCAAAATCCATTCACACATTTTTATTCGATGATCAAATATTGATTAGCCATAAGCATATTTTTTCAGAATATCTTTCATCCTAACTCTCTCTCTTTCAATATATGCACGTGTCTGCTTGGTGCGTGAGTGGGGGAGATCAGAGCATGTGTAGATAGATAGATAGAGAGATACATACATACATACATACATGATGGCTGCCACTTTGTTTTCACGCATGGTTATTCCATGATGTCACTCCAGAGAATCACTCAACTATGCCTAGAATGGATGGCCAAGGTTTTTGAATTTCTGGCGCAGAATTGACATACAACAGAATTCATGCCGGTACCTGATGCACAATTTCCATGTACTCTAGCACACCTTTTTAGCATCCTCCTTTCCATAGATAGGTGATCTTTAGCTTTTTTGATAATTCACTTGTTGTCTGTTTTTATGGCTTCATAGATGACTTTTCTTTCCAGCTTTGCTGAGGCAGGCCCTCCCACAGTCAGGACAAGTTACATTGAGGTGGTCACCTTTGTAAATAGGAAGTTCAAAGTCAGATGCTTTCTGAGCACTTCTTCTCAGTTTTTCATTTTAAATGCTAAATACCTTGGATGTAGCTTTTCCCATAAGAATTAGTTTCTGCCAAGTGTAAAGCTCACTTGTCAGAGTCTCCCAGTCATCAATGAGATATTTGTACATACATACATATACATGAAAAGACTGAACAAGTAAGACAGATGATTAGATATAGATATATGAAAAGACTGAAATTGCTAGCTCGTTAGATAAATATGAAGATATTATGAATAGAGTGAGTAGGATAGTAATTTTATATACATTACAGATATAAAAGACGGACTGTATAAAAGAGATAGATTGATAAACAGTAGACAGTGATGAACAGACTGCAAGATAGATAGGTATGGACAGAACGTGAAAAATAACTTATACATAATACAGATAGATATAAAATGAAGATCATATAAGAGACAGAGACATAGAGAGGTAGATGGAGAGTGTGATTAGCCAGACCGGTAAATCTTTAATTTCTTTCTTAAAAAATTCAATCTTTGTGAAGATTCATATTTTAAAAAAACAACCTTTGATAATGTGCATAAATGAATCTATAACCTAATGATGGAAAAAGCCTTTTATTTTATTCAACAGGTATCTATTTTTCAACCTAATCTCCTTCCTTGTCTATGCACTTAATTCAGTGGTGTATATTAATCACATAGATCGAACATTACAAAGGGGAAATTTCAGATCGAAATTCAGCCAATAACTACATGGCAGGTTATAGATTCATGGATGCATCCTCATACCAGGAAAAATCGATAAGTCCATAGCCTAATGATGAAAAAAAGCATTTATTTTACACAACAAATATCAACACGATCTCCTTCTTTGTCAATAAACTCAATTCAATGATTAATATTTATCGCAGAGATTGACCCTTAGGAAGTGAAAATTTAAAATCAAGATCTAGCTGTGTTTCAGGCCACAGATTTTTGTTTAAAACTCGATTGATGTCTGCAAAATCTATTTGAAGCATATGAATGCAAATACACATTGATTCTTACAATATGAGAAAGTACTTATTGTCACAAAAAAATAAATAAAAATCAGTTTAAATTGAGAACTTTCAAAGATATTGTGTGACATAAAGCTGTGATATAGGGGAGGTAACTTTTAAAATACCTGGATCCCATTCAAAACTTAATTACTTCTTCGTAAGTCCATGGTTGCCCTTTCACAAAATGTCATTGAAATTCATTCAGAATTTTTGAAGATATTGCGTGCAATCAGGATAAGGATTATCTGACAAGATGATATTAGAAAAGACAATGTTGAAAGAAAATTGATGACCTTTCCCATGTGATAACATGATAAATTCCCCATAAGAATATACACTTTGTATCTCCACACATTCTGATGAAGCCTTTTCAAGGCAAAACATGTTAATGAAATAAATTGCACATTTTTTTTACCTACAATTTAATTCTCTTTCCACATTGTCCTTTCTAATATCAAATAATCTGTGTACATACAGACATTCTGATAGTCAGATGGACATGAGTGAATATATATCTCTTTTCTAACTTTGTTGGTTTCGATAACTTATGAAAAACAATGAAAAGAAATAACTTTAATCATATCATAATACTTTGAACATTGGGAGGCTTGCTGTCGATCAATTTATATGAAATTAGCATGGAACAATATTTTTGAAAGGCAGCCAAAAATTGTTTATGTTTTTTCATACAATTTTAAACCAAACAGATTTTTCATTGATTTATTCTTTGAAACCCAAATCTCTCAACCATAATTAACTCGAAATCATCCAGAAAAATCTGCATTTTTGCCAATGTATAATTTTCCTAATGGCAGCAGTTTTCTTTTAACATCTACATGGATCTTCTTAACCCTCTTATTTATTCTGGCAACATTATTGAATTTCCTTGTATCAAATCAAATTATCATTAACTGTAGAAGGTGATCATAAGGTATCTTTTCTTTTTCAAATGAAGACTTCCTAGCATTGTTATTTCCTTGTTACTTGATGCACTCCATTATACACACAGGATCAATACACTCTTTGACTGTTAGAACAACAGGGCTGGTTAGTCACTTGATAGAAACTGTCATGTGGCCAACAACTTTAGGCTGCATAACGTGTTGGGGATGATCAATCAAAAAACTGGAAAAAGTCACTTCTCTCACCTTTTGTCGGGTAGTGATCACTAAAAAAGCCTGAATTCTTGAAAAAAGCATACAATTTTCACAACATCTTTTTATTACAACACTTTGAATCAATACAATGACCACTGATCTGGTTAGTCACTTAATAGAAACCATCATGTGACCAGCATCTTTTGATGGCATACTGTGTTGGGGGTGATCAATTAAAAATTGGAAAAAGTTGTGATCAATAAATAAATCATGTCTCCCCTCTGTTGTTTAACAATGATTGCTAAAGGGGATCATTTTAGAATAAGCTTACATTGCTGATTGAACCCGCGATTAAAAACCTGGGGGGGGGGGTTCAAAAAACAAAAGAAAACATTTTTTCAAGAAAAAATAAGGAGAAAGTGCTGAGAATTTCAGCTCTCAACCAGACCAACTTGAAAACTGAAAAAAAACTGTTGACGGTCCTCATGACAGATTTAGTTGATGGTTTCTAAAAAATATGGAATCAGATATGAAGAAATAAAGAAATGGCTTCCAACTAAATTTCATCTCAATTCCAACACCATGAGAGCCAGTCTTTCATGGACATTGCTTTAATAACTTTGACCGAGGAAACCTTGATGATTATGGGGAATACAATCTATAGTCATTCTGTCATTTCTTTCTCTCTGATTTTCTATGCCATCTTTGTTTGATTGTATAGTCCAGTTAGTCATTCAATAGAAACTGTTACCTGACCAATGTTTTTTGGCAAAAGGGGTGATCAACAGATAACTTATTTCTCTCATGCTTTGGTTGGGCTGAGATCACTAAAAAGTCTTTTTCAAAAAACAAGCGTGAATGCTGATGAATACAGACTCAAGGATTAATTTAGCATAAACTTACCTTGCAAATCGAACCTGCAGTAAAAACCTATTCAAGGTAGGGGATTTTCAAAGACAAAAAATTCTAGGCATAATAAGATTTAAATGCTAAAATTTCCAGTCCTCTAATTCTATTGGTGCAGCCTGTATGCATAATACATATGTGATCAGCCAGACCAACTTGAAAACTGAAGAAACCTATGTTGATGTTGACAGTTTTGGTTGACAGTATCTTATACTATACTTTGAACAGCAAGGAAGTTTAGCTTGCCCGGGGCATTGGGAACCCTAGTGTTAGCCGTGGTTACTTATAAAATCAATAATGCCAGTTGGTTATAAATATTTATTCCATGTCTCATTGTCTCGGAAAGAGTTAAAGCACTAACCCTCGCTCCTTCCTTCCTTGGAAATTTTGAAATGGAAAAAAATCTTCTCAACAGGATGGGAGCATTTCTCAGCTAGCATGAATTCCTGTCTAAGCCGAAGGAAGAGACAAACAAAATAATGAGAGAATTGTAATAAACATTGAATTATCATACAGACTGACTTTCATAAGAACACGATGAGACAAGACTGGATGAAAGGTGATGAAGTTGACAGAAATACACACAGACAGACATATATATATATATATATATATATATATATATATATATATATATATATACATATATATATATACATATATATATATATATATATATATATATATATATATATGTATGTATATATATATATATATATATATATATGTATATATACATACAGGGTGTCTCAAGAGTCACTATACACTTATTCTTAATTTTTTTCTTAACAACCTGATGAAAATTTTTGAAAACCAGTATACACAAACTAGGAAATTTGAGAATTTTTAATTCAAATCTTGCCAAGTTCAATTCTGTATTTCCATGTATCTCATGTAAAAGTTGATCCTAGTACTTTGAGGGCAACAGATCAACATTTATGAATCAAGGTGTCAACCTGAATATAAATGTTTTGGGGTCTAGTGGAGTACTGAAGTCAATTTTCAAGTCAGTGAACAAGACGGTATGACCAGGTACGCTGAAACACACTAACAAACTAACAAACACATGAACAGATGCATATATAAAAAAGGATAGAAAACTTTACCACCTTTGATGGCTACAGTTGTTCAATCGATCTGCAAGAATTTTAATTGGGATGATTGCACAACAATTTCTGATTCTTGCCTCAAGTTCATAGAGGTCTCTTGATGTTGTTGCATAAACTTTGCTTTATATTGTAGGATTTCACATGTTGACCTCACTAACCTAGTATTATCCTGATTGAGATACAATGTATAATAGATGAAAAATACTTTTTCGTATAAATGTACATATTTATTAGAATATAATATCTATATAATAAAATGTTGTTAATATCCAAGACTTGTCAATTTGGCCCAGTCAATAAGGCAGCTTCCTGGCAATCAGTTCAAATCACAATAGCGGAATGTGAATTTTACATATTGGTTTACACACCTGATTTTAGTAAGGATTGTTCTTGTTGTTCTTGTTATGGAAGGAAAACAAAGACAACTCCAGGCTTTGTGCAAGAGTAAAGATATACATCTTATCTGCCACAATTTAAATTTATCACCTTAAACTAGCATAACGATAGAAGCGCTTTTGCTTATTGATTTTAAAAACATACTGTTATCTCTTCCTTGAGCAATGTTACACTCAGTTTTGTATATTAAATGTATATAAAGTCCTGTGCATAGAATTGCACATTGCATCATTGTTTTCTGATGTTACTGCTAGTTTTTCCTTCAGTCTACACACACACACACACACACACATATATATATATATATATATATATATATAATATATATATATATATATATATATATGCGCATCTATGATAAAGTTCTCAATGTAGGTGTGGAGAAAACACCGTATTTAAAAGTAAGATGAAAAGCCCAAACAACTTGTTGGTAGAAAAGGAATGATATTTTTTTAAAAGAGACAGGTATATATAGGGAAAAAAAAATGTGAGAAAAGAAAGAGAGAGAGAACGAATGAATGAATGAATGAAAAAAAGAAAAATTTTCAAAAAGAAAGAAAGAGAGAGAGAACGAATGCATGAATGAATGAAAGAAAGAAAAGTAAGTGTCAGAAAAAAAAAACATCATAAAATTGACAGTCGTTGAAATAGAGAGTGGGGGAGAGAGAAATACTAAAAGATCAGAGTGAGAAAGAGAAATGAAGAATTTAAGAAAGCTATGGCGATAGATATGTGTAGATAAAGAGAGAGAAATAGTAAAGGATCAATGAGAGGGTGGATGAGATAGAGAAATCGTAATGGATCATAGAGAGTGAGAGAAAGAGAAACAAATGAAGAATTTCGAGAAAGTTGTTATAGACAGATAGAGGGAAGGAGAGAGAGAGAGAAAGTGAGGAATAGTAAAGGGTTAGAGAGAGAAAGAGAAAGGAATGATGAATACAAAAGAGCTGTTGAGATAGAAAGTGACAGAGAGAGACAGACAGGCAGACAAGGAGACAATGACAGAGAGAGAGAGAGAGTGAAATAGTAAAGGATCAGAGAGAGAAAGAGAAAGAGAAACAAATAAAGAGTTCAAAAAAAGAATCTTATAAAGACTTTTTCAAAAAACTGAGGAAGCAGGAAAAATAAGAGAGGAGTAAATTGTAAATAAATTATTTAAAATGATTTCCGGAAAAATAAAGTTTTTCTTTTTTCTTTTTTCTTTCTGTTTCTCTTCTCCTTATCCTTCTATTTCGCTGGCAAGTCTTCAAGCATAGTCTGGCAAAAAGTAGACGTAGCTAAAAGAAATTTTGTCTTCAAGTAAATTAAAAATCAATAGGAATGAAGCTTTGTAGGTCATATGTTGATTGTACGCATCGTTCCTGTATAAACAGCGTTTTATTCATATCGCTCAGTATCACGTACCTGCAGGGTGATTCAGCGTCGACCAGGATAAGATAGATGATAGGATTATCATGCTCAATTTACTTTAGACAGGCTTTTTTAATGTCTGCGATGGAACTTACATAATATGCAACATGTACGTGTATATCTTTACTTCAAGATTTGTCAAGGGAGATAACTACTGAATGCTGATTTTTGTCTATCTTATTTATTCATTTTTTTTTCTCTCTGGCAAAGTTGAACGAAGTTCAAATGGAAATCATGAATCACTACCACTTATGTATGCTACATTTTACCTTGTAAATTAAGCAGTGGTGGTGATAAAATCAAATTAACTTGATGAAAATATTACCAGTGTAGTTTGAATCATAAATCAACAATTTTTTTTTTTTAAACAGGTCTGGTTAGTAACTTGATCAATTAAAAATTGTAGAAAAAAATGAATAAGTTACTTCCCTTACCTTCTGGAGGCTGTGGTCATTGAAAAGACGAAAATTTCAAAAAATGAATGTTACACAAAGGACCTATTTGGAATAAACCTTCATTGTAAGTTGGACCCCCAATAAAAATCTTTAAAATTCCCTACTCAATGGGGGGGGGGCGCAAAATTTCAAGTTTTTATTTCCAACTGTTAGGAATGGGTGAAGTCTGGATAGATAGATAGATAAGTAGTTGGATACATTCAGAACACATGAATAGCTTAAACCCAGCAACAGTGATTAAACTGGTCTGTTGTGGGTAGCGGTGATTGAAAACGTAGAGCAACATAATGTTTTTGATATTTTATAAGTACACTACAATTGAAAAATTATCTATATACTGCCATCATTTTTTAAATCATCGTCAACTAGCAAGGCTTATAATAATAAGCTGTTCAGACCTTCTATTCAAACTTTAGGCAAAATTAATATTCATTATTCTACTAGCATTGTACCCAGCAAGAATGATGGATTTATTAAAAAGTCTTTAAGCTAGTCTGGCTGGCTGGTTGACAGGCTATGTAACCAGACCTGTTTTTCTTGTCTGTATGCACACTAATAGTATTAATGGTAGTGATATTATCTTGATTTTATTTTTCTTTAGATGAAGCATTGTCAACCATGATCAGTTTTTGACTAATATTTCTTTCATTTTAATTTTAGTTGTTTTCCAGCTCAACCACTCAAACTATCGGGCTGTGGTCGTTTGTAAACAACACAGATCAGAAATAAACAATAAGTTCTCTCTGAAACTCAAATCCGCACGACTTATTTGTGTCAGGAAAAAAATGAATGAAGCTTTTGTATACAAGCAAAGGAGTCACTCAATGACTTCAAAATAGTTATGAAGGTGGGATCTTGAATTGGAATTTACCATGCCTACACAAAATAGATAGTATCTATCAATAGCTGCATTCCTTCAAGCGAAATGTGTAGGAGGAATTTAATTGCAGGTAGATTTTAATATAATGACTGGGAGAGTGTTTGTCTACCAAGGTGCTAAAAAGAACGGTGAGAGAACACGGGACGGCCTGGTCTAGGGTAGCAATCCAGTATGTGGGTTTTTAAAAATTTAACCAATTTCACAGACATGTTTAGGATATCTGAGTTAGGTATATATATGACATATTTGCTATTTTAAAAACAATTGTTTTCTACACATTCTCGAAGTTTTAAATTTTAGAAGTGCCTTGATCTAATATGTACAGCTACAATGCACGATTTCAGTTCATTTGAAGGAACAAACAGAAAAAAAAGAAAGAGAATTATAATCGTGTATATATTATGCTGAATCTGTGGGATCGCCTATCTGGATAACCTTTTTCTATAAAAAAATAAATAAATACGGAGTATTAATTTGATCAAAAGTTTATTTAATCAAAACAAGGATAAAAGCTACTTTTTTTTCCCAAAAGTATTTAAAAACAAAGCCAAACCGAACTTTTTTTTTCACGGAAAATTAGTAAATTTCACCAATTGGGCAATTTTGCCAATTTGGTGTAACATCTGGATGATGAAGGAAAGCCGTTAGCCCTCCGAAAAACAGAATAGGAGAACTCCGTCACCATGCAATCCCACAGTACAATAAAGTTGATAATACCTATCAATAACCACATTCCTTCCGTGAGATGAGGGGGAGGCACTTAATTGTAGGTTGTTTTTAATATACATTGACTGGAGGAGTATTTGTGTACCTGACATATTGTAATCTGCTACACACCTGTAGGACTCTTTTGTATTGCAATAAAACAATGACATATATATACAATCACTCAGCCACTCTCTCACTTAGTAACCTCTCTTTCACTCTCAAGTTTTCACTCTCTCTGTCTCTTCTTCCCCCCTGTCTCTCTCTGTCTCCTTCCGCTCTCAAGTACTCGCCCCCTTTCTCTCTTTGTCGCTACTCCAAGGCAGAGGTGTCGTGCTAAAAAAAGAAATGAAGAAAAGCAAAGCTACCTGCTCAAGTGAGCATAGCGACCCAGTCATCGAAGCAAGCCTCTACAGCTGGATAGTGAGCAAACGCTTTCCCCACTTCCCACAAAATGACGGGACGCTCTTCGTTTGTATTCGTACAGAACCACATCACTGTTTTTCTGTCGGTCTCTCTTTCTTCTCTCCCTTTTTCTTATTAGTCACTCCCTCGTATTTATTAACAAGTCTTACATATCTACGAAAAAGTACGTAAGAAATACGCAAGGGCCCAGAATTTCATTCTGATGAATAAATTCATTCATAAGATCAACGTTTCCCCGATATGATTTGAAATCGCAACCAAGCGAGTGGCAGCCAGCTCTAATTCAATTATTATATGTACAATCCAAAGGTTGTTGTATTCATCTTCTATCAGAATAGGGGTGGGAGTGGAGTTTGACCCTGCAGCAACCAGGCTTGTTTCTCTCTTTTTCATTTTTTTTTCCTTTTCCCTTATCTCTTTTCTTCCTTGCCCCCTTTTCTTCTACGTTCTACTCTCCAAGCCCCGGCTGATCGACACTAACTTTCCGTCTACCCTAACCTATTGGTGTCAGACATGGACACTGACCAAAAAAAAAAACCCCGGAGAGGAAAATCACTACCTGTGAAATGAGACGCCTCAGCTGAGCAGTAGATAAGCCGGGGAACAACTTAATTAGCAACAAGAAAATCAGAAAAATTGTCAAAGCAATCTAGTTCTACAAATTCATCCAGCATCAGAGAATTAAGTGGCTTAGACACCTGATAGGAAAGGCAGCTGACCAATCAGCATGCGGAGCCAACAATCTTGCAAGTTCAGACTTGATTTTGCCAATACGCCTTCTTCCATTCAACTTCAACAAGAAAAAGACAGTTTGTTACTTCCAAGGAAATTTCCTTCTGAAGAAAGAAGACAGCTACATCTACGTAGAACAACGAATCTCCATGAAGAAGAAGAAATCAAAAGAAAATTCACTCTAGGTTAGCAAGCTTTTGGTAGAGCAAGCTCAAGGAAAAAAATCCCATTAATCCTAAGAAGAAGAGTATACAACCAATGCATCTTCCTGATAATCAACTATGGAGCTGTAACATAGAACCTAACCAAGAGACTGACCCTCAAACCGAGAACTATGCAACGTGCACCGCAGAAAATCATGATCAACGTCACATGGAGCGATCACAAGACAGCACAGTATATTAGAGAAAAGATAGGAGTAATAGATATCATGGAAACCATGAGAAAACTCAAATGGCAATGGGCTGGTCATGTTGCAAGAATGCAAGACAACTGCTGGATATCGCGACTCCCAACATGGATCCCCGGAGATCATAAGCGAAATTGTGGCCCACAGAGCATAAGATAACGTGACAAGCTCGACAAGTTCAGAAAGTACTAGCTCCACAACATCCACAATTGATACTAGAAGGCTGATGAAAGACTAAGCTTTGATTTTATTATAACCTTAATATCCAATCAATTGTTTGGAACAATCTGCACTTCTTGGGATTTCTTTCTTATTGTGTTACATAATTGAAATTTTGCACTAAAACTGTTTCAAGTTTCACTCATTTTCAAGTGTGTTTTTGATTTCTGTTCATCATGCATGAAATTTGCAACACGTGTTTCATCATGTTTTACTTAACCACGACTAATAACATCTTTAGATTTATTCAAACTATTCTCACACGGTACATTCAAATATTTTTCTGACAAGAAAAATCTGTTGAAATAGCTTTCTGGATTTATCTCAACAACATAAACAAAAACAAACTTGGCACTTTTTCTTCGAAGTATTCATGCTTTTACTATGCATCTGCTGTTTACAATAATATAATTGAAATAAGTCTGGGTGAGAGGACGACCTCACCTTGCAGCCATTGGATTGAGAGCATGTAGAAAGCCCAAGTCTCATGACCTGTCTGTCACAGAGTTGACCCACTGAGCCGTCAACCGCTATTCCACTTTCCTATCACACCCTGTATTGCATATGGAAGACAAAATGATATAAATATAAACTCTCCTTTTTTTTTCCCCCTTTTCAACTGTCTCCATCTCTTTTCCTCTTCTCTCTCTTCTTTCCTCCCTTATCCTTCTTACTTGTTTTCTCTCAAACCTCACCTTCTCACTCACTCTCACTCTTTTCCTCACTGTTACTCATTTTTTCTTTGTCATGATTCTCTCTCTCTCTCTCTCTCTCTCTCTCTCTCTCTCTCTCTCTCTCAAAATTACCCCTTTCCTATCAACTTGCTTTCCTTCCTATCTTTCCCTTTTCATTTAACTTTTTACCAACCAACTGTAAAATGTTATTTGTTAAATCTGATTTTCTTTTTTTCTTTCTTTCCACCGGTGAAGTGCTGTGTGAATGAATAGAGGACAGCATTCCTATACTTTTTCAGAGAGGGAGAATGGTGGTCCCTCACTATCTATATACAATTTAAGTTCTCTACTTGAACATTTCACCCA